>OX371225.1:106220438-106820438 GCA_947310385.1 Nephrotoma appendiculata
TTAGTCTCGAACAACACGGTTTTAAAGAACACGGAACGAATTAATCGTGTTCTTGGAGGGTTTCCTGTATTTTCGATTTGTATTCGGGAATTGGGTAGTTGGAATGTATCATCGAAGAAAAAATGTATTACTGAATATGTAATTAACAAATAAATGTACACTTCGTACGAATGATGTTCCTGTTTTTATTAATTAAAATATGCAGGACGGCTATAGCCGCCATTTGTCAACACATCACCAAAAATCCGACGGCTATAGCCATCATTTGCGGCAACGGGTTAAATTTAGTCCCCTGAAAAGTAGCTAAAAATAGATAAATGGTTTTGCTGAATTGCCAGATATATTTTTTGAAATTATAAATACATAAATTATAAGTTTTAATAGAAATAATAATTCAATTACCTATTAGTAATCATTTAAACGCTCGCCAATCTTGTTTTCTATAAAACAATCAAGAAAAGAATTTTTGTTTATCAATTTAGTTGTAGCAATTAAAAATTCCACATTATTTTCTTCTTGTTGCGCTAAAAATCTTAGTGCTGAAATTTCAGCGAACGTGCACCCTCCCAAAAAGAATACCAGTATCACACGTGGAACATCCATCGAAGATTGTTCGCTATTTATAGAGCCTCGTCGGCCACTTGTATTACTTCCAGCCGTTTGAAATTCTTCGAAGAAACCTCCTGGCAAATTCGACAGAACTTCTTTTAATATTTGGGATCCATTTGGTTTCAAGAATTGCTCAATTACTCGAATCGATAGAGGCGCGTAGAAACTGTGAACATAACTGATATCACCGGGTGAGATTTCGACTGGATCTTCAACGGTTAGATTTAGAGTTTTTCTGAGCACGGCATATGTGCGGCTACCAGTTTGAATACGAATCAATCCGGCACGCTCTAAATTACCTATGGTTAACAGGGTTTGAATACCGTAAACTTGAACGAGTTCCCTTTTGTAATAATCCAGCAATTTTGGTTTGAGCCCCGATCCGGCTATACACTGCATACAAATTAATCGGATAACTGTGTGGAATGGAGCTTTCTTTGCAATCAAATCTTCTATGAAAGAACTAGGTTTATCAGTATCTGAACAAAATATAAATTCCTGTTCGCAAGCTAACTCGTCCATGAAATCAGGAGTGTCAGTTTTTTCTTTAATCATTTCCGCAATAGTGGTATGATTAAATGCAGACTGGCGGTTCGCCAGCATTTGTGGAATGCGTTCAACAAATTGTTTTAATTCAGGAATAGATTTATCATTATGTTTCTCACCAAATTGTGATGAAATGGCTTTGGCATTACGTGATAAAATAATGCCAACTTCATTAAAATTTTTGTCCCTTAATTCTTTATACAAATCCTCTCCCGAATTTAGAATAATTGAAATTTTCTCATTCGAGGCCATACCCTGTAAAGTATCACTTGGGGTCGAGGTATTAAAACGTTCCGCAGGGAACTGAGCTGTGGTACTTTTAATGCCAAAAAATTCATCTATTAAACCTTCGTATGTTAGTTGGGTAGCAAGCACGCTCATCAAATCAATGGACCTATCAAAAATGAATAATTGATCAATAGGCCCTTTTTCCGATTGGATGATTTGCTTATCATCCTTTCCAATACTTTTCATGAGTTCCCACAGTGTTTCAGCGTGTTTCCCTTTGCCATACACTTTAGGTATGCGGCCGTAGAAATGTTGCAGTCCTATTAAAGCTTGTGCAGATTGGTAAATGCTTGTCGGATCCCCCTCGATGTGAAGCTCTTTATAGCAGTCCCGAAGTTCCATTGATATCACGTCATTATCGAATGGAAAAAAATTGCATTTGAATTCTTCGATAAGAGTGATACTGCCATAAACACCTTTCGATTTTAAGTGTTTCTCACACAATTCTAACCTCCTCGGTAGAAAGTATAAGTAAAATTCTTTTTTCATCTCTTTGCTTTTCTTTTTTTGATCCTCGCTGTGAATATTACTCGCAATATAATCCATCAGTTTTAGAGTTGGCCTTGTTATAAAAATAATATGTTTTACATTTACTTCAGGCAATACTCCATCCCGGAGTGGGAACATTTTTATTACGCCATGGTCTTTGAGGAATTTATATTTCGCAATAAGCCCCACAGGCCCAGATAAAGATTCATCCCACATAATCGCCTGAAAATCAGAAAAAAGTTGATAGATAAATGGGTACATTATAGTTTATAATCTTACTTTCGGGCCGTCACATTTTTCAAGCAATTCTAATAATTCTTTCGTAGCCGCTTCTTGGAGCAATTGCATATTGACACGCCATCCCGATAAATGTGGAAACATTTCTGCGCAGAACTTCGTAGTTTTGAAAGAAATGTACTTACGCCCTTTTTATGCGATAACGATTTTTTTTTATTTCATTATTTATGAGCTGAATGTTTAAAATCAATTTGCTCCTTATTAGAACCAATAATTAAATAAAAACAATATATTTATATATAATACAAAATATTTATGCGAAATATACAATCAATATACAGAGTTATGTTTAAGTCATTTTATCTGTCAATTTTTTACTCATATGTATCGTAGATCGTACTGTACCTAAATAGTTGCTTTCCAATCGACCACGCCGGTACCCAGTATGCAATTTTTCTACTGTGTGGAAAAAATAGTACCAAATTCCATACTAGAACATATCAAATGCTGCGTGTATACCACAGCTAAAATAGCAATAGTAGTGTTGCTTTCGAAAATCCGCTTAGCTTAGCTAAGAAATGTGAAAGCAACAACTTTTGGATTTAATTTTTTAATGCGTTTTAATTTTTCTGTCTTTTGGTTCATTTTCTTAATATTTATTTTAATTATTTTTATTTTAAGAAATAGAATAAATTAAATTCGGTATTTTGCTATCAAATAACAAATGCTAAATTATTATTCAATATAAATTTTTCTATAAAAATAGAAAAAATAACGCCCTGCGGTAAACACCATAACCATAAAATGATTTTATTTCCCCTAATCCTAAATTTTTTTTCTTAACATTCTAAAACAATCGGCTTGAATACAATGCAATTGTTGTTGTAATCTTTTGAAAGCAACACAGCTAATGCTACAAATGTCATTCTCATATAAAATGGAAATTTTAGCTGGCAGCGGGTCAATTCGCGTTCTATGAAATAATGAAAATGAAAAGTTTTTTTCATTTCCAATCGAGTAGGTTTGAATTGCCCATAAGAAATTATGATTTCACACAATGGAATTTAAAATTACGTGCAAATAATTCAAACTACTAGATTTCAAATGAAAAAAACTTTTCATTTTCATTATTTCATGGAACGCGAATTGACCCGCTGGGCTAAGAAAATGTCTCATGTAATTTTTTTTTTAAATACAAAAATGTGCTTTCGAATTAATGTATTCCCGTTGCAAGTTCAACGCTGATTCCGAATCTGTAATCAGTTTTACGCTACGTTCAATATTAAGCATTTTCGTCTTGCAACCCATCCATCGCACAATCGGTATACCGTTGCTACAGCTGTCATTTGCGTTTAGCATTGCTATTTTAGCTGTGGTATAAACCCAGCAAAAGACACAAAAATATTGATTTTAAAATCCAATTGGAGAGAAATTATTTTGAAAAATATTGGTTTTGGAGAGTAACAAATTTTCTCTCTCTTTCTATTTCACGGTTTTGTTTTATTTTTATTTATTTTGAATCTTCTCTCATCTCCAGTTGCATTTGACAAGTTGGCAACTACGCGCACAGCCGCACAGCTACTTAATATATTAATTTCTTATTGTTTTTTTTTCTATAAAGTTTTTAATTATTAAAAGAACTGTGCTTTATAATAATAATAATAATAATAGTGCTTTGTAAGTGATCCATCAACAATGGGCTGTACTAGAAAGGTAATGAAAATCAATTTTAATATGGCGTCGCCATATACATGTACAATGTAAATATATTTGAGATGACGTAAATTGTTAATAAAATTTTTCTTCTTACTTTTTTAAGATGTTCAATATGCTCCAGGAGTTGAACATATTAAATCGGGAGGCGGATGAAAATAAAATTATAAACAAATATTTCCTGTACTGAATATTGAAATAAAATATATTTACAAAAAAATGGAAAAAAAGTCTTTAATTTCAAAATAAAACCTCAATGTGAAAAGTACTATAGAATACTCTCTCTCTCTAAATGCTCTCTCTATCGGCTCTCTCCTATTTATTTTTCTCTTTTTAGTCGGGATTCGCACCAACACTGGAATTTTTGTGACACTTTTCTTTGGCGGGTAGTACGAATTTCCGTGTACTCAACATGGTTCTTTCCATAGAAAGAGTGTGTTTTTAGAACGCGAATGTAAATCGAATTCCGTCGGCATTGCATATTGGGTACTTATAACTGCGAAAACTTGTATTGGGTAAAGGGTCGATTGGAAACGGCAGCCGTGTTTTTACTAGCGCCCGATAGATTTATCCGCAGCACCCTCCAGGCGCGAAATTGTATACACTAAAAATGTGCGGTTTTGCGAACAGTTTACGCACGTTAATTTTGATACCACACTACTACACCTATACTTAATTTTTATTATCACATATTACAGTATAATTTGCTTTCTTTGCATATCTTATATTTTATAGAGTCGTAGTTTAAGTTTTTGTGTGCAATAAATTTATTCGTGATTGATCATACTATATTGTTGGTCGAACTTTTGAATTAAAATAAGGACGTTCATTTGTGATGCCCCAGAGCATTCCTATTAGGTAAAATAAACTGTGTAGCTTCATGCTTTAAATTTGTAATTAGCTTTTTTTGTGTTTCAGGTATGAATAGTCATTTGGGATAATAGAGCTAGTAGACTAAATGTACGATAAATTGCTATTTAGAACATAGGATTTAATAATATGCGAGTTTTTTGATGTGATAAAATATTTGTGAATTAAAATTAAGTTATTACTTTATGCGGCAGTATTAAAAGTCCTTTTGAAATTAATTTTACTATTATATTATATTAATTAAGATAGATTTTATTTAAATAAATACAAGATGAAAATATTATTGGTTTTTTATTTGACAATAAAGTAATTCCGACGAATTAAACGGAGTGTAAAAGTCACGCGCAGGTGACTCGCCAAAGATACGCAAATACGGCTTATAAATGTTACGTTTTTGTCGTACACATTATGAACAGTTTATAGACACTAACACATAGAAAAGTCTTCACTAATTTGTTTCACTTCTCATGTTACAAAAATATAATTTACGTACAACATCCGCACCGTTTATGCGTAACGTTTGCGAATACTTTAGTGGAGCTAAGTCTTCGTAAAACGTACGTTAATGTTACGCCTGGTCTGGAGGGCACTTAATTTTCTATGTCAAACCTATACATATCACTTTTTCTACCAAAAAAAAAAAATAGCTCAATTTAAGTCCAACTCACACAAATGTGTGATGAAAAACATAGTATGTAATGGGGGTTTTTTGTCAAAAAATTTCGCTTAATGTGAAGTACAACCAACACAATTGTGTGTATAGTTATAGTGTTTTTTTTTCGGACGTAAATAAGTTTGACCGGAATGCACAAATGTGTAAGTAAGTTGGTTCGAAACAACTACAAAAATAAATTTTTGACATGATTCTTTTGGAATGTCCACACAATTGTGTGGGCATTTTTGCATGTAATTAATTTATTTAACTCTAAACTAAGAGTTTTCATTCAACTTTTTAGTTAAAAAGCGTTATACAAATATTTTCTCTACCTATTTATCGAGAGCCTCTCTCGGGAGCGCTATCAATTTCAAAGTGAAATTTGAAAAGTCCTTTATTTTGTAAACTCCTGAAACCATTAGAAATTTAATCTTACAATAAAAATTGAAAACGCAGCAAGATGAATTCTTGTTTATAACTTCATGTCAAAATAAATGTCAATTAGTGGGGGTCAATTATTACGGGAGCGTCCTCATTGAGTATAAATTCATGTGGTGTATTATCCTGGTACGGATTATCGTAATCAAAAAAAATTTCCGAGTTATTCGATTCCAGCGTATTTAGAAAAACTCGATTCGAACTATTCATATCGCTTAAATTGGATTTTATATCGGCAAATATGGGATCCAAGAAAGTATCTAGTTTACCATTTATCGTTGCTTTACATTTTCACATCACAGCACTCAAATTTTAAACTTAAAAACGTATTCATTAAATTTATTATTGTGTACAATTAAATATTTATAAAATATTTTTGTTAAATTTAACTAATTTATTATTTATTTCGTAATTTGTTTTAAATGTCAAAATGATTGTGAATGGAACCGACTTCAACGGCTAAAATGTTGTTGTTCAATTTGTTTTTTTCTAAATTTCCCTGTATTTTCCCTATATTTTATCGCGGTCTCGAACACCATAGCTGTGTTGCTTTCAAAAGATTACAACAACAATTGCAATGTATTCAAGCCGATTGTCTTAGAATATTAAGAAAACAATTTTTAGGATTAGGGAAAATAAAATCATTTTATGGTTATGGTGTTTACCGCAAGGCATTATTTTTTCTATTTTTTTCGAAAAATTTATATTGTAGTAAAATTTGGCATTTGTTATTTGATAGCAAAATACCGAATTTAATTTGTTCAAATAAACTTTAAAAATAAGTGAAAATAACTCATTTTCATATTATGAGCGAACACAATGTTTTTTTTAAATCAATAAATTTATTTATTTATTCAATACTACAACTGATTCAGAGATCGTCTTGTAATTTAATCCATCTTAAATTCTTTTCGGGTTTATGGTGAGTAACATATTGGTTATTCATTTTTCAATAATTTTTTATTCTAATTAGAACTGCCCAGATCCAGCGGTTTCTCCCTTTAGAGTCTCCTCGGTTCATTGGTGGTGTCCAAAATACGACGGATATCAGCATTTACATGTCGCGAGTCGCGATAATCGCTGTACGGGTTTCGATTCTTGTTTCTCTATTTCATGGATGACGTATTCCATCAATCGTTCTGGGCATTTACAATCCCTCGTAGCACTTTATTTTGGAAGCATTGTATCATTGGCTTTTTTGGCACAACCCCAAAGTTGGATAACATAGATTTTAGAATTTGCATGCACAATAGCAATTTGCTGTGTATTGAGAACTCAGAAATTCTACCCATGTACATTTCCTATATTTGATGTTTAACTCTTCTTTTTCTTCTTGGTGTGTTCTTTTCATGTTAGTTTAGAAAATACGGCCAAGCCAAGGTATTTAGCTGTATTTGCATTAGGAATTTGGTTTGAGTTGAGAACAACGGGAATACAGTTTACATTTGTATAATATAATTTTTTAGTCCAGTTGCTCACCAATGTCGGTAATCGTCATCCTTTAGTTCAGAAATATCTCAAAGTCGCTTATTCATGATTTCGTTCTTTATTTCTTTTATTAGTTGTTTTAATTTATTGCACAGAAATCTGAGGATATTTTTGTGTTGCGGAGCACGAGTCTGCTGCCAGATTCTACGAGATTTCCGTTTCTGATTAACTTGTTCTCTGACTTCAAGAGGCTACCTCTAGTTGTGTTTCCTTATGGTGCAGGTATGACAGAGAAATCGGTGAACTTTCCCAAGCTGCTTATTGGACACTATTATTGAATAATTCTAGTTCATCTTCCAACTACATCTCCGTTCTAATTGGATTGCCGAAATTTGTTCGGTCTTCCCCTAATTTCTTGAATAAATCCCAATTTGTTTTATTAACAAATAATAATTTAGGTAAGCTATTTTTTTTATTATCATTGTACTCAGAGTGATGATCATGGGTGGTGAGTGGTCACATGACAGTCAGAAGATCTGGTATTTTATGTATGTTAGCAGACAATATGTTGGTTTATTGCTGTTGTTGTTGCGAACTGCAATTACATAACTCTTTTGCTTTAGAGGTTGTAAGTCAAGATCCCCAATAGGAGGTATTCTTTGCATTAAAATTACCGCCTATGTCAAAATTTTGTCCTAGTGATTTAAAAAGTCTCGACTGTTGTCTTCTTTTTTATGTGAGAGAGTGGGGCCAGTAACTAGAGGAAATACTAAGGTACTTATTATTGATCGATTCAATTTTAATGGTTGTAACTTGCATAATATCTGTTTAAATACCGGGCACTTCATAATGTTTAATATTATTTTTCCCTGGCGTTTCCTCCTGGATAAAGAGCATGGTAGCATTCATAGTAACGTATTATAATAAATGGAGTTTTCGATACAAGACATATATTTTTTTTTCTAAGTTTAGAAAAAATTGTTGCTCAGGAAAATGCTGTATAGAATTGATGTAAGCTAGCGAGAGAAAGAGAGAGAGAGAGAGAAAGATAGAGAGAAAGAGACAGAGAGAGAGACATACAGAGAGAGAGAGAGAGACGGAGAGAGGCAGAGACAGAGAGAGAGCCAAATAAAGATTTTTTCAAATTGACTTAATAAAATTCAATCGTTATGTACATTAAACATTATATAGATAAACGGCCCTTACGACCCTTAATAATAAAAATTACATTTTTTTGAAAACTGTAGTAAAGAAATAAAATAAATATTTCTCCATAATTGTTTTTACATCTTCCAGCTGCTTAACGCGACGACAGTATTTAGTTCATAGAATATGGCCGGTTTATTGTTAAGATCACAAATTTGCCACACATCCATAATTCACTTTATTTAATATCTTTTTGCTTTACGAAATGAAAGTTTTTCCTTCACATTAAACACACACTCAAAACGAACAACAAACTTTAAATATTGAGTATTGAGAGTAGCGCGCAGTCATTAACTCACTCGCACTAATCGATATTCAGCAGTATTTCTTATTAACATTTCACTTAAAATTTTCATTTGTTTATGATTTAGCTAGTTGAGTAAATATTAAAAAAACCAAGTAAAATTTATTTTATTTTAGTTTATTTTTGTCGACTGCTTACAATTTTTTTAAAATTTTTTATATTGGTTTCTTAACGGCAGTCTTGATCGCGTGTTGTAAAACAAATTGTTCCTCTTTTATATTTTAATTTTCGCGAGTGTTTAATTTTTTGTTCTACATATTTAATTAAATTAGAATATAATAAAAACCAAAATAAAATAAAAATTTTATTTTGATAGTTTTGGTGAAATAAAAAAATAATTGGTTTTCGATCAAATGTTAGGTTCATCTTATCATTTATTAATTTCCAAGTGATTCGAATGATTAAATTTGAGTGTTTTTCATAATAATAAAATATAATTTTGAGTGATATTTATCTTATTTATTGTTGTTGTTGTTGTCAATATTTGTAAAATTCAGGCAATGTGTTTATAGGCTGTTGTGAAATTTGAAGTGTAAAAAGTAAAGAAGAAAAATAATTTGAAGTGTAAAATATAAAAAGAAAAAGATTAATTAATTTTAATTATATCGGTTACAATTAAATAGTATTCAGTTATTTAAAATTTTTATTATACGTGTATTATGTGTCGTACTTCAACGATTTGTGGGTGAAATCGAATTTATATTTTTTTTAATGTTTATTGATTTCTTTATACCTAAACATAATATTTTAAGAAAATGAAATTTTAATTAGAAAATTTAGTATAATATTTAGGTTAATGAAGGAGATTTTATACTTAGCAATTTGATGAATTTTAACTTTCAATTGATGTAAGTAAATACTTAATGTTAATATGTATTTTTTATTTCCGATTATGAATTTAATTACAATCATTGATGCGTGTGGATAGCTTCGAGGTTATATATGTACAGAGGAATGTAGTTATGTAGAGCATATTTTATTAATTTTTGTTGATTACATGTTTTTTTGATGACGTGTTTAGTTTGTAATTTAAGTCGGTCTATCAAAGGTCTTTAAGGTTCACTAAGTACTTTCTCTTCAAAATGTCGCGCTCGAAACTTGTTTGATCAAAGTGCGCTTAGTTAGGACACGATTAATACTTCTGTCCATACAGTTCATTCCATCGCTAAGAAATTATGTGGGGATAACATACTACTTTTAATATTACGGTAAACGCGAGCCACATGCCATTTTACAAAAATTATAAAGAGCCATACCTTGACGCTTGTTATGTAAAGTATACATACAATAAACTATTATTAAGATAAAGAAATATGTTTCAATAAAGTATAACATTTAACTTAATCAAGACCGTTCCAACCTGTTCCAAATACTTGCTGATTGGTTAATTGTCAGTATATGTATTTCGATTTTATAAGCTTTTGTGTAGAGCATACACATTCACAACAATATGCTGTATCGAAGATTGAAATTAGCAGCTTCTTTTATATTCAGATATTTTGATTCTGACACGAGGCTTGAAAGCCGAACCGAACAGATTTGAGCTGCATTCGCATTATAACTTCAACTCCAATAGATAATATGTTTGTTATATTTGATGTTTAACTCTACTGTTTCTTCTTGATGTGTTTTTTCCACCTTAGCTTAGTATCGAGGGTCATGCCAAGGTATTTAGCTGTATTTGCATAAGGATTTGGATTTGAGTTGAGAACCACGGGAATACAGTTTGCATTTTGGCTTGTGAAGTTGATATGCACTGGTTTAGCTTCATTTAATAAGGTGCGTCATTTTTTGGACCAGTTGCTCACAGTGTTAACTGCATTTTGAAGTTTGCTTATTGCTACCTGTATAACTTTTACAACTGCTCGGATAGCTGTATCCTCTGCAATTCTTGGTTCTGTAGTACTTTGAATATTTGGTAAATCTCGCGTATAAAGAATGAACAGAGTAGGTCGAAGTATGCTACCTTGTGGTATACCTGTTGATATTCTTTTTAGTTCAGAATAGTGTTTTTCAAGTTTGACTTTAAAGTGCCGATCTCCTATGTAGGATTTAAGAATTTGAACAATTATCTTACATTTATTAACTTCAAATTTAATCCAGTTTTCTAACTAGTATCTTCCGTCATTCTCTAGACTTCTATTGTTTATGTACATGATGTACCCAGTAAATACACACTTAATATTTGTCTGACTTGTCTGAATTTGTCTGAATAATGTCTACATTGTTATTATATAATTATGAAATAATAATTATTTTCTTTCTTTTCAGTATCTCATCAGATTCAACAATCGCCTTATTAAATTAATTTAAGGTTTATTCTACAATTACCTACTTTAAATTTTTGTTAATTGAGCCTGATAGTTGTTCTATTGTAATTAAAATGTTAAATGAAAAACAAAATAATTCCAAATTTATCTTTTACTCTCTTATAGAGTAGGTTTTTGATTAAAGAAATGAATAAGAAACCAAATTATTATAAATTTGGTACACACATAATAATAAATAATTTATTAAAATAAAACTAGGTGCTTTTAATTATATACATAATTTCAAAATATAATCTATGAACAAAATATTCTTGAAAAGATTGTGGCGCGATTAGATTACTTCAAAAATAACCAAGATGATGATGTCACTGTATCGTACGATAAAAGGGACAAAAAGGCGTCGTGATCGAAGGTAAGCCTTTAAGTATTATATTATTTGCAGAGTTTTTTTTATATTTCCAATAGTGGGTAGGTATAGGATAAAGCTTTATTTGATGTAGATAGCCAGATGATTAAGTTAGATAATACTCGAACACAAGTGTGAGAGTCATTATACCGAATTGTAAGAGTATGGTTTAAGAGATATGAGCAAAAATTGATCTGCATACTGTTTCGTTGTTTCGATAAATAAAAATAAATAAAATCATTTCTTCTTTGACTTAGCAGTACCAGTATTAAAAATTTGCTTAATAAGTCAAAGAAGAAATGATTGTATTTATTTTTATTTCTCCTAACAAAGATGCAGTGTTAGAAGTTAGAGAAATTGGTTTTGCTGTAATGCAGATCAATTTTTCTCATATCTCTGAAACCATACTCTACGAAAAAATTTTTACCAACAAAAAATATTATTTATTTTTAACTTATTAATCAAAAGGTGCACTCAAAAGTATTGAGTTTTATTAAAAAAATAACTTTCATCAATCCTAAACTAATGAGTTTCAAGGTCACCACTAAACGCCCTCTCCCCTTTACACTGAACAATTTTCATTATAAATAATTGTCTCATATCTTGCACCGTTTTCGATACAAAAGACTGGCATTTATTAAAAAACTCGCCCTGTGTAATATGATATGATATGATAAGAGACGTACATACCAACCATCACGGCGATCCTAGATATGTATACCACATTCCTGGAGTAAGCGTAATCCAATATCAAAAGCATATTTGAAAAACGAATTATACTCCAAAATTATGCTACTACTAGGTTAATAAATTATTTATATGGTTTGTTAATTAACTGCACATACACGCTCTAATGTAAATAATTTATTAGTTTTAATTATTGTAGTTATGATAAGGTATAGTATTCCTAAATTTCATCATATGTATCTATCGTCCTCAGTCATAACACGACTGGAATAATAATTCAATTGGCATCCATAAATGGGTTATCTCATCTGCTGTATAAATCTACTGGACTAACACCCCACCCTACACCTTCTAATCAGAGGGATATATTTTCGTAAGAAATCGACAGCATGTTTGTACATATGATGATCTTACAATTCTTAGTCTATTGTCGCTTATTAAAATTTAATTCAGTATTGTTTAAGTTCAGTATTTAGCTACCTTTTGCCAATCATTTGGATATATGATATGATATGATATGATAGAGACTTACAGGCCCACCATAATGGTGATACTAGATATGTATAGCACATTCCTGGAATATACGCGATACAGTATTAAAATTCTGCACTTTATACTATATTTCAAAATTATGCGGGCCCAGGCCCTGCCTGCATCCTCGACATAAATGGTTTATGGGGATAGGATGTTAGTCACAGAAATAACCAGGGCGATAACCGCAGCAAAGTTATTGTCTAACTACATAGGTTAGTTAATTTTAAGTTAGTTATTCTAAAAATTTCACACCTTGGAGGAGAATTTGTTAGTTTGTATTAATTAGGATAAGGTATAGGATTTTTTAAATTTCATCATATTTATCTATCGTCATCAGGCATACTACGACTGGAATAATTATTACAATGGCATCTTGGGGTCATCTCTATATACGAAAATATTTATATATTATATTACGCATACATTCCACACAACTGCACGTGCACCCCATACACAAATCAACATTTAAGGGGACATAGCACCTTCAAATTTTCAAAAAATCGATTTTTTTTTATGATAGATTATGTTAGAATGAACGTTTAAAAACATGATTTTAATGAAATAAACATGAAATTCTCAAAAAAATTTTTTTATTTTATTTATTGCGAAGCGCGCCAAAGTCGTTTTTATACGCGGTTATCTCGAAATGACGAACTTTAAACTCGGTTATCTCGAAATGACGTTTTTCAAGTTGGTGTGCAAGATTGAGAAAACACTACTTATCCAATCGTTCTAAAATTTTAACACGTTCATCTACATATATTTCTGCTCCGAATGAACTACGGAAGGAATAATCGGCTTTCAATTTTTTATGTTACAACTAATTGAGGGGGACAAAAACGCTGCATTTTCGAAAAAATGCCGCCATTTTTTTATTTTTCAACTAACTTTTTTTCTTTTAGTTCATTCCAAGGGCGATTTAATGCTGAATAAAACCCCGTTTTTATTTTTTTTTCAGACGTTTCTGAGAGTAGTTATGATGCACGCCGCGAATTTTCAGTGTTTTTGGAAAATCCTTATAGCAGACAACAGTGGGCTAAAAAAAATCAAATAAAAAAAAATACACTACACCACATATTTATTATTAATTATACATTTATTTATTACCCACACACAAAACACTAAATTCAAATTAAGGAGCAACACAAAACACGGTCACTCCTTATGAAATGAACTCTCGCTCAACACAGTATGCCATTCACTGATAACATTTCAATTAAAAGAAAATTTTAAACAAAACACTATAATGCAATAGAAAAAGAGGGCCTTAATTAGAAGGGCTCCACCACCACACAGGCCAACGGCCACACATAAATAACCCCCGACTATTTTTGTTTAAGGTTTGGTCCACCTTCTACCACTATCACACTTTACGGATGGGCAAGAATGCCCCCCAAACTTTAACGATTACAATAGCTTCACTAGTTTTTCACTACGTTCAATTTTGGTAGTCCCTTATATCAATTTTCCCTATATTTCACTCATATAACGTTAATATTTTGATGCCCCATATACACTGAAGCACCACCACCACAATGTTCACTTCACTAATTGTTCGATATCGTATTTACAGTTCCCGAAATAATTTCGAATTATTATTTAATCGTTTCTGCAATTTATTTTGTCACTTAATGTTAATTATGGGCAAGGATGCCCCACGAATTTAAAATATTATATTTTCTTATTTTAATTTTTTTAATTTAAAATGTAGACGCGAAAATAAAATCCATCCGTTCGACACGAAATTCAAAGCCTCATTTCAATCATTTCGATATATAATACAAAATTCAATACTCCTAAATTACATAGATAACACACTTGAATCCAATTAAAAGGGGTTCTATAAAAGTGTAAATAACCGTCAATGCAAGAAGCTTTAAGACGAGTTCGTTTAATTGATATAAATTGTAAATAATGAGACCTCTTGAACAAAATGTTATAACTACACACTTCCATAGGACTCTGATGTGTTAATATAATAATAAATATAATAAAATAATATAAATAATAAAATAAATAAATATAAAATAATCCAAAATAATAATTCCACATTAAAATCATATTTACTTTCCAATACGTAGGTAGCTATTAGCAAGATCTTCACTATTATCAGTGACATCTGTTAATTAACACATGAATTAACTGTTAGTCACCATTTGTAAATTTATTTCGGAAAACATTATTCTCCTTCTATTATACTTCTATTTCTAACTTTAATTTTAAATTTTACTTTATTTTTTTATTATTTAAATCCGAACTTTTACCACAATTAAAATTTTTCATTTGTGAGCAAAATCAAACTAACAAAAATACAAAACAATGTCCTTGAGAATTTTTTTTGGTTCATTTTTGTTTGAGTTGGTGTGTTAAAATTTTTGAATCTACAAAAATTTTAGTTTAAAAAGAATCCACTACAAAACCGGTTTTGTAGGTAAATGGGGAAAACAAAGAAGTTACCGGATTCAAGTTAATCGAGTATGGCTTGTTTACGGAAACAAAGCAAAGTACTAAAAATAACTAAAACAATATCCATGAACATTTATTTACAACCTCTTCCTACATAATACACATGTGGTTCTATTCTGGTAGTTCCCGGGGAATGGACATTTTAAATTTTGTAGCAGTTTTATTCCCTTTTCCCCAAAAAAGTATTCTGGCTTTTGGGGAAATTTTTTTTTGGGAAAAAATTATTCCCTATTATAGCAGTTTTGACGTTTACCTATTTTAGGAAAGAAATAACTGGGAATAGAATTCAACAGAAATTTATTGTATTTTATACTTATAGCTTTATTATGGCTGTAAATTTATACTGAAAACTGATAATATTAATTTGAAATATCAATATCCAATTTTTTACTTTAATAAACAAAATTATTTTTTAAGTAAAATTGACCAATTAAACGTAGGAAAGTATTTTTAGACTTTTGTTTTCTTGTTTTATTGCGATCGCGTGTCGTCCACAAAAAATTAAATTATTTTCCCGTCAATTTATTCCGCAATCGCCAGAATTAACTTTTGGAAAACGGGTAATTGGGAAAAATGTCTGGGGAATAGCTGCTACAAAAATAAATTATTCCCTATTCCGCCAATGGAAAGTACGATTAAAGCCTCAACCAGTCAGGAATATGAACTTAACAAAAACAATTCGAATTTTAATGACACCAATTGTTTTTCTTTTTTTTTGACATTCGAACCATCCAAAAATAATAATTTTAAATGACAGCTGTTCGTTTACAAACAGCTGTTTTTTATTGTGAAATGTCTTTTAGAGAAATTTCATATTTAATCATGTTGTTATATATTTTTATAAATAAATTTCATATTTGAAAATGTACACATGCACGAGATGATTTTACATCACAATGAAAAAAGAAATTAAACTAAACAAAATTAAAATATTATAGTAGTAAAATAGCGTTTACACTACGACTAAATATCATACCATTAACAAATAATTTTTAACAAAATTCACTAAAACACCATTTTTACTTTATCACACATTATTAAAACTAATCAGATAATATGAAAAAATATTAAAATAATTTTATTTAATAAATAAAATAGTAAGCAAAAAAATGTACACAAAATAAATATGGCTTTCACCCGCATCAAAAATTTATCTTCTTTTGCTGTGTATAAAATACAACAACAAATCGTATTTTTAAGTTTTTCTTATTCTCGGGTGAGAAATAGCGGAAATAGAAAAACTATTTTTTTTATTAAGTGACTGCTCAAATTTAACGAAGGGCAAATTCGGTTTCTCACATGAAAATTAAGTTTGAGTGGGTAATAACATTGAAATGCCATTTATCGCATTCTTATTCTTTTAAGTTTTTAAGTTTTTATTCCTGACTGGTTCCGCTTTAAGAAGGAAAGGGAATCGAACGCATAAAAAACTATAGGCCCGTTCCACACTCTACTTTTTTGAAATACTACTTCTTACTTCAAAATAAGTCGTAATAGATTATTTATTGCTAATTTAAAACATTATATTATATTAAAACACAAAATTTTTTTAGTATTGTTTTATTCTGCTCTCTCGAAAATAAAATTTAAACTAAAATCTGCATATCAAAATGGCCTTGAATTATTTTTTATTTCAATTTTGTTTGTGTTATTGCTCCTTTACCGAAAATTTTTTTACTGAAAAATGAGACCTTTGTGAAGATAGCCCAAATTTCTATCCCCGAAAATCGAAAAAGTTGCTTATGGCAATACTATACAAGTTTATGTATACTATTGCGACATTTAATTAACAATTATAGCAATAAATCTAAATTTGGGTATAAATATTTCCGAATAACAGCTAAATAATAAAAAAAAATGTTACGCGTTTAATAAAAACAATAAAAAGTTCTGATAAAATGTGTAAATAAACAAAAATAACTAAATTCTCGTCTCCAAGAAATATACTGACAGCGAAAATCAAAAATTACTTTGAACCTTCCTCCTTCACAAAAAGGCAACATTTTTCTCTCAGCCCAGAATAATGTTTGTGTCGTGATAGTTTTAGCTATCATGACAGTAAATATTTTCGGGGCTGAGAGTCAAAAACTTGATATACATATAAAAATAAAAAAAATTAATTTTTTTGTAAATTTTGTTTAAGAAATTGTATAAATAAAACTAGACGCATCATTTAAAACATGAACAACATTCTTAGATTCTAAATAGATTACAGTAAACAACAAAATTACTGTTAACTATTGTAACATAGTATATAACTTCAGTATATGATATATAAAAGTGTCGGGACTTATTTGATTAAAATTTCTATGATTTTTGAATTTAAAAAAAACTGAGATATAGTCCATAGAAATCAGGAAATATTCGTTGGCCCAACTAGCGGTGCACATTGTTTGATAGATGAATGTTTAAGGAGCATGTATGATTTTTTTTAGAATTTTTCTATGTATAGGAGTTGAGATATAGTCCATAGAAATCAGGAAATATTAGTTGGCCCAACTAGCGGCGCACATCGTTTGATAGGTGAATGTTTAAGGAGCATGCATGATTTTTTTTAGAATTTTTCTATGTATAGGAGTTGAGATATAGTCCATAGAAATCAAGAAATGTTCGTTGGCCCAACTAGCGGCGCACATCGTTTGATAGGTGAATGTTTAAGGAGCATGCATGATTTTGTTTAGAATTTTTCTATGTATAGTAGTTCAGATATAGTCCATAGAAATCAGGAAAATATATCTTAACTCCTGTACATAGAAAAATTCTAAAAAAATTCATATACACTCCTTAAACATTCACCTATCAAACGATGTGCACTGCTATTTGGGCCAACAAATATTTCCTAACTTCTATGGACTATATCTCAACTCCTATACATAGAAAAATTCTGAAAAAATCATACATGCTCCTTAAACATTCACCTATCAAACGATGTGCACCGCTAGTTGGGCCAACGAATATTTCCTAACTTCTATGGACTATATCTCAACTACTATACATAGAAAAATTCTAAAAAAATCATGCATGCTCCTTAAATATACACCTATCAAACGATGTGCACCGCTAGTTGGGCCAACGAATATTTCTTGATTTCTCTGGACTATATCTCAACTCCTATACATAGAAAAATTCTAAAAAAAAGCATACATGCTCCTTAAACATTCACCTATCAAACGATGTGCGCCGCTAGTTGGGCCAACGAATATTTCCTGATTTCTATGGACTATATGTGAACTCTTATACATAGAAAAATTCTAAAGAAAATCATACATGCTCCTTAAACATTCACCTATCAACCGATGTGCATCGCTAGTTGGGCCAACGAATATTTCCTAACTTCTATAGACTAAATCTCAACTACTCTACATAGAAAAATTCTAAAAAAATTCATACATGCTCCTTAAACATTCACCTATCAAACGATGTGCGCCGCTAGTTGGGCCAACGAATATTTCCTAACTTCTATAGACTAAATCTCAACTACTATACATAGAAAAATTCTAAAAAAATTCATACATGCTCCTTAAACATTCACCTATCAAACGATGTGCGCCGCTAGTTGAGCCAACGAATATTTCCTGATTTCTATGGACTATGTCACAACTCCTACACATAGAAAAATTCTAAAATAATTCACATACGCTCCATAAACATTCACCTATCAAACGATGTGCACCGTTAGTTGGGCCAACGATTATTTCCTTACTTCTATGGACTAAATTTCAACTACTATACATAGAAAAATTCTGGAAAAAATCATACATGCTCCTTAAACATTCACCTATCAAACGATGTGCACCGCTAGTTGGGCCAACGAATATTTCTTGATTTCTATGGACTATATCTCAACTCCTATACATAGAAAAATTCTAAAAATTCATACATGCTCCTTAAACATTCACCTATCAAACGATGTGCGCCGCTAGTTGGGCCAACGAATATTTCCTGATTTCTATGGACTATGTCTCAACTCCTATACATAGAAAAATTCTAAAATAATTCACATACGCTCCTTAAACATTCACCTATCAAACGATGTGTGCCGCTAGTTGAGCCAACGAATATTTCCTAATTTCTATGGACTATATCTCAACTACTCTACATAGAAAAAATTCTAAAAAATGCATATACGCTCTTTAAACATTCACCTAACAAACGATGTGCGCCACTAGTTGGGCCAACGAATATTTCCTGATTTCTATGGACAATATCTCAACTACTATACATAGAAAAATTCTAAAATAAATCATACATGCTCCTTAAACATTCACCTATCAAACGATGTGCGCCGCTAGTTGGGCCAACGAATATTTCCTGATTTCTATGGACTATGTCACAACTCCTATACATAGAAAAATTAAAAAAAAAATCATACATGCTCCTTAAACATTCATCTATCAAACGATGTGCGCCGCTAGTTGGGCCAACGAATATTTCCTGATTTCTATGGACTATGTCACAACTCCTATACATAGAAAAATTAAAAAAAAAATCATACATGCTCCTTAAACATTCATCTATCAAACGATGTGCGCCGCTAGTTCGGCCAACGAATATTTCCTGATTTCTATGGACTATGTCTCAACTCCTATACATAGAAAAATTCTAAAATAATTCACATACGCTCCTTAAACATTCACCTATCAAACGATGTGCACCGCTAGTTGGGCCAACGAATATTTTCTGATTTCTATGGACTAAATATCAACTCCTATACAAAGAAAAATTCTAAAAAAATCGTACAAGCTCTTTAAACTTTCACAGTGTTATGTTTACTCTCAGCCCCGAAAATTTCAACTGTCATGACATTTTTTAACTATCACGATAGCAAATATTTTCGGGGCTGAGAGTAAAAATGTCGTGATTTTTTGGGCTGAGAGTAGAAAATGTCATGATAGCAATAAATAGTGTTGCCATCGCATTTTTCGGGGATGGAATTTGGGCTATCTTCACATACATAAAAATGAGTCGCAATTAAAACCGATTTTATAGGTAAACGGGTGAAAGAGACGAAGTTAAAGCGGCTTCAAAGAAGTAGAGTGTAAAACGGGCCAATAATTTTACGTATTTTCATTTATTTCATTCTGCTGCATTTTGTTTTTGACTGTTCCCGTCGACGTTCAAACATGCACTAATTAATGCCATTCCATTAATAAAAAACTCACCCTGTGTAATATCATATATTAAATAGCTTATATATAGGACATACGCGTTCTTTTTTTCTCTTATCTTATTTTATTTCCGTAATTAGATTTTCTGGCACAGGTGTCACTTTGGTCATTTATTTAGTACTTTTTTCGTAAAAATAGCCATTATTTGTTAACTTTTTTGTTTTGACAACAACTACACAGTAACAGTTAAAGATTGACCGCAAAATTCGCCCGTTTATGCGTAGTCTGTAGCAAGAACGGGGAAGGTCGTACAAAGGTCCCCGTGGGCTTAAATAGACCGTTATAAAAAATGTGGGTGAGCATAACTCGATTTTTTCAATATTGAGTCAATCTACCCTTACTTGAGGGGTGGAAACCACCCCCAGAAGAAAGAAATGGGAAAGCGGTCGGGAAATTTTCGGCAATAGGAGTGGTTTCCCCCACCCAGGGGGTGTGTTTCACCCTGAGGATATTTGGAAGATCATTTCTGATGTCGCTCTTGCCATGAAATTCCAAGCATTTTTATCAAGAACTTCCCGACCGTTTTCCCATTTCGTACGACCTTCCCCGTTCTTGCTACATACTACGCAAAAACGGGCGAAACAATGGTGTTTTTTGCGGTTACTCTTTAGTTTTACTTTTTCACCAACTGTGTAGATTTTCGAGTTTTTTTTTCGAACTTGTACTAAAACAGCTTGCTTCACTCTTATCTTATAGGAAAAAAAAAAATTTGGAACACGAGTTTACAAGGAAGTCTCCTATATTGATACTATTTAATATTTGGTAATATGTATACTGATATATTATTATAAAATTGCAATGGAAATCTAATTATATCTAGCATCTTGACACTGATCCATATTGTTTTATATTTGTAAAGATTGTAAACGATCAAAAGATCATATTGTTGTATGTAAGTATACACTTGACTTTAGAGATCATATTTTGCAATAGCTTACCCTCATGTCATTATAAAATATTAGTTTTCCATCATACAGACTATTTTTTTTTCGTTTTTCAATTATACAAAATTACAGCTCTATTATTTTTCATATTTCCGTCTCTATTACTGTCGCAATTTTATGTGTTCAAGTTCTGGCTGCCTCGTAGACTAAACTATATCTTACGGCCAACATTGTCTTATGTTTTGACTTAATTCCCACATTTAAATTAATCACCTATTTTGTATAACATTTTAATAAAACTGTTTGATCTTAATTTCGCAAATTTAAATTATTTAACGCTGTCAAGAGCTGTCACCTTAGCTTCAACTCCAGTGATAAGTCGTACGTAACATTTCGGGTGTGGATATACTTTGCAATACGCCTCCTGTTTTACTCTGGTAAAATGAGCACATTAAGGTACAACACCTTTTCAGACCAACTAATGTGCTCTATACTGCTGTTTGAAACACATCTCAAAGTGTTTGAATGCAGTTTGTTGCTTTGTAAATAGCTTCCTTTATTAAGGAAGAGGAATACTTAAGGAATATTAAAAGGAATACTAGCCTCTGCATGTTTGATGATTAACGACGTTTTTTAGTTATCTATATTATCCCTGTTCTTGTACAATCCAGTTCTAACACATTATATAATTTTGCGAATCAAACAGACAATAAGTTTTATGATAATACTTCGATAAAGCCTTAGACACTCGACCATAATGTCTTATAAATTAAATTTTTGTAAAATTGCACTTGGTGAACACAGACCTAATGTACTTTGTCGTGCTATCATAACATAGATATTTTATTACTGCAATGAAGACATTCTATTGAAATTTATTCAGCGTTTACATTATATTTGTTTACATTAATTAATATCTTTGTTCGGGTTTAACCAATATTGTTAACCTTTATGTTTGGATAGAATTATAAATGTATTAAGATTAAATAAAAACTTGTAAAAGTGAAAGTTTAAGTGATAAAATAAAAAAACTTAAAACTTTAATTAAATTTTATAATGGTAAAAATAGTAAGAATTCGTAATTTATCATTTTAATAATTATTTATCGTTAATTGGAGATTTATTTAATCCTTATTTTTCCTTGAAGAAGATAAATCGCTTTTGATTTTGATTTTAAAATTACTCGTAATTGTAAATTGTCGAAGGAGATAAATATACACTGACTACACTGAACTACATACTTAAAGGTATACAAAGGTAAAATATATTCATAATATTATATGAATAATATTTTAGGGGCAGTCATATAGATTTTGTACAGTGCACTTTGCGTAGGCAATATTTCAATCAGCATTTTAAATTTATGGATTCTTGCGATGAAATCGCCGCTACAGACACAAATAAATAAATACTTACAAAGGTCAATGTTTGTCGAAGGTTTTTAAATTTAGGCGCCTCAAGAATTATAAGGCAATTATTTTACAGCTGTTTTTGAGTTTAAACGATTTTTAGTTTGACGGCGAGGCTTATGTTCATTGTCCACCACTTCACGTTGACGTATTTTTATAATTTGTTTCAAATTGTGAATCGAAAATTAAAAAATTGCTACGTACCCGTGTCCTCGTATGAAAGTTTTCCCATCTCACAGAAATGATAATCGCCAAAACATATTTTGAGAATCTACTAAAGGCCAAAAAATATTTTTGAAAATTGATTGTACTACTGATTACTTAAATGCTTTAGATGGTGACCATTAAATTGGTTCGCTGGGCAATTCATACACATAGAGTACACATTCTTGTTGTTATTTGAATACATATAAATAATGGGAATGGAAAATGAGTTTTTATGTTTTTGTTAATTCTAAATTCTAACGGATGTTCTAGAGAATCAGTTGATAATATTTTAAGGTAAACTAAAAATTTTCAAGATACCTATTTTGTTAGTTTTCTAGCTCCAAATTGCGTTGAGGATAAGAATTGACATTTTTTAAATAGAACTAACCTGAAAATTGTATATGCAACATTTTAAATGAATATAAAAATTTGTAGAAGTATTACAATAGAAAATACGTAATTCGGATCCTTATAAAGTTACTGTCGATTCTCGTTTTTAAGAAAAAAAAATTGTTACGTACAAAATGGAGGAGCGAGTATGTTGTGGCCAACACCCGACTTGTTTTTACCACATACAATTAAAAAGCTCCCGTATATGCTGCCTCCCAATTAACGGAAAAAGTTTAAGTATGAAGTTTGATTCCGAATAGTCAATTCGCCTGGTCTGTAGAAATGCCGAGTTTTTGTGCCATACTTTTTTTTTTCTCAAAACACGTCATTTCCGGTAAAATTTAAAGAAATTTTGCTTGAAACTTACTTTATGAATGACATATTTTCAAAATTAATTATTTGAAATAGCCTAAGAAGCTCCAATGAAGGCTACCACTTCCGATATACCGAGTTCAAGCAATCATCATTTTGATCTGCCAATTCATGAGAAAAGATTAAGTAAGAAGTTTCACTTCGATCAGTTAATTCGTCTGGACCTTAGAGAAGGTACAGACATTTAGTCTGCACCCAACCGCATACAATTTACTACTTGATTTGTTGTTTACGCTTTGTTTTGTAGATTTTATGATATTTTGAATTTCTCAGGCAGGCGGATAATTTTATCATGTATCCAAACTGTCCTTTTTCTGTTTTCTGCCTTAAAGGAATTTGGAGATGGATGTGGGCCGGGTGATATACCCGCCTTTGTATTAAAAAGGTTTTGCAAGTAGCTTCACAAATCCACTCTGCAAATTTTTCAACCAATCAATAACCACAGCCGTGTTTCATGATAAATGGAAAATTTCAAAAATAACACCCACCTTTAAATCGGGTAAGAGAGAGGATGTTTCGTGTTACAGAGGAATTTTAACATCTTCATCAATTCCAAAATTATTTGAGCTGATTGTGTGTAATGCTTTTAAATCTACATTGATACGTCACATCTCTATCTATCAGCACGGGTTCATGCCTGGAAGATCGACATCTACCAATCTGGTCAAATTTACCTATAAGTGTTAAATGAGATAGAAAATAATCATCAAGTAGATGTAGCGTATACAGATTTTAGCAAGGCATTTGACATTATTTGCCACCTCAAAGCACTTCAAAGTCTGCACGCATTCGAATTTTCAACCGGATTTATTAATTGGTTCAAATCGTATCTAACAAACCGACTGCAATATGTTTTAATATGGGAATGAGAAATCCAATGTTATCAAAGTGACCTCCGGTGTCCCTCAAGGATCTCATATTGGACCCTGGATTTTTATTGTGTTCATCGATAGAATAGCCAAGTTAATTAGGCACTCAAATGTTTTAATATCTGTTGATGACGTACAATTTTTTCATACAATTAAACATGAGCATGATGTTGATAAACTGCAAGATGACCTCAACAGACGCAACGGTGATGTTGTTTTGATTATTATTAAGCGAATCGTCCAACATGAACAAATTTGTACAATCAATTTTAAATAATTTATCAGAACAAATTAATCAGAAACAACAACACAAACTGTACCATACATAACTAAACCGTCTTTGACTAGAGAAAATGTAATGAAATCTTTATTGTTTTTACCAAGTTTTTAAAATGTTTTGTCTATTTATATTGAGCGGTACACGCAACATAATTTATATTATGTTTGATGATTTTTTTTTCGATCGCATCGCATTGGGGCGGATGATGCGAAATGTATAATTTGAATGCAAGGGAAAATCGAAGTTTACAAACATAAAACCTCATCGAAACTTTTTATTGATTTGCGCAACATGATTTCGTACATGCAACTTTTATGTGCAAGTATTTTTGGTTTTTAAAACGTGTTGAATAAATATATGTATCACATTAAGAAGTTTTAATTCGTCTGTATTATTAATTTAAAGATTTTCGGCTTTTTTATAGACAAATATTATTTACTATGACATCCATAATGTTTGCGGCTTTTCGAGCCAACAAAAACGAGGCCATTTACTCCTAATATACTGCCACAACAAGTAGAAAATTAACTCCTCCCCATTTTTAACCCCCAAGGTCATTGAGTAAAATACACGTAACCCTTACAAAAATTGAGAAAACCTCCGGCTCTTTTTTGGTAGTTTGGTTTCGTATTGATAAAATCTTCATTTTGGTCTCTTTCCTCGTTTATCTATAAAACCGGTTTTAATTGCGACTCATTTTTCAACAAAAAATTTTTCGGCGAAGCAGCACTAATTAAGGCTATTTTTGACATGTACATTTTAGTTTAAATTTTATTTTCGAGAGAGCAGAATAAAACAATACAAACAAATTTGGTGTTTTAATATAAAATAATGTTTTAAATTAGCAATAAAAAATCTATTACGACTTATTTTGAAGTCTGAAACCAGACTTCATTTGACAACCCGTGTGGAACGGTTGATAGACATTATCTATTACGACATATTTTGAAGTAAGAAGCAGTTCATCAGAGAAGTAGAGTGTGGAACGAGCCATACCCAGCAAATGTACATTGCGTTTCAAAACTTCGTTCTTTCCTAATAAATGTCGTTACTAAGACAGCCATCA
This sequence comes from Nephrotoma appendiculata, assembly GCA_947310385.1. NCBI lineage: Eukaryota > Metazoa > Arthropoda > Insecta > Diptera > Tipulidae > Nephrotoma > Nephrotoma appendiculata. The sequence continues at coordinate 106,246,230 of OX371225.1, forward strand.
AACGCAGTATGCGACATATGGTTGAAGTGATAACAACTAGTATTTTTAACTCCTTGAAAATGCCGAATTTTATTCTTTACATTATTTTATTGCAAATAAAAGTACAGCGGGATGTTCCTTCGAATACAACGTGCAAAGAATGGTTTCGACGATTTTGGCATTGAAGATAAAGAGCATGGAAAACCACCCAGTTTATTTGAAGATGCTGAATTGGGAACGTTATTGACTCAAGATATTTCTCAAACACAGTCGGAATTGGATGTAGTATTAAATGTTAATCGACCAACTGTTGCAAAATGTTTACAAACAATTGGAATGGCTAAAAAAGCTAGAAACTGGGTTCCACATGAATTAAGAGAAAGAGACCTGGAACGTCAAGAAACCATTTGTGAAATACTGCTTCAAAGGCAACAAAGTAAAAGATTTTTGTATCGAATAGTTACTGGAGATAAAAAATGTATTTATTATGAAAATCCCAAAAGCAAAGCTCCATTGCAACCAAAGCGAGATATTCATTGCAATAAGGTTATGCTCTGTATCTGGTGGGATCAGAAAGGTGTAGTATATTATGAACTGCTGGAATCGAGTGAAACTATCCATGGCGATGTCTACCGACGACAACTAGTACGTTTAAAACGAGCTGTAGAGAAAAAATGACCAGAATGGGAATGGATGAATAGACACACTAAATTAATTTTTCAGCACGATAATACAAAACCATTTGTTGCAAATGTTGTGAAAAATTATTTAAAAGGACAGGACTGGGAAGTTCTACCCTACCCGCCGTATTCATCAGACATAGCTCGTTCAGATTACTGCTTATTCCAGTCGCGCAGTCGTCTCTTTCTGAACGGCGGTTCAGTTCTCGCGCACAGATCGAAAATTAGCTTATTGATTGGATCGGAATTCTTCAGAGAGTGAATTCGTAAATTGCATGAATGATGGGGGGAAAGTTGTGGCTGCACATGTAGCACTTCAATAAATAATTCTTTCATTTTCTAAACAAATGTGCTGTAGCAAATGTATTGTATGTATTTTAATAAAAAAGGCGTAGTTATATTCATACACCAAATACTTTTGTTTAAGTATTGAAATTAGACATTTTGGAACAAAAATTGGACATTTTGGAAAGTTCCAGTATGCTAAACAAAAATTAAGAGAACTTTTTTCAATCAATTTCAAAAAATCACTATATTAAAAGATTATACTTATTGTATTATTTAGTATAAAAACTAACAGTATTCAACAGAATTTGTGGCATTCTGTCACTGCCGCCTGATGAGGTGATCTTATGTTTCATATAGAAAAATAATTAATTTTACTCAAGAATTAAAGCAATCTCAGTAACAAAATCTCCTTAAAAATAATATCTAACCCGTTAAAGAATAACACAGAATTCTAATTATCTTGGTCAGAATATATTCAGATTTACCAGCAAGAACGGATTAGATTCATAAATATTATATGCGTACCAGTTACGATGACCATATTAAAGAAACTCTTAAACAATTGAAGATCATTAAAATGAAACATTTAAATACCCATCAAAAAGTACATAAATGACTAGTACCAGGGCCAATATAAAGTTTATTATAGGCACATATAGTATATATATATAGTGCCTATAATACATATAGGCTCGATCAATAGAGAGTTCGTTAGGAACTATCATTGATTACCTAATTTACTAACATACTCCAAATTTAATCAGATGAGATTACTAATGATTTTATTTCAATTCCCTCCTATTAGTTTTCCAACACAATCATGAAGAGCTTGATCAAAATCTGCCATTGTAAACAAACCATCCCAAACCTATTATTATAAAACAACAAACTTGAAAAATCTATAGAACAGAGACTCCAATTAAAATATGATCCAAAATATTTAACCTTCAGCTTGCAAAAAGCTTCCTGTTTGGTGATGACATAGCGTGACATACAAAAAATGAGCAGCCGCGAGCATTTTCCAAAAATTCCAATAATCCACATAGCCGACGAAGTGAGTATTCAAATATGATTTATGTTTTAATCGTCAATTAGGATAAGAAAGTAATGTTAATTAAACTTCATTAAAATATACTTTACGGAATATAAATGGGTATATGTCTTACAAAACCAGGCACAGAAAGATCCATATTATTGAACTGTAAACGTGCTATCATATAGACGGAGATAATTTTATGAATTCATTCTTCTAAAATGACCAGTTCATTCGTACATTCGTGTTCGTATTCTGAATGGTTTTCATCAACCATCTTCTATGTTAGTTGAAAGTGCTAGTTCGGGAAAAATACCATGGTATCACCCAAATTATATTAAAACAACAACAATGGTAAAAATATTTTAACTCGAGTGTGGAATTAGTATAGGGGGGGGGGGGCATAAATCATTTCACCAAATTTGATTGATTCTGAGTTGGGAAGTGAGTATGGTGCTTTTTATTTCCGATGTCATGTACGCAGCATAAGGGTTAGATTTTTAGCAAAAATGGATCTATTAAACGTGCAATTAGAACAAATAATTAGAAAGCATCTTAATTTCTTCTTGTCAGTATAAATGTAAACATAAATCGGCAAACCAAAACGATTAATTCGTAATTTTTAACTATTTATTAAAAATCGATAATTGCATTAGAAAGTAAATTTCGTTTAATAATAAATGAACACTTACTGAAAATGTATACAGTTTACATATACATATATATAAATCTGTAAATATAATCGTATAAGAAAAAATGTTAATAACGTGACAAAAAATTATCCACTCTAATTAACACTCTACTTATCTTCAGCTAATGATAATCGTGTGCGACTAATTGCTGAAGTAACTATTGGAATGTGCTTATGTAAAACTCTTTTTACAACCATTTATATCAATATTTAAATGTTGGTAAAAATTTGAATCAAATTATAATGGTCCGATTCTGAAATTGTGAAAATTTAATAACTTCCATTTTATAGAAATTGCTTACAGCGAAAAAGATATAGTGTTCTAATGAATGATATCCACAAACTGCTGGACTAATTTGTTTGTTAATCAATACGATATACAGTGCTAGGAAAAAAAAAATTGGGCAAACATATTTTATTGCAAATTGGAGTCTTATTTTGCTAAAATTACAAAACTTTTGAACGCAATTGGCTTATTGTTTCATTTTGAATACATGTATGACGTATTTTTTTGTAAAAAAAAAAAAAAAATTGCCCACAATTTAGGAGAAAACCCCGAAAAATGCCAAAATATTCAAAATACGTTGTTTGGAATTAAAGTAATGGAATAAATTAAACACTTATTTTTTAATTTTGTTTTGTTTTTTATTGATTTATAGAAGTTCTATTTTTAATATTAATTAATTAATATTAATTAGCTCTTTGATGATCCATTCTATGGGTCCAATTTTTGAGCACTCTTTCGAGCATTTCGGCCGATATTCCGTTAATGTTCGCTTCTAATGAAGGAATCGATTGTGGTTTATTGATATAAACAAGTGATTTCAGATACCCCCATAAAAAGTAGTCTAACGGCGTCAGATTACAAGATCTTGGAGACCAATTCACGGGTCCGTTTCATGATATGATATTCTCATTAACATTTTCTTTCAATAAATCGATGGTTTGGCTTGCTGTATGGCACGTTGCATCACCCTGTTGAAACCACGAATCGGCAACACCAATATCTTGAATTTTTGGCAATAAAAATTCATTGTGCTCTGTAGTTTGTATTTTTAAAGATATATGGTCCGATATATACCTGCCCATAAACCGCACCAAACAGTGCAATTTTCAGAATGCATTGGAAGCTCTTGAATCTCTTCTAGCTGTTCATTAGCCTAAATATACGATTTTGTTTGTTGATGTATCCATTCAGCCAAAAATGAGCTTCATCGCTGCACACAAGTTTTCGATTAAAAAACGGATCAATTTGGAGCTGTTCCAACGCACATAAACCAAATCGATGAAGCAAAGGAAGGTCAACCGGCTTCAATTCTTGATCAAGCTTTATTTTGTATGCATTCAAACCAAGATCTCTCTTCAAAATACGGCACAATGTGCCATACGAGAGACCCAGAGCTTGAGAACGGGAACGAATTGATTAATTGCCGACTCCACGTAAACTTTCAGCTACAGCAGCAATATTCACAAAAGATCGACTTCTACGCACTCTAGTCGGTTTATGAATATCCTATAATGAAAAATTGGTTCGAAATTTATCGATTCTTTCGCAAATAGTGTGTTCAGTTGGACGATTATGAGTACCATAAAATGGTCGAAGAGCACGAAAACAATTTTTTATTTTTCTATTTCACTATTCATGGTGAAATTTCAATGAATGCTGAACACAAATGCCATATGAACATGATAATTGGAAAAAATATCTCCTATTGGATCACTCTTTGCTTACGAGTACATCAAAAATTCTGTTCTTCAAATTTGAAAATTTATAAAATTCTTCTTTAATTTACACCTATTTCTTCAATAGTTTCTTTAAAAATATAGTCGCCTGTGCTATTTGATACACCGAAACGGTAACTTATAGACAAGAAGTATTTTTGTTCACTGAGTAGCCACACTTGAGTAGTGTTTTTTGCAGTGGTTGGTTTGCCTTGCATAGTTTCACTATTTTGCAGATTTCCAACTCATTTCTAAAAATAATATGATATAAGATTTATCTTAAATACGGCTACCTACATAATACTTTAGCAAAGCCCAAACACGTTTTGCACATTCGAAAATGATCCCTAAACTTATCTAAACTATAGTTTGGCATGGTCTTCTCGAAATAATTGTAATTTCGTGTATGTTCTACGCCGGTCCGCTTAACTATTTTTTTTTCTTATAATTGAATATGGAATCTAAAATTTAAATAATTGACCCTATGACGTCTATAGAACCGTGTTATTGGAGTCTTCCAAATCATCAAGTCTGGCACAAATTGCCATTGGATAATGTATTTTCCTAAATTATAGAAATCCTCAAATTTAAAGCAAATTATGTCACTTGCACAACACAAAATTTTAGTTGTTGCCAATGTGCAATGCCGATGGAATTCCGTTTACATTCGCTTTCAAAAACCACACTCTTTCTATGGCAAGAACCATGTTATGTACACGGAAATCCGTACTATTCGCCAAATAAGTGTCACATAAATTCCGGTGTCAGTGTGAATCCCGACGAAAAAATCAATCTGGAAATCATGTGGAAATCCGTCGGAAACTCGGATATATTCTAAATACACTTCTGTGATGATATTCATACATATTCCTTTTTTATTTAAATTTTACAAATCCGCCTATGTAGGTTATTGATTGGCATGTGCACGCGCCATCCACCTGTGAGATTTTCACACCTCAGTAAGGAATTTTTCAACTGTGTGGAAAAAATTGTTTTAATTCCATACTAAATTCCGTACTACAAAATAGCAAAGACACAAATATATTGATTTTGGACAAGAACTACTTTCTTTCTCTTTCTATTTCACGTTTTTGTTTTATTTTAATACATTTTTATTTTGTGTCTCCAGTTTCTTATGACAGTTGGCGGAGAACTACACACACACAGCTGTGCGTGGAAATTTTTTCATTTTAATTTCTTATTGATTTTGTCAATAATGTTTTTGATTATTAAAAGAAATTTTTGTAAATTATAAATAGTGCTTTATAATAATAATATTGTAGTATGTATAATTATAGTGCTTTATAAGTGATTCATGAACGTTGAACTAAAGGTAATAAAAATCTATTTCAATATATATTTTGCTTTTAAATAAATAACAAAAATCTTTATTTTCGAAAAAAAATTATTGCTAGTTTCATATGAAAAAAATACTCAGGAAATCTACTTTATTTTACGTAGAAAAGTGTTTAAAATTAGTGTGGAAAAGTGTATTGAAAAAACCCGAGTTTCCAACGAATTCCACCTTCTTTCATATTTGATTTTTTCTCTTTTTAGTTGGGATTCACAACGACAATGGAATTTTTGTGACACTTTTCTTTGGCGGGTAGTACGGATTTCCGTGTGCTCAACATGGTTCTTTCCATAGAAAGTGTGGTTTTGCCACGCGAATGTAAATGGAATTCTGTTTTTCATATTGGGGCAGCATCTTAAAAAAATAAAACAAAAAAATTTACGTAAAAAAATTGCGTAGATATGTAAATGCCGACGCTGTTTTTTATTACCTCTTTAGCCCAATCCGATCGCAACCATTTTATAATTAAACTATTATTTTATAATTAAAGCGTAGCAGTATTTTCGTGTATTTCTACTTTACAATCGCAAAACAAATTTATATTTAAAAAAAATGTATCAATTGGCATGGCAAAATAAATCTAGTAACCATATTTCTGATCGCAAATATTTAATTTGCGACCGGATGGAGGATATACTTCATAAACTCTTTCCCCAGATTCTTATTCACGGGCCCCGGTGAATTACCAGAATAGTAAAATATCGAATATTCGTTCGTTTCTAGCTACTGGACAAAATATGAATTCAGCGAACATTGGTCACTTTTGGGTTATGAAGTTAGGGTCATCTACATGTAAGTGGCAGTAGTCGTTTTAAATCCTGATTAATCTGGACCAGAACCTTTGCGAACGTTCTGGTGTCATCTATCATGTTCTCCGCGATATACAAATATTGGGCTTTAATAATTTCTCCCGAGAATAATTTAGGTGCAATGTCAATCATACAGTATTTCGTATCCCGGTTTATTATTTATAACAACGAGGTTAGGTTATTTATAACGCATTATGGTTTGAACTTTGAACTTACTCAAGGTATTGAAGGATGTAGTACAAATGTTCGTCGTGATATTTCTGTTCGTGAAGTAGATACGACTTAGATTCAATTTTGAGAATAACGATTATCGAATAGAAGATTTTCGAAATATAATTTTTACATTGCAGTTCTAAATTAATCGATAATGTAGTTGTCGAAGACAATTTTGATGTTAAATTTTTATTGTTTGGTGTTTGTTTTCATACATAGCATTCAGGCTAACTTTGACCATTTTCAGAGTTTTCTTTGTTTGAAAGACGAAAGAATAATTGATTTTTCCGCTCGTGTTTCCTGATCGAGCCCCAGTTTTTTGAAATCTATTGGTTTAAATAATCACTTTTTCTTAAAATTTTCAAAGAGTTTTGAAAAACTTTTTGATTTAACATCAAAATTGTCTTCGACAACTACATTATCGATTAATTTTGAACTGCAATGTAAAAATTATATTTCGAAAATCTTCTATTCGATAATCGTTATTCTCAAAATTGAACCTAAGTCCTATCTACTTACCCACTTGCACCCTCTAAGACTATTTACAATAGTTTAAATCCATTATGTGTTTGTGTTAATGTTTGTCAATCCTGTTAAGTTTGTCGGTCATGGTTTATGAATAGACTATATCATAGATAGGGTTGTTGAAATTGATAAGTTTGTTTGTCCTGAAATGCCTCATATGTTTAAAATATCTAAAAATTGTAATCAAGGAGGTATCGTACAATTTGCTTCAAAAGTACAAAATTACAAAAATATTGCAAATACTTTGAACTTACATCCAAAATATAATCTCAGTGCCTTAGCGAATTATTTTATTTCGCTACGCAATTGCCAACCCCTTCGTAACCTCGATTTTTTATTGTATTGGACGCATACTTGGGATTTCTGACATGACATTTTGAGTTATTCTTCCAAATGCCATATAGAAGTTGCATATATGCGTCAAATACAATAAAAAAATCGAGGTTACGGAGGGGTTGACAATTGCGTAGCGAAATATAATAATTCGCTAAGGCATTATGATTATATTCTGTAGGTATAAGTTCAAAGTATTTTCAATATTTTTGTAGTTTGACCACTGCAGTCTGTTGAGACGATCGATCATTTTAATTTAAAGATTTTATTAGTTCGAAACCAAACTTCCAACGGTTTGGTAATAACATAGACACATATCAGGTTTCGTAACTAGGATTATGAACGTATGGTTTTTGAGGTGAGAACTCAAGATCAAGACACACTACATTTTCTTTTGTCTTCTCGTTTGATTTTAAATAGTGACTGACAGTGATTGACATTTAATTGACTTTTAAATTGTCAGAAATTACTTTTATATTGACAAAACAGAAAAAAATTTGTTCCCGCGAACCAAATATCTCAATGGCAAATAGAAAATTCAAAGGAAACTAGATTTGCGTGGGAAACTATTATGGCGTTTTCTTTTTACTAAAAACTGGCTAACAATTTTTTGATATAAATCACATTTTCGCGTTCTTTTAGCGGAAAAAAGCAAAAAAATTTGATGTACATCAAAAAATAGAAATGTGGATTTTTTCTTTAATTTTAACTATTCGACCTGCCGTCGAATACGTCAAACGCGTCATTTGAAAGTTTTTCAAAATGCTTTGTTATTGTTTTTTGGCATCCCTTTCGCGTTTACGTACGTTTTGGCATCCCTTTCGCGTATTCGGCGTTGGGAGCACAAAAATGCCTCGGGATGAGAAAAAATATCTCATTCCGAAACTATGTTTAAACCGAGTTGCAAACTATGGTTAGGGTGGTACATTACAACGAAACCACAGTTAACTAGACACCATAGTTATGAAACCAGTAATGTATCAATAGCATAACCTCACCTAGATATAAAACCAATATCTGGCTATTCTACCACCAAGAATAATCCAAAAATTATTTTGATAATTTCTTTTATTTTGCGATGTTGCCTTGTTCACCGTCGAACTTATGTATAATATGGGACGATAATTTGACAAGTACATATATAAATAAAACATTTTGATTCCTCAAACGGCTCAAAAACGGTTCTCGCTCAAAAAACTCACAAGCATTTTTGCGCACACAGCTACTATGACTTCATAACAATTCATTATTAATCAAAATATTAAAAAATAATTGCTTAATGGAAAAATATTTTAACAGATTTGAAAATTAAATTTTTAATATTGTAGAATTTTAAGAATTTCCTTCTGAATTAGTTATACTCGTATGAATTGATGATCGATATATTGGGGCAAATAATTTTTATGTTAAAGTATTTCTTCGGTTGGAAAATGAATACGAAATTCCAAAAAAAAAAAAAAAAAAAAAAAAAAAAATTTAAATCGCGCATTATGATAACGAAATACGTGAAATGCTCGCGTTTGCTCTTAAATTTATTTTATTGTTATTGCCAAAGTAATAACAATAAATGTATATTTATTTCACAAAAATCGGTTATTAATATAGAAAAGCTTAAGAGGCACATAATACAACATCGATGAAAATCTTTGTACACAATTTTGCTTTCCTTATTTTCAGTAATATAAATAAATAAAGAAAGAATGTAAATGTTTTCAGCCAGTTTAAATTCACAAGATAAATTCAAACTCGCTTAAGTAAGCAGCAGCGCACACAAAATAGTGATGATATATTTTCTATTTCTGTGCCGCATCGATCGTCTGTATGATTACGCATAGTACGAACATATACAATTTGTAATTTAATGTTATAATCCTCGACTATTTACCATTCATTATCTGATTTAAATGGTTGCGTTTATTGAAAACAATATATAGCAGCAGTAACAGAAGAAATGATATCTTGACTTTTACATATACATAACAAGCAAAATATTATTATTGTTACATTGAAATAAACTAATTGTATCATTAATTTTCAGCCTATAATCAGCAAGCTCTAGAAATGAATAATAAGTACCCTTGACATTCGAAACATACAAACGTAAATGAGTTTATATATATTATACTTAGATACCAATTCAAGTTACCGCAAACGTAGATCCGCAAATCCAAGCATTCGAACCTCCTGTTTAATACAAGCCCTCATGCAGTTAAGAAGACTGAAGGTCGGGCAGCTTTGCGTGTGGTAGGAGAATAATTATACACATCATCAGCTTTTTAAACGGTGTACTAAGGCGTACTGTAACATATTTTTGGTTTTTAACAATAAAAAGCTTATTATACTAAAAAGTACCATGTTGGTATTTTCGGTGCTTTACTATAGCCCTTTAGTGATTTACTAACACAATTGTGCGGGTAGGGCAAAAGTACCATGTAAAAAATTTAGTTTTGTATGTTTTTTGAACCAACTTATACATTTGTGAATTCCTTTTTAACTTATTTTCGCCCGAAAAAAACACTATATCTATACACACAATTGTGTTGGTTTTACTTCAAATCAAGCGAAATTTTTTATCAACAACGCAATTACATACTATGATTTTTTACTCACACATTTGTGTGGGTTGGACTAAAACTGAGCCAATTTTTTTGTTTTCTTGGTTGAAAAAGGGATAGAACCATTTTGACTGTAATTTAAAGCATATTTGATCAGCGGTTTCCACTATTCAAAATTGGTGATATTTACTATCATGCTAGTAATTTTGTTAATGTATGTGTATTTTTTTTACTAGCAGCAAATTATCAGGGTGATATTTTCTCAACAATTTTCATGATAATTATTACGAAATGTCATATTTTATAGGTTATGTTTTTTCATTTTTTAAAATTTATTTTAGGGTGGGTGAACACCTATGTCAGCACTTTACATATATTTATTTTTGCATATATTTTTTCGAAAAAATGCCGCGGACGCAATTTACTACAGAAAATACGTTAAAGCTAATTGTATAGTGTAAATGAATGTTTATGGAAAATACAAGTGAACTTTATAGGCGTTCCGATCTTAAATTGTTGCATTTCAAAAAATTCTAATTTTAAAAATTCTGAAACTCTAATCTTTCAATTTGTTCAAGCCGTTTTAATTTAAGCAGAGTTTCAATTTGTTCATCGAAATTCATTACTAATTGTATTTATTTTTAGTTTGTATTTCTGTAATGTTTATTTGAATTTCGTACGTACGCATCCCAAACTAATGATTTCACAAAAACATGTAAAGATTATCATGATAGTATTCCCAGATATGATATGACGCCAACGAATATTTTGCAATACTTTGAAAAAAAAAACACATACAAATATAAAATATCATGATAGAAAATATTAGCGAATTTGCATAGTGGAGACCGCATTTAGTGTATTCAATAATATTTGTAAATAATTTACACCCATAAGTGCCCTGACAAACCTAAAATTTGCTTTTCTTTACATGGTTAAATGGAACTATGTAGTTACAATTCGGCTACAACCTACAGATGATTTAAAATGGTAATGAAAATTTGACAGATAAGGCATATAAATAAACTCGGCGGAAAATAGCAATGAAATTTATATTTTTGAGGTTAGAATTAACATGTATTTTGGATTGTACTTTTTATTATATTTCTTATTATTTGTATTATTTTATCGCAACTGGATCACAAATAATTTTAATTTAACCAACTCACTAGCGCTTGAGAAATGAAATAATATATTTATAATTTATTAATTTTAATCGAATAATTAGAAGAATAAAATCACAATACTGCACGCTTCTCTTCAACGTAAATCACCAAAAATGGTTGTATTCTAGTAGCACAAAGGTATTTTCCCCTTTTTCTATTTCTACGATTTTTTAAGGATTTCTTTACAGTATCGTAAATTTTTCATTATTCAGATTATTGAAAATTAAAATTAATATGCATATTTTTATGAATATTTAGTACTTTTAATAGTTTTAGTGATCATTTTGATTATTACTGTACTACTACTACTTTCCTTTTTCCTGTACTTTTATTAGTAAATACTACGTCTCTGAAAATCAGCGCAGAATGAAAAACATTAATTTTCAGTAGCATTTTGAAACATCTGTACATTTGTGTATAATTTTCTTCTTTCAAGAGAAAGTGCGAACGAATTCCTTCTATACCTTCAAAGAAAGAACAGTTCGAAAACCAATTTACTGCCTCGAGTACCTTGGAGGTTATTCATATAAATCTTGAGGTTCAAATTGTTCACAATTGTACTCGTTTTGCGACATTTTATAGTTGAAAGTAAACATGTAAGCTATGTAATGTATGTAAACATAATATGCCGTTTCATAAGACATAAAATTTATTTATATTACAATGATCGCGTGAAAATATAATTTAACAATCAATTAATTTAATTACGTATCATCAATTATAAATTTTACGTTTTTTACGTTTACATAGACGTGAACATAAATTGCGATTTTTAGCGAAGGCAGATCTCTTCGTCTTACATAACTCAACTTTAGTGAAGAATCACGTTTCACTGCAAGGAGATTGTATGCTGCTTAATGGATGTCAATATAATTTGTTTTTCTGATGTTATGGTTTGATTCCATTTTTCACCACTGTTTATCTTTTGTCGTTTTGAAATTCAATAACTAGTTAAACAATTTTGTAATTTATTAGTTCCTTATAGTAACTATGTTTGGATTTTATTTTTGAATATCGATTTCGAAATATAATTTTCATCTTCAGTTCAAAATTTCAACTGCATATTAAAAATTAACAAAGTTACAGGAGCTGAACCAGTTGTAAATACGTAGTACAGTAAACCCTCCAAGATCACGATTAATTGGTTCCGAGTTCTTTGAAACCATGTTGTTCGTGACTACAAAACCGGGAGAGTGAAATTATAAAAAACGTTAATTATAACCAAGTAATTCGAGGGAAGGTATCCGTGTTCTTATACCATGTTCTTGGAGGGTTACAGTTATAATAGTTGTAATTTTGAACTGAAGATGAAAATCATATTTCGAAATCGATATTAAAAAATAAAATTCAAGATTTTTACTATAAGAAAGTAATCAATTACAAAACTATTAAAATTGAAAAAATTCTAAAAATCAATAATAAACATTTGTACTAGATTTGATCCGGCCACCGAGGAATGATTTGGAAACATAACCTATGTCACGAGGGAGTTTAGTTTTGAAAAAATAAATGTCCATTTCGTACATACAAACAATTCAACGTTACCTCTTCCTTCTCAATTAGGTAAACTTGTTTCTAGATAAGTAATCATGTTAAAATTTTAAGCCTAGTGGATTTGATAAGCCCACTGGGGAAATAATTGAAACAATTCCTGTAAACAATGCAGCTTTTCCACAAAATATCAAAAAGAAACATGGCCAATGTCACTCAGGAGTTCAATCATCTTGATACCTAAAGAAAAATTATATTTAATTTAGATAACTGACGTGGCGTGAATCTCTAACATACAACAATTTCAACTCTACCTACATACAGTTGTGTTCATAATAATAGTAGTGCTATTTTTATAACACTACTACACGTATGAGCTTGTTTCACCAATCAGAATCTACTTAAATATAAGTCCTGCTAACTCTACACATATAAAATAAACAATAACTAAGTAAAGATGTATTGGAATTTTTTTTCCATAGTAATTTTTTTTTGAAAAACTAAGTATAAGTGTATTAGTGCAGAACCAAAAAAATGTAGAAAACAAAATTCAAATTTACGTTGCATTGTTAGTGTAACCAACACACTCTTTGTTAGTTTTTTTAAATAGGTATATGTCAATGGAAGAGTAAGCAGGACTTATATTTAAGTAGATTTTGCACCAATGCACAGTTTGATAGTATGTATATGCGAAGTGTAGTAAATAAAGAAAACTACGATATTACTTGCCGATTACTGTAAATAAACACATACTATTGTAATAATACAGTTTTATTGAAAGTGTGTGCTAAATTTTGTTGTTCACAATAATAGTAGTGTTGATTGAAAGAACTGGGTGTATTAATTACTGTGCTGCAAAATTTAATTTAAATAGTAAGTAATTTCAGAAAATTTAATTTTTCTTATTTTATCTTACTTATTTGCTAAAATTATTTATTTGTAACTAATTAAATAATGTTAATAGTGGGGCGTTCCAAACACTGCACGAACGAAAAGCGGGAACTAATTTTACAATTGAGAAATGAGGGAAAAACCTATAAAGAAGTACAAAATATTGTTGGATGTAGTGCGATGATGGTTGCTAATGCAGTTAAATTTAAGATCAAGCCAGAAACACGTGGGCGAAAGAAAAAAACATCTGACTATGATGATAGGCGAATCATTCGGTGCTGTAGAATGAACCCTAATGCCTCATCAAAAACAATTAGGAACGAGCTAAAGTTAGGTATTAGTGATGTTTCGGTGCAGCGTCGCCTAATTGCAACATCGTTATTTGCACACAGTCCACGAAAAGTCCCTCTGTTGAACAAAAATCATCTTGCTGCTCGCATAAAATTTGCTAAAGAACATCTCGACTGGCCAATAGAAAAGTGGCGTAACATATTATGGACGGATGAGAGCAAAATAATTGTTTTCGGTAATACTGGCTCTCGACAATACGTTAGGCGTCCTTCCAACACGGAATACTACCCACAGTACACAGCAAAAACACTTAAGCGCGGCGGCTCAAGCATTATGATTTGGGGATGTTTCTCATATTACGGTGTAGGTCCCATTCATTTGATAAATGGTATAATGGACCAGCATGTGTACGTCGACATATTAGAAAAAGTAATGCTACCTTTCGCTGAATATGAAATGCCGTTGAAATGGGTCTATCAACAAGACAATGACCCTAAACATACAAGTCGTCGTGCTAAGGAATGGTTTCAAACGAAAAATATTGAGTTGATGGTATGGCCAGCACAGTCTCTTGACCTCAACCCAATAGAAATGTATGGGGAGACGTAAAGAGGGCAATTGCAGTAGCAAAACCAACTACCAATAGGGACTTGTGGAATGTAGTAAAAAATTCTTGGGAAAAAATCCCAGTGGGACGATGTCAAAAGCTAGTCGACTCAATGCAGCGGCGATGTAGCCACGTATTGGAGAATAGAGGCTTTACAATCAAGTATTAATTTTAATTTCTTAATTTAAACAACTTAAAATGAAATATTTTATTTATTATCTTATTAATTTTTACACACTACTATTTTTATTAACAGTGATTTTTTTAATGAAATGTGATTTAAATGTGATTTGAAATAAAATGACTGAATTTATTAAAAATGTCTTTCATTATTACATAAAGTGATAAACCAGCATTAAGTTTGCAAAACTAAAATAATTGAATAATTAATAGCACCAGAGAAATGTTGCTTTATCCAACGCAATTAACTTCACTACTATTTTTATGAACACAACTGTACATATATACACCGCCCGTTTATATATTTCGTTTATATTTCGGAATCCGTCGTGTATTGTAAATATCTTATAACAAACGACGAGCAAATTAACACGAATAGTATTGTGTATGGCACCCGGTACTAGGGTTAATAGATATATCGATTGCCAATTAGTGAAGGAGTACAAATTAAACCAAGTAATCATTAAAATTGTTAACCTCGAGAAAAAAGCATATCAATAGCTTAGACTGATCAGAGTGACACTTCAAATTTTTCATAAATTTGCAGGTCACATTTAGTGTTTTGTCAAATCGGTCCACGCATAGTGGCATCTACCTTAGTGTTGGTATATCCATATTCTAAGCCAACTCCACGATTACCTGTTAATGGCCATCGAACCTCCATTTAAACTATTTTGTGTAGGTCAGTTTTGTAATGGTTCTATTCTATTCTAATCTATTGCTGACGGGTCGCGCAAACTAGCCGTTGGTCGTTGATAAGCTCTAATGGTTCATTTAATATGCTAGCATATTCAGATATTCTTAACCATCTGAACGATTGCCTGTTAAGGCCATCGAATATCATTTATTCTATATTTTGTATAGCGCAGTTTTGAGTCGCGCAAATATGTCGCTGGTCCTTTATAATCCAAAATAGTTCATATAATACGTTAACATGTCCTTATTTGTTTAGCCGTATTTACGATTACCTGTTACAGTTACATATGATTTGGTGTGACCTTGAATGTACTTGTTGACTTTCGTTTGTTGGTACTTGGTAGAATGAGTGATGTTGATTCGCTTTTGTGATACTAAGTGTGTTTGTTGTAGTTAACTTGTGTGTCGCTAATTTCTGGTTGTCTCCCTCCCCATAATTTTGTTTCGATTCCAAAAGCTTCCGATCTAGTTCAGTTACAGAATACATTGGTACATAAAGGTATAAGCAGAACAAAAGATACAGCCATGAGATACAACGCCTGTAACATTAAAATACACATAAACCATAGGATGCTACCACAACCAATGTCGCATATCTTATCGCTGTCTCTCTGGTTCTGTTTGTACCTTAAATGTCAATAAGCGCTTTTCGCAATGTCCAATAGCCAGTCGTTTATCTTTCTGCGATAAATTTGCGTGAATCCCTCTTCTGTTGGTCGAAGTTTGATTAATTTGCCGAATAATTGCTTTTCTGTATTGCTAGGTGTTTCATAAATACCGTCTGCAATGTTCAAAAAACGATTGGGTTCAATTAGTTGATGTTGGTGCCATTGATTTGTTGTTTTTAAGTAGTGTTGTTGATTTAATTTTGAAATATTTGTTTATTTTAATGTTAAACTAAGTTTGAAGAGTTGTGAATAGTGATATTCTGAATCTTCCTTTATGTTATTTATGTTTATAGTAGAAGTTGTAATTTTTGACGTTGGAAATCGATAAAGCTCGTTCAGCAATGTTGACACCTTAGTTTTCGATAGCTCAATTTATACAAATACAAAGCTATTTATACAAATCTGGGAGTAAGATTTAATCCATTTAAAACATTTTTCATGGGCTCTATTTGCGACTCCGTTTCGAACGACAATTCGATTTGAACGATAAATTCGATTCGAACATGATTTGATATTTGTAAATTTGAACGAAAATAAAAATGTACACTGTAAAGTAATCAACAGGGAAATTTTAATTTAGGGTTATACCTGTACGAAAAATACACGCCTTTGGTAGGGAATCCAAGTCGGTTCTACCCGACTTCGAGTAGTTGGGCAATTATTCACCCCCAGAGACACCCGAAACCATCGGGCATCGCCGCAAACAACCGAAACCGACAACCCTCCTATGCATTTCAACGAAAATGGAAAAAACATAAGCGTACATATCCCATACGTTGGAGGGAATCCAATTACCCGACTAGGGAATCCAATTACCCGAATTTCGGGTACCCGACTTTCGGTTCCGTGCTTTTACCATTACCCCACCGGTTTCTACAAACATACGTTTCTATTTTTTCCATTTTCGTTGAGATGTATAGGAGGGTTGTCGGTTTCGGTTGTTTGCAGCATTTCTCGAAGTCTCTGGGGGGTAAGTAATTGCCCAACTACACGAAGTTGGGTAGAACCGACTTGGATTCCCTAGCTTTTGGTCAGGGAATTTTGACGTTTGACGACCAAAACAAAAATTGTATTATTTTGCAAACATTAACACACATTAATTTCAGTTTGATTTGTAATTAATATTTTCAATATTAATACATTAAATAACAAATATTAAATTATAATAACAAAAAAAATATTTCAGAGTGGTTTACTGTGTTAAAAGTTTTAAATATCTCAGCCGAGTTTTTTACTTTTCTATTGTAATTTTCGTTTAGTGAATGTTTCAACTTTCAAATTGTCAATAATAATCCCTACATTTTTTTTAGATAAACTTTTTTCATATAATAAAAATTACACTTAAATAATAAAAAAAAATTGTTTGGAACTTGTCCTAACAACCTACCAAAATAATTTTTACACTATTACATCAACATTACGTATTATTTTTTATTGAGAATTGTATTTAGTCTTTGGATTCGTCAATAAAATTATCAACGAAGAAAAATTCGTTGATGAACGAACAATCCTTGTTTGAAAACGGATTGCGCGATAAAGGTTCAATCACAATGAAACCGCACCGTTCCGTTTCGTTATTCTGTCAAAGTAGAAAATGTAATATTACGTAGGATTTATATGAGAAAACGGAAAAGCAATCACAATGAACGGAGCGGCGCGGTGTGTTCGGAAACGATAGCTTAACTTTCTACTTTTTCGGATAACATAACCTCAGAAATCATTTGAAAACTAAAATGTATTATATTTAGTATGTGTATATCGTTTTCAAAATATTAAAAGTAAAAAAATATAAGAAATGGACTTCAACTATGAAGAATTTATGAAAAAATAAAATTTTATCCCGACTTGTACAATAAGGCATGTCACTTTTCTGGAACGGCGCTTAAACATTGTGTTTGACAATCCGTAATGACGGATAGATGCGGTACGATTAGCCGCGGTGCGGTGTCATTGTAATTGAACCTTAAGGGTAATTTTCGTTCGTTTCGTGGAGATTCGTCTCAGGTTTTTACTTTTGCTGTGTTACTTATTTAAATCTGTGGATCGCGCAGAATTTGAAATCTGAAATCAGATTGATCTAATCGATCTAAAATAAGTAACAAATTTCAGATTAGTTAGATCAAATAAAAACCATTCGAAAACGTCTTTCGTTTTTTCGAATTCGAATTCCCAAATAGGGGCCTTCTTTTAAAAATGAAACCATAACTATAAAATAAGGATGTTTGCTTTTGCAAATCATCTTCAGCCATTCATTACCAAAGTTTTGACATATAACATACAAATGTTTGTTTCCAAAATATAAACAATTTGCTGTGTTTATTGCAGGGTTAAAAATGTCCCTATACAATTTGCGGGAAATATCTGGTTTCATTTTGTAAATGCAAAATCGATTGCAAATAATTGCAAACAATCAGATGAGAACACACTAAAGCATTTTTGAATTATTTTAAATTATATTTTACTCTATACGTAACCAAAAGATACGAAGAAAATGTCTGAACTGCAACTTATGGATAGTATAAAAATAAATTAAACACTGTACGTGTAGGAACTGCACGTAACGGATAATATTACTCGGTATTTTGTACTTAACTACAGTATTGTAGTAGCACAGACAATCAAATAAGATTTTTCATTTGAACTAAAAAATTAAAACAAAATTTATTTCTGATGATTCCAATGTCATCGTTGTATCTGTGATTTTTCGTTAAACAGCATATACGTATATGCAAAAAAAAAAAACAAAATATTTCGATTGTATGCGTCTATTTACAGAGAATGAAATCGCAATTTAAATTTTTACGTTTACATAGAATGAAATATCTCTTTTAGGTTGTCTCTGGTAGTAGTATCGTGTAAAAATAATGACAAATAATTTTCTCAAATTCACAACAGAACTGGAAAGACGTGTATTGCAGAGTTTAATAATATGTTTCATTTAGGTATGGGTAGTGAAATTAAGAGATTTTTTTATGTTAGTTCAGTGCACCTAGAATACTACAGGCCACACTGCTTGCTATGTCATTAAATTTATGTCTATAGTTTATTCTTAAAACTGTAGACGGCAGTCATGTTCATAAAAAGAAAAAACGAAAACAAACACAAAAAAAAGTTTTTTATACGAGTGCTAAAAGTAAGGTTATGTATTCTCGTAAATTATACGAAATGTGTACACATTTTATACGTGTTTACATATTCAACACAATTTAGAATGCATAATTTTATAATAATATTATAAATTATTACTTTTACCAATAGCTTTTTATTGAATTTTAAAACATAAAATTAAAATATTTTTCTTGTTGTTTGTTTACAATTTTTTTCTTATCAATATGACAGCAAACACAAAAAAAAATCAAAACAATCTTTTTAATTTTAGTGCTGCCTACAATAGCCAAAGAGAGAACTGTCGACATAAATTGACGTCATGAAGCAAAATTTTTAAAGCATTGTGGCCTGTAGTATTCTAGGTGCACTGGTTAGTTCCATACTTAATGCGTTCTCATCTCCGATAATTCCGTATCGGTATATACATTTTTATACACATACATAAAAAATTACAAAGCGATTTGCAATCAAAAGTAGTCGGGCATACAACTTTTATTTTGCATTTACAAAACGAAATCCTAAATTTCCCAAAATTATAAAGCGAATTTTTTTACCCTGCAATTAACGCAGCAACTTGTTTATGTTTTGAAAAAAAAAAAATATTTTGTAATGTCAAACTGCTGTGCTAATAAATGCTCGTAGGATGATTTTAATAGTAAACATGGGTTTACCCCTTTACCTTGCAGTTCAAAATCTTGCATTTCAAAATCTTGCATTACAAATCTTGCATTTCAAAATCTTGCATTATAAAATCTTGCATTACAAAATCTTGCACTAAAACTCTTGCATATCAGAATTGCCCGTACATTTATAGACGCACTCGCGATTCTATAAATGTACAGGACATTCTGATATGCAAGATTTTTAGTGCAAGAGTTTGTAATGCTAAATTAAGGGGCAAACCCCCAGATGAAATAATTGTAGCAAAATCTGAAACCGAAAAGTGAAATCCGGAAAGGGATAAAATAAAAACTGATAAGTAGAACTGATTGAATGTTGGTTCGCAGAAATTTTTATAGTTTTATAGTTCTAAAATCTTGCCAGGTACCCAAAACAGTGTCGAAGCGTACCATTGGCGAAATACCATGGAATAACACAAAATGCATTAAAACAACAATAAAGCTAAAAATATTTCAACTCAAGTATGTAACTACATAGTTGATTGGTTTTGAGTTCGGGAGCGAATATGATTCTTTTTATTTCCGATGTCACGTACGCAGCATTAAGGTTGTGGTCGGACGATGGCACACTGAATTACATACAATTATTGAAAATATAGCGAAGAAACTTATTATGGCAAAGGCTGAAATTAATAAAGTGAAATCTGGAGTACGCCTTTCAAAGACAAGAAATACAATAATCAAAAATAAAAAAATTAAACAGATCATTAATAAAGAGGCTCAGGGACTCAGTAAAACTGATTTTTTAAAAAGAATCGTCCATAATATTATTTGTTTTAATTGCCTACATTTTATTTGATTTTACTCTTTTTCATTTATATTATAAAATTACAACTACTTCTTTCATTTTTTTTATAATAAAGTGCGATAACTTAATCTTAGCTCAACAATGACTTATTCTGTTTCTTCAGATACTGCAAAGATAAACGTCATAAATTAGTATTAGTTGTAAATTTATTAAATAAGATTTTAAATACTCATCTTTAATGTATACGAATACAATTGTTCCTTATAATTTAAATTTTGGTCCGAGATATATACCTTGAATTTTGTATAAAATTATTATTATTGTAACACTCACAACAAAATTACTACCATGTCAAAATGTCATCCAAATGTCAATTAGTGGACGAACTCCTGTGCATTATTTATGGATGAACTCCTGTGCATTACTTTAGTTCAGTGCATGATTGAATACCGAAATTTAAAATCAATGCGACACCTGTGTTTGAACTCTTTCACTAAATGACATTTTTTGGATTCGTCATTACACTAATAAATACGAGTAAGAATTTTTGACGCTCGCTCTTATTATTC
Organism: Nephrotoma appendiculata; assembly: GCA_947310385.1. Taxonomy (NCBI): domain Eukaryota; kingdom Metazoa; phylum Arthropoda; class Insecta; order Diptera; family Tipulidae; genus Nephrotoma; species Nephrotoma appendiculata. The sequence goes on from OX371225.1 coordinate 106,267,507, forward strand.
CAATTTTCATAGAGTTAACATAAGTTTAAATAAATAGCAAACTATAAAATAAAACAGTGTTTAAAGTTTATACTTCACTATAAAACCTTAATAACTTAATTGAGTAATAAACGCACACACCTACTTGGGAAATAAGTACAGCCTTTGAACTTTTCAATCAGGGAGCATTCAACCATTGTGGCTGCACCTCGACAGAGTTTTTAATTGAGAAATCATTAATTTTTATGAACAAGCATGATTATTGATTGCATAGCAGATAAATACTAAAATACCAAAATTTTGTGCTTGAAAGATTTATGTGCAAGATTTTGTACTTGCAAGACTTCCTGCTTGTAACGTATTGTAACTGCAAGATTTTGTTTTGCAGTATTTTTAAAAATGCTAGATTTTGTTCTTGCAAGATATTGTAATTCAAAATTTTGGGGCGCTCCCAGTAAACATCTTTATTTTCAAATTATTATTTTATATTATAGAGAATTGTTTTAATTGGATTAAATTGTTGGTCTCAGAATATAAGGAATATTTTTAATAACGAAGCCCGTCGCGTCGTTGCTTTTCCTTTGTAGAGATCATGATCATATTTTTACAATGTTTTTGTATTGTGGTCAAAAATTTCAACCAAAAATTTCTTGTAAATTAGTTTTATTTATGTTTTTATTGAGAGATTTGTTTTGGAAAACGCCAAAATTTTTCATATACAAATGAAAATAATTCACAAATACAACTACATGATAGAAAAAATTCCTTTTGCAAATATTTGCAATGCATGCAGATGAGAACCATTAGTTAGAGAATGTTAAGTGAGTGTTGTAAGTAATTAATAACTTTTTGTCAACCAAAGTTTCAAACCCAACAGTTTCTAGTGTTATAGAGGTGCGTATGCCGATTTTGTATTTTTTTCCACACCCAATACGCAATGCCATCGGAATTCCGTTTAAATTCCGGAAATCCGTACTACTCGCCAAAGAAAAGTGTCACCAAAATTCCGGTTGTCGGTGTGAATCTCGAATAAAAAGAGTAAAAAACAAATGGGAAAGTAGATGGAATTTCGTCGGCGTTTTTTCCAGTCTTTTCCATACTGGTTTCAGACACTTTTATGCACGAAACAAGAGGAACATGTTTGTAGGTATATATTTATCAATATGAATAAATAATAATTTTTATTCGAAATAAAACAAAATTTTGCATTTGTTATGAAATAAATATTAATTTTTGATGTGTAAACATCTTTACTCGCGCCTACCAAAAATGTTTGTGTTAGAGTAAACTTGTAAATGAAACGAACGGAAATGACGTACCTACTTCGTTTGAAAAAAAAGCAACAAACTCAATAAAAACAATTTTGTACTATACATATGTATGTACATGTATAATAGTAGGAAAAACAAAATGGCATGCTTGTATGTATATGTATAATAGTAGGAAAAACAAAAAAACTAATTTAAAAAATGAAATAGAAACCATCGACATAACGAGTCTCTGGGGGTTGTTCATCACGTCGGCTATCAATGATCATGTCTTCTACTAAATGGGGTTATATAGACGTCTCGTTTTTAACATTGAACTGCCAGAGTCACAGATCATAGTCATCCAGCGATGCTCCATTCATTTGCTTTCTGAGACCTGACTGCGCAATGACGAGAATGTTAATATTTCTACGTTTGAGTGCTGCGTTCAGTTCAAGAGAAATGGTGAGTGGGCTGCTGGAGTAGCAATTCCGTCAAAAGATTCATAAAATGAGCATAGTGGACACAAATAATTTGCCGTATGAACTTCCACTTGTCATAGGTGGGCCTTTCTTTTTCAAAACCAACATTGCCGTAACAGATGGACTGGCGAATGAAACTATGGGCTGTCTGAGGTATATCGAATGCAGCCATCCTGACCGGGACAACGAGAACGATGAAAACGTCAACAGTAAAAAATGTTAAACGACTCTGGATGGATTTCGGTACAAATTTGCAAACTGGCAAAAAACTCAGGCGGCTTAAAGCTGAATGGGCGGAGAAAACGAATATCGACCGATGTTTGGTGTCCATTTCTAGAAAAAGCTCAGCTGTCAACCGAAACAACAATCGGACAATTAATGTTAAACGTAATCATTTTCCAGTCGTACCTGCATATGCCACCACAATTCATGCATCACAGGGTGGTACCTATAACGAGATAGTCAGTATATACTCTTACGATAAAAGACACAGTAAACAACTTGTGGGTGTTGTTTATCACGAATAACGAGTCGCGAATGACTGTTCATCACGTCGGCTACCGATGACCATGTATGTAAAAGTGAGACCTCAATGGGTCTTCTCCAAAATGGGCTATCGTGCCTCACTACAAATCCGCCATCGCGTCTCACTACAATTCCGCTAAGTATAGCTTTGGTTGTAATGGCGAATTTTATACGAGATAATAATGACCTCTTGTTATTAACATTGAACTGCTATAGTCTCAGGTTACATCACCTCGACCTAACTGATACGGTCACGCAGGAATGCTCCATTTTTTCTTGCTTTCCGAGAACTGGCTACGCAATGACAAGCATGTTAATATTCCTAATTTTGAATGCTGCGTTCAGTTCAAGAGAGATAGGTGGCCGGAGTAACAATATATAAAAATACAAGTAGAACTTATACAGTCACCTTGCATAAGGAAATTATCGTTGGACAAACAACTGGTATGAGCGTAACAACACAAATCATTGATGATATATACACGGCTGAACTGCAGCTTCTTAATTGGAATAAGATGTTTTCTGTAGTTGTATTCACCTCGCCGAATAAATCTGTCGAAGACATAATGAAGTTCATACAGTTCGAGATTTCAATATTAATTTTGCTGTTCCTCAAGCCGAACCACTTATAAGCTTCCTGCGAGACGAATTCCATTCGCACATGAACTCAGATCGAAATATATCTACTATGAGATATGGGACGACCATTGTGCAGTTTTTCAATGAAAATTAGAGAAGTTAGCCCTTATGTTTACAACCGCTTACCCGGGTAAGTTTTCGTGTTTTATTACCCAAAATTTTATGGATTTAGGAGACTTATCTTGAGCTTGAAATCTTTAGTAATTATTATTTGTTAATAACAATTATTTGTTTTAGATTACATTTTGCCAAAATGTATTTATCAATTTAAAATGAAATTATAAATTATCATTCAATACTAAATGTATGGAATTATGGACATACCCGGGTATGCTGGTTGTAAACATAAAGGTTAGAGTCGACAGTATATGTATCTTATTTTAGCTACCATAATCCAATTCCGTCGATTATACCGATAGAGTAATAGACCAATTTAACGATAATAAACAAATGAAAAACTCTGGTTAGTAAAATTGTATTCCTTCTTCCTTCAAAGTAAACTCATTCAAAGTACACACGCACTACACACATTCATGTTTACACATTTCCTTGAGAGTACTAATGGACCCACTCTTTTTTTTATTGGCAGAAACATACGTTTAATACAGGGTTATCCAATTCGAGGTTGATAAAGTAGAAATCTGTATACCGACATCTGTCAAAGATAAACGTCAAGTACGCTGTCATTTATTTAGTTGACATTCTGCCATTTAAGAATATGGAGCATTTAACAATCGACCAACGCGTTAAAATTATTAAATCTGCTGATGCTGATTTTTCGAACAAAATTTTCTTCAGTGATGAAGCTCATTTTTCGCTTGGTGGATACGTTAATAAGCAAAACTGTAGAATTTGGGGCTCAGAAAATCCACAATTGATTGTAGAGAAGCCATTACACCCGGAAAAAGTCACTGTTTGGTGCGCATTGTGGTCTGGTGGTGTGATTGGGCCGTATTTTTTTGAGAAGAACCATGGACGAACCGTTACCGTCAATTCTGAGCGCTATGGCCGCATGTTAACCGATTATTTTTTTACGAAAATCGAAGATTATGATCTTGACGATATGTGGTTCCAGCAGGATGGAGCAACCAGTCACGTAACACGAGCAAATCGAGATCTTTTGCAAGAGAAATTTCCTGGACGTTTGATTTCGCGATTGGCTGATGTCAATTGGCCTCCAAGATCCTGTGATTTAACGCCTTTGGATTTCTTTTTGTGGGGCTACGCGAAAGATCGTGTTTACGCAAACAATCCTCAAACTCTTGACGAATTGAAAACTAATATTCGTAAGGTAATGGCCGAGATACCGCCCGAAATGTGCCGAAAAGTCATTGAAAATTACCTCAAAATAATCAAGGCGTGTAAGAAGTCCCGTGGAGGACATTTGAATGATATCTTGTTTAACTAAAAATGGCAAGGATCAATCTGTAAAATGAAATAAAAATTATAATACTTTCCGAATATTTTGTGTGTTTTTTTTAAGTTTACTTTATCAAGCTTGAATTGGATAACCCTTTATTAAATTTTATAAAACCCATCCATATTCGTACGCGCCATCTAATTATACATCCCAATATGCACAAACTTGAAAAATAAAAACGATAAGATTGATCGGAAATTTTATTTTAAATTAAAAATTATTTTATTACCATTTTTTACATTAAAATTTATTGGCCACAAACACAAGGAATACAATTATTATATATTAAGTAATTTAAAGATTAATAACTAATTTAAATACACAAAAACACAAGTTAACATAATAAAAAATAAAAATCGCGGATAACTCAAGATATGTGTTATCTTCTGAAATGCTATATCAGACACAGTTATATAAAATAGTCTGAGAACAGTTGGCATGGCATGCAACAAAAGTATTCGTCATGTGTTATCTACTCTTATGAATATATGTATTAAGGAAGCTAAATCGCTGTTACATTTCTAGTAAGGCAAGAATCGTAATCAGCACGGAGAAAAATTGGTTAGAATTCCTATTCGATTTTAGTCTCTTATCCTCTTATTTGTAGTTTGAAATGGACAATGAAGGATTAAAAAATTCGTTTCGGTTTTAAACCACAGCTAGCAATAAAATGATTGTGTAGTCATTGGATATGCCAAAAATAACCACACAACAATAAAATCCAATTTTTTTCAATGCGGAGGCGGGCGAATAATAATATATTTTTATTTGTTCTTACTGAACATTTTATTAGCGTAGAAATCTGATTAAAGAGATAGATTTGTCTTTTGTATATCGCTGCAATACATAAAATGTGCTTAAAAAAATGTGGTTTTGTAATAGTGAAAGATAAATAAAAATTTACATTTCTTTTCAATTGTTTATTTTGTTACAGTTTTCTTGTTCAAATTCCATAACAAAACTAAAAAATAAATTTTAATGGATTGATCCTGTAAATTGATTCTCGAATATAAATTGTTATGTTTAAAATAAAACGAAACAACAATTTTCTTGATTTATTGACTTTTATCTCACTTCTTAGAAAATGAAACTGTATGGATTATGAATGCTACATCGATCATTTCTTAGAAAACTACAACAATTAAGTGTAATGGTTTAATTGGAATTTGGAAGTCATCCAAACCACAGAGATTCTATGAAAAGTTGCACTTTGTTTTTTAATTTGAAGCAGATATTTATTGACATAAAAACAAAATTAATTTTACTACGACCGAGCTGTAACTACATATATTATAATTGAATTTTTAAATTATTCATTAGGTGGTAAAAGGGTTAAATATTCAATTGCAAAGCAACAACAAAATAGATATAAGAAATAAACAAGCAAAGCCCAATGTTCGTGTATAACCTTATTAGCCTTTACTCTAGCTGTTGTTGTAGTTGTGATGTTATCAAATTTTTTTATTATCATCCATCAATTCTTAATAAAATGTTGTATATTTTCGTCTATTCTATATACAATTGAAATTAAATAAAACAGAAAATCTTAATTTGACCATCTTTCATCTAAATACTTATGCATTTTATGCATTTTATAATTAACCTTATATATTTATGTCGTTGTCGTTAACAATCAAATATCGCTTTAATTATATTCAATTAAATTATAGTCAATCTTATGTATATCTCAATGATTTGACTTGTTTGCGTTTTCTTAATTAAATATACAAAATGTAACTCATTTAGTGCACAAGGAATTTGCTGCTACTTCAAATTTATATTGATATCATTCGGATTACTGAAATGACCACTAAACGTTAAACTAATACAGTTGCAATGAACTCAATGTAACAGATTCGATGAAAATGATGTAACAAAAGCAATGTAATAAAAGTTTTGTAAAAAAAATGGAAAGTTGATTTTACCAATTAAGCCGAATTTAAACATTGCTACATAGAGTACATCAACACTTGAGTTGACGAAAGGAATAACTGAATATTCGCTAATGAGATAACCGTGTACGTTGGGTTACGAATTTGATAATAATATAAATTTCTCCTGTTTATCAAAAGACTTAGGCTTTAGATAAATCTGGTATACACTTAAATTTTTCTAATGTTGTATAATGATGGTCCATAACAATAAAATAACTTCGCATACCCTCCCGCTTTCTGGTATTCGGCCTGGGTCTGTCCATATTATTAAAAGGCCAGTGGTACACTGCCTCATATATTGGATCATATTTTCCTGCGCTGACGTCAAGCATGCCCGCTAATACGAGTTGCTACCAAAAAGGAAAATCTAAAAACATTGTTTGCTATTTAACCACAAAACGTTTCATGAACAATGTTTGTATGTTTGTACACAAGTAATAATCAAATTGTTGCATTGTTTACGTGACATTTTAACGTAAAATGTTATACAGAAAACTTCGATTTAACGGACAAATTGGAGAGTCTGTTGAATCCGATTGTCCATTAAATCCGAATGTTTTTAAATTTAATCTATTCGATCGAATTTAATCTGGGACTGAACCCAGGCATCGGCATAGCTGATTATGTTGGGATTGAAAGAATTTTTGGGTAATGGGATATGGGCACTGGGACGGAACTCGATCAATTCTAAACCGATTATGATGGGGTTGGAGATGCTGGATGTAAATGGGATTTTTAAATGATTTTGGGAAGGAATTATGGAATTTGACCACCTGGGGCGGATCTCGATAACGAATCCTATCTCCATTCAACATACTCAATTCCTTCATAATCGGTTAGGAATTGATTGAGTGCCGTCCCAGTTTGCCATATTCCATATTCCTTCCCAAAATCATTTAAGAATCCCGTTTCCATTCAGTATACCCAATCCCATCATAATCGGTTAGGAATTGATCGAGTTCCGTCCCAGGTAGCCATATTCCTAAAAAAAACAATTGCATTCGATTTGTCAACGATTTTTCGGAATGTTAGTGCATTCAGCGTGTTGTTGTAGAACATTCCGAAAAATCGTTGACAAGTTGTTGTTTTTGACAGCTAGAAAGAAAAATGTAAACAAACGCGCCGAATGCAATAACATTCCGAAAAATCGTTGACAAATCGAATGCAATTGTTTTTTTCGGCACAAATTTAATATCAGAAATTTTGTGAATTGAATTCGGCTTTCGTCACTCGAACATTTACCTCGTTAAGAGGTTTTTTGTTTGATATCAATGATTTTGGCACGGCAAATTGAAAATGAATTGAATTGCGATTCGTTTTATTGTTGTCAGTTAAAACAGTTCACACACACTCGATAGTAATTCATTTTTGATTCCTTAAACAATACAATAAAATATACATATTTTAGTGTGTTAGTTGGAAACAAAAATTAATGGTATGTAGCTACCCTCTCGCTGATATTCCATCTTCATGTGATGGGAGGGGAGATAAGATCTATTTTTTAAAGAAATCATCATAAAGATTAAAAAATATCGATGTTATGCAAGGAGACTGTCAAATGTTCAATGTTTTTGGTGATTTTTTCGATCACATCAATTTGTCAGTTTTTTCATTTTTTTTTGTTATGAAAAAGGGATCACTGGTAAAAATTCTCCTAGCAATGATAATAATATGATGTATTTATATTTGTTTCACTGTATCACGTTGATTCACTATCATTATGAACCGCAATGGACCGATATTAGGGTGCATTTGAACCAAAAAATGAAATTTTGCAAAAAATTAGGGTGGCTTTAAAGTTATGGAGGTCAATATCTAAAATATACGAGTTTTCTGGGACAAACGGTTGATGTCATATTGTAGGTGAGGTTTGTGGTTAATCATCTTGAAAATATGAATCAAAAGTCTTGGGCTAATTTTTTAACAATTTGGCTGAATGTGGCTGGCCGATTTGGCATTTTTCAGTTTTTTGGTTAAAATGACCCTCCACTCTAATTTTTTGAATTTTTTTTATATGCTATTTTTTTATTTGCTATTTCCAATGATATGCATAGGTCCGGGGAATGTCAAATAGGTTCAGTGCTGTGGGCGTGGCAAAGATGGCCAAAAATGGCCGTTCAGAGGCCGGCCGCGGCCAACATGGCGGCCAAATCAAAAAAGTTGTAGAACAAAAGTTGCTTAGTTTTGCACGTTTGAGGTGTCGTTGAATTGGTATTGACGTCTACAATCATAATTTGATACTTAAAAAATAATTGGGGCACTTTTTGGGGCAGTTATACCAGAAAAACTTATTTTCTGGGGCAATTTTCGGAAGGTCATATCTCCATACAATGTTGGTAGAAATTCATGCTTTTATACATTATTTGGGTCCACTTTTCAAGACCTTTAGAATGGTATATAACATTATCCTGGCGGCCTCAAAGGGAAAAAGTTCGAAACAAGCTGTACACAACATATATACGAGTTCGACTTCCAGCACAGTAGGTGCTTTCGTCACTCGTTTGGACTGCCGTCCAAAGTGATTATATTCTAAAAGAATATACAACAGTCTTCTTAACTAAAATCGGTACATACAACAAAACAATTTTATACACATTACAAAATTTAACATTTTATTATCATACCGATTTGCATGTCAATCGAGATCGTTACCAATCATTGAAACGAACAATATGCCACCATCATGTTTGGTGATAACCAAGACACAAAATATTTAAATTAAACGATGGCACGGTAGTTGTTTAAATTTTATTATAGATGCCCCCCCATCATCATTAAATGATTGTGATAACCGAAGACACATTTATTTAATACCATTTAACATGATGGCGGGGCAGTTAGAATAAATTAAATTTAACGTTACAATGTTGTTCATGTCAATAATTCGAACAAATTGATAACCGGCAAAAACCAGATTTGGTCGATGCATTCAATATTTTATTACCTTGTTTACCAAAAGCGAAAGCTCTGGATCAATCCAATTTTTAATTGCATCCAGATTGTCTTAACATTTTTGTATAAAAGTTATTCAAAATTTTGAAATTCCTCTTATTCAGTTTTGGAATTTTGAAGCAGCAGGAGCTGCTCAGCAACCAGCACCGATTGATACCGTAATCACATACTATAAATACTATAGTTATGGAACAAATGGCATTCCCGATTTAGTTCTGTCAGCAGCAAATGGTACCATAATAAATACTTTTGGTGCAAAATTACTGAACGTTGACATTGGCTTAAGACATTCTTTTAAACACGCATTTATTCTTGTCAATGTCAACTCGGCGCGGATTTACTAACGAAAATTGGAAAGTGGATCCATTAGTGGATCTGAAAAATCGCAAATTGATTGATCCATCCACTAAGCTTACTATCAACACTACATCAGCACTCGTTGATACCCCATCACCATTGTTCTACATAATCAACAATGGCTATGGAGCATTGTTAAAGAAATTTCCTTCTTTAACAGCTTCACCAAACTACAACTCTTCGGTAAGGCATAACGTAGTACACCATATCGTGACTACATGCCGTCTACCATTTGCGAGACCACGTAGACTTGATCCAATTCGGAACAAAGCAGCATTCCTAGAATTTCAGCACATGGTGGAACTGAACCTGCCGAACTTCTTCTTTAGCAATATCATGTCCATTACACATGGTGAAGAAGAAGGACAACGACTGGAGATCATGTGGGGACTACATGAGGCTTAACACTTACGTTTAATTCCCCACAGAACACACCAGTTCCCACTCTACCATCAAACTTGGAGTTGTCAGTGAAGAATGTAACTGTCCCGGTCTTCATGATGAGATCACTCTTCCAATCCTCTCTAGAGGAGAGAATCACCTTAAAACGCTTGTCAAAGCACATCAGAGGTGTTATACAGTTCAAATTCACCAGGTCATGCCTCACAGAATTGACTATAGTTGAGTGTCCTTTTTTCAGGCAAGCCCACTTCGAAGTCGCTGATGACTTGGCGGCTGTATTGACCGCCCTTTGCTTACCGCTAATAGGGGGCACTAATAGGGGTCATTTGCAGCATCCCACTAATGATCAAACAGGCTGTCCTCTGCACCTGCACCATCAAGTTCCTGTATGAAAATTTCTCCAGAGCTGGTCACCATACACTCACACCATACAGCAGTATGGGCATTACAACTGCCGTTTAAAACCAGCTCCGGTTTCAAGTCCCTTTTATTTTCGATAGTATTTTAATAAGAGTAGTGCCACTGAGCCCTTCTTCACTCTTTCTACCATGTTTGGTTTCCAACTGAGCTTACTGTTCAGAATAATCAGTAGGAATCTCGCCTTATCAGTAAGAACCAGCATAGTACCATTCAGGCTTGGTGGAACCATTGCTGGAATTTTATAACTACTAGTAAAAAGGACTACTTAGCTCTGTTTTAGATGGGTTAATCCAAAACCCACATCTGCCGGCCAAACCCGCAATGTTTGATAACGCACCCCGCGTCTCTACAAGTTGGAGGTGGTCCCGGATGTTGTCCAAAGACTCTGAGAAAAACTAAGTTGAGTGCATTAAACACCAACTTCCATTTTTTCCGGTGATGCTCCGATCCGCATAGCTCTCGTCCACGACGGCTAGCATCACCACCCCCTCCTTTACAACGTCACTTAAGAGCTTAGGCTTGTAATTGGCCCACCTGCAGCTTGACCCGTTTTCTCTCGGCATTCCTCCTTCATGTTCCTCCTTGCTAGACCTCTGTCTTTTAGACCCAAGACCCTATTTTTCTGCTTGGTTCACATCAGCAATACAATTTTTCGCCCACTTAACAGACTGCCTTTGTTCCTCCGTTCATTGCTCCTCCGGGACTATAGCCAGTCTGTTCAAGACACGGAAAGCCGAACGCCTAGTTCTATATCTCTGAACCGAAGGAGCAATGACTTTCTCCTTTTGCCCGCTACCACTAGTTCCTGGCTTGCAAGCCTCGGAACCAGTGTTAGCCCTACTGACGACTGGAGTCCCAGACCCTTCGTCTCCACCAGCATTTGAGAAGTGCTGAAAACTAAAAAGTACTATCGTACTTCTTTATTTTTTTTATTAATTTTATCCATATTCGAACCCACGAGTGTCTTATAAAAAGTCGGTCCGCCCGTGCGGATATCCGTAGATCCATATACACGGGTAAGGCTAAATACAACTGGAGGTTGCCAGGTATCCAGAAAGATCCGTACAGGACTGGGAAATGATTTTTAGATGCATCCCCAGCCTGGCTGATCATCGGCACGGTTCACATAACAATTTGATCCGACCCACGCCATTACAAACTATGGTTATTTACATACAAATTGTGTGTATGGACTTAAATTAAAACAAAAAAAATCCTGGCCAGAAAAGGGATATACGTAAATGCTATCAGTGAGAAACTCACAATCAATTCGTCGAATTTTCGCCGAGCAATATTTTCGAGAACAAGTAGATTAACTTTTATTGTAGAATGCCAAAATCGAGCACAGGAAAGTTTTTTATATGCACCCACACATTAACAACTTAACTTTAAAATTTAGCTAATAATACGCAATTGATATTACTCTTTATTGATTAAATACGACTCATAGTAAATATTTTTCAATTCCATTGCATTTTTTTGACATCAGAATTCTATTGTTAGTACATAGAGTAATAAAACAATTGTTCAATGTACTGAAATTCAAATTCATGATTTAGCAAATAATTTTTATAAAGAAAAAGTTGTCTTGTTTCTGTAAAGATTTAGAATTTTTCTGTACTGTATTGTATACCATAGGAAATATTGTTATTTGATGAATTAATTAGAATCAGCCCATAAAAATGTTGTAAGTTTCTTGAGTCTGGACCAAATTTATTACATTTACATAATAAAATAAATAGAGAGAAATTTATTAGAATAATTCTTTGCATATGTACGTACATATTATAATAAATATAATCGTTAAAATATGCCAACCAAGCTAGCATAAAAAGTACTGTTGAACTAGACGAACAAAATGTTTGAAATGAATAAAGCAAAATCAAAATGATTAACTAAATAAAAAGATTAAGCGGTCAGATAGGATTGAATTGTATTAAATTGCATAAGGCTTAAGGAGAACCAAAGATATAAATTGAATGACCAACATTGTAATATATCAGCCACACAATTTGCTATTTGACATTTTTTTTTTGATACAAAATAAACGAATTTAATGGGGATTTCTTGTTTCTATCGCTGACTCTGTATAAAACAGCTAATTATACCGTTAATAAATCAAGGGGCGGAATCATGAACGCCGAACGGAAATTGTAGACGGTATAGTGTAATTTTAAATGAAAAATAAATGAATTTAAAAATTCAAATTCATTCGTCGGGTTTACAGTAGTAGAACGAATTGGGCTTTTTGAAATAATAACCGGTAGAATTGTTGTTATTGCTTTTAAACATACATATACAGTAGTGGTCAGATAAATGTTACCATCCAAAAAATTTTGATGTTTCGAAAAAAAATTCAATTTTTAACCATTTTTTCAATCCATTTTCTGTAATAATAGACAGAATACTAAATTACTAAAATGGGAAGGAAGCTAATTATGGAAAAAAGGATGTTGAACAAGAAATATTTATTTAAATTAAAATTAAAGGTTTTTATTTGTTAGCACGATCAAGTAATTCATTACAAGAAAATATAGGGTTTGGGATCTGGTTCGGGTTCGAGTTCGGGTTAAAAAAAAAAAACATTTACTTGATTATTTTATTTATTTAAAAATTTTTTATTTAAACGTACAAGTAAAATATTTGTCAAGGAATTTTCACTTAATTGGACACGGTGTGGCGCTAAAATTAATTTAAGGGCAGAAAAAGCCCGTTCCACGCTGACCTGGGTTGCTGGAACAGCAAGTAAAGTCTGAGCAACTTCGTATAATAATGGAGTGTCCAATTTATGGTTCTTCCAGAACTCCAAAACATTCTTTTCCTTTGGAACTCTAGGAAAAGTTTGATATAGAGCAAACTCTTTTTTAAGAATAAAATCAACGCAGTTGGCTTTGTCATTTTCTTCACTTTCTGTAGCTGCAATCAAACTCTTTGCTTTGGTCTTCAAGATTTCTTTCAACACGTCGTGGTAATTTTCATCATCCGATGAACTGGGGAATATTCGAAAAACTTCCATATTTTCCCCAATTGTTTGTCGATCCATTTGCTATGATTTTAAATTTTTTGTGGATTTTAAAATTTTTATTTGGCTTTGCCGGTATTTTCTTCGTTTAATAATAGCTTGAATCTAGGATCCAAATAAATCGCAGCACTTAGAAGTTCGTTATTAATAAAGCTGGCTTCCTTTGTTATAATTTTACTATATAAATCAAGGGGATTTCTATGGACTTTGGGTAAAATTTAAACTGGATTTGGAAAATCATATAAAAAAACTTTAGCTTTATTATATGATTTTCCAAATCCAGTTTAAATTTTACCCAAAGTCCATAGAAATCCCCTTGATTAAGCTGTTCATTTTGTAATTGCAACGTAAATCTTTTTACTGGCTCAAAAACTTCCACAAAATCTGAACAAAAGTCCCACGTATTGGCATCCATGGATAGTTCAGAATCCATTATCTCTGAGCAAAACGTCCGATAATCAAGCAAGCGTTGAAACATGTCGTATGTAGAGTTCCATCGTCTTGGGCAATCAAGAATTGCTTTCTTTAAGCCAATTTTTCTGGCTAAAGTTGCTCTATTAGATGCTTTCAACTTTTTCGCAATGTTTCTGCATTTTTCAATGGACTGTTTAATAAAAGCAACTGAGGAAACAGTATCAATAACCGCTAACTGGGTGGTATGCGCTATACATTTAAAATGAATGATATTGGAATAAGAACTTGCTAATGTTTCTACCCCAGCTGTTCCGTTAACGATTATTATTTCGTCCGTTTCATATTCTTCGTCTTCTGCATCATCTTCAAATTCGTTTCTTAAAAGTTCAGCCGATTTTAACATATTTCTGCCATTGTCCGATGTTATCGAATTTACTTGATTTAGTTTTATATCAAATGAATTTAGGACATCAATTATGACATTTTTGATATAAATTGCTGTTTGACGATCATTTGCCTCACGCATCTCCTCACGCATCTCCTCACGCAAAGTCCTTAATTGAATTACTTCATTACGAATATATTGGGCATTTATACCAAGAACATTTCTACCTAAACGCGATGCTGAATCTATTTTGATCGATATTAGTTTGTTTGTCATTTCATTTTTTATGGTATTTTTTATCTCGTTTGCCTTCTCATTTACCAAATCTTTAAAATTTTCTGCATTTTCAGTTACCCTTAGATTCCTTATTATTGGATCGATGATGTCTCGCATTCCAGAGTATTTAAAAATTGAAAACAGGCGCCCCTAGATTAGAAGTATGTTTGCCTGTCATAATAAACGAGCATATTGTACAAGTCGATTGGTCTTTGTTAAAATCATAAACAAAAAACAGCTTAACGAAGTTTCCCGACATCTAAAGAGTCAAACAAACAAAATTTTAATAATAATCAAATATATTGAAAATTTTAGAACAACAGGAAAGAAAATGCAAAATCAAACGTTTACTGCACCAATCTCCCGTTATTTTTATTTGCATACTCACCGTTACATTTTTGTTGATACGTATTTTAATTTTCCTTTGGTTACTCAAAAAATTTTAATATTTTTTTTTTGTTAAATCCTTATGTTTGTTTATCTGTGTAATAAATTACACGAACTTTTATTAAATTACACAAACACAACCAATTAATTAGTTACAGAATGTGACTAATTAACAACCAATTTATAATGAATGAAATCTAAACTGAAACAATATCATTAACAAAAACAATCTAAAATCATACGGTATAAAATATGTATCTCGTTCATTCATGTATCACCATAAAACATGCCTTTTCTGTTTACTTTGCAAAGTGAAAAGGGCAAGCAAACCATTTTTGAACGAAATAATAAAATACGAACTGTATAAAAATTCGCATTTACGTAGATTTATCGTTTTTCACCTGCCTCTGCAACATTTAAAAATTTAAAAGAACTAATGAAAACTGAATTTTGAAAAGAAACGTGAAAAGAGAGCAATATATGTACTACAATTATCAATTTTTATGTTATTTTGTTTTCGTTTTAATTTTTTTTTTATATTTTTGAAAAAAAAAATTAATTTGAACTCGAACCCGAACTCTGATTTGGTTCAAGTTCGGATTTGGGTTCACAAAATTATGAAGAAATCTCTGAAGCGGAACTGGTTCAGGTTCAGGTTCGGGTTCGGTTCGAAACCCTGATTACAATAAATATTAGTAAAAATGAAAACAATTTTTAATAACTTTCGAATAGTTGCAAGTATGACCATTGAGAAGTATTTTAATATTTGGTGTGCCTTCCCCGGGCTTTAACGACGGCTGAAATCCTATCGGGCATGGAGTTAATAAGATTTCTGCAATATTCGACCGCTATCTCGTTTTCCCAAGCTTCAATTAGTGCTTGCTTTAATTCTAATTTAGTTTTTGGGTTTTTCCTATTGAACCGCTTCTTTAAAATTGCCAACAATTTTCTATCGGGTTCAAATCGGGACTGTTCCCAGGCCACCTCAGTTTTTTCATACCTATTTGTTGGACATATGCATTCACCTTTTTAATGTAGAAGTAGATACATCGTCCATTACAATACAATTCGATTGCCAATATGATACACTAAATTAAAAAAAAAATTAACTACCTTTTTGGCTCGATGGCACGGAGCAGAATCATCTTGGAAAATCGGGTTAATTGTTATTAGAAACAGCCTTTCAATTGAGGTATCCAAATTTTTTTATAAGATTTCAATATACCCGTTAGCGTTTAATGTTCCATTAATAAACGCCAAGTCTCCACATCCATAGCAGCTGATGCATTCCCAGACCATAAAACTTGTTGGAAATTTATTTTGCGTTATTATAGTGTCCTGGTGTAAATCTTCATGTACCTTTCGGCGCACGTATGTACCATCCGATTGGTTTATACTAATTTTAGACTCATCTGAGAAAATTACTCTCTTCCAGTCATTTACAGACCAATTCCGGTATTTTTTTGTAAAATTGAGCTGCGCAAATTAGCATTTTTTTTTTGTCAAACCCGGTTTCTTCTTTGGCCTTCGCCCATTGAGACTCATTTGTTGCAATCTGCTACGAACTGTTCTTGCGCTAATATTTATTTCAAAACGTTGTCTTACCTCATTACTTAATTCATTAAAAGTAGAAAATCTGTTTGTGATACAAAACTTTTTTTATTTTGCTGTTTATCCGCTGGGTTGTCTTTTTGTTTGATTTTCCTATTCCCGCAGCTCTTTCTGTTGTATTTGTAATAGCAAATTTTTTTATTAATTTCAAAACCGAAACGTGACTATATCCCACTTTATTTGCTATGTGTCTTGCAGAAAGATTTACCTCTCGCTCATATTACTCGACGTGAATTTCTTTTCTTCAATTTCATAAAGGTCATTTATTACACTTTACCGTCGTAATTCCGCCAAATTCAATTTATATTTCAGCAGGAGAGCTTAATAGTTTTTATTAGGATGAAGTAGTAAGTGTGATCACTAGCAACCACGGTAAGTTGATCCATGCCTTAATGTTCCCTTCCTTACTTTCCTAAAAAGTGGTCCAAGTGAGCTTTCATTCAACTCCAGGTCGGTTAACTGCGACCACGCCGGAGCTCTGAATGTTAGAATAAAGCTTTTTCAGTAACGGTAGATCTTCTTTTCTGGAAACAATTTAGTTTGCAACCCACTCAGATCTTCTACCACCGTTACAAGAGCTAAGATTACGCTTTTTTGCTCAGAGTTTAATTTTCTCATTGTTTTCGTACTACAACTTGCGCATTTTTGATCACAACTGATGACATTTCAGAGCAAAACAAAAAATATTTTTTTGATCCCGTTACTCCTAAATTTATAAAAACAAAGTATACACAAAAAACTAAGGTAATCTTGAAACATTTCGACAAAAATGCATTTGTTCGAACAACTTTGAATATTTGTCGCATGGTAACATTTATCTGACCACTACTGTATTAAACCTTGACTAAGGGGAAAAAACATAATTATGGATGTATTATTATTTATTAAACATCAACAAAATACAAAAGATGATATCTCAGAAAAGTAGAATTATTTTCATGTGTGCTGCAAAAGTAGTGAAGAGTAAATGGTAAGGTAAATGGCAAATAGTTCCTGGGCAAGCATTTTTAGGATGTATTTTTTAAATAAATTTTCTTTCTTCAATAAATAACACTTAGTTTTTAACTACAATTTTATTACAATTATGATCATTAGGAATACAATTTTTGCAAATTAACACAAATTACATAAATTCTTATAAATATTAGACATTCGTATTATTTAAAATAATATTTGAAGATGGTATATATTATATATGACATTTTATCCCCCTAAGCTTAACAGCTAAAATACATTTTATAAATTCTTACTCCTTATTACATATCTTTATACTCAAGATTTATAATTAATCATACATTTAATTGTTTCTTTAATTAAATTTACTATTAAAAACGACAGCGCGAATTGTGTACGGATGGTTTTAATGACTTTGTTTATTACGTTTGCAATTATGACTATAATAACACGACACGTATGAGAAAGGACAAAATGTAACTGCATTTAAAATATTAAACATCATTTTTTTTTGAGACTAGGGAAAGTAGAGAAAACGCTACCAGTGGAAAAAAATGAAGCTTGCTTCAAAAACACCCGAGACTCTTTTTCCATTTTTAAATTGATAATTTTAATATTAATTGTAAATAAATTTATAGTTTTTATATTTTAATGCAATATACAAATAATATTAAACTTTCCAAGATCACTTTTCATAGATAATTATAGAAAAGCTTGACTAAGCTCTTTTTCGTAGTAATAAATTTTTCCGGGGTACAAGTCTCAATTATAAGAGTACATATAACGAAATTTGGTTGCATCCAAACAAAATTAAAGCTTAGTATTGAGAACTATAAATGTCCGGGGTAGTGACATCTAGCGCATTAAAAATAAGCTGATTGAGTCTTTTTTACATGAAATTTTAGCACGGCATACTTTATGAAAATAAAAATTAACATACAAAAATAGACCCAATAAGGTTCATTTTTTTGCCGTCAGATCTACATACAGTTCTCTATAGATGGTTCCTATTGGCGACTGTTAAAGTTGGGAATGTGACATCTAGCGCATTAAAAATAAGCTCATTGCGGGTTTTTTCTATGAAATTTTAGCACGGCATACTTTATGAAAATAAAAATTAACATACAAAAATATCCGGAACAAGCTTATTTTTTTTGCCGTCAGATCCACTTATAGTTATCTATACCATAAAGCAAAATATACATAAGAGGACTCATGTAGAGATTCCGAGGTTAATCTATTTTACTTTTGGCAATCTCTATAAGCCTAACAAGAACAATGAGCTATAAAATAACTACGCCGATATATTTATAAGATACGTATATATGGA
Source organism: Nephrotoma appendiculata (assembly GCA_947310385.1). Lineage (NCBI taxonomy): Eukaryota > Metazoa > Arthropoda > Insecta > Diptera > Tipulidae > Nephrotoma > Nephrotoma appendiculata. Next base: position 106,286,243 of record OX371225.1, read on the forward strand.
TTAAATATAGAAAAAAACTAAATTTGTGTATATAAATATATTAAAACTATAAAATAAGATTAACCTCGGAAAAACCTGCTTATAAAATTTGCTCTGCTTGATTTCTCTTATATATTTATTGCTCGATGTCTATACTAAACTTTAATTTTGTTTGGATGCAACCAAATTTCGTTGTATGTACGCTTATAATTAAAAAAAACTGATGTTTAATTTTGTTCAAATTGTAGCGAAAAAACGAATTAATTACTTGTAGTTGCTACAATTATAACTCGCGTACAATTTTTAATATTTTTCTATTGAAATAGACGCATGTGCAAGCTTCAGTCATTTTCTTATATTTACATGAAAGCTTGACATTTCTCCATGGAATCTTCAGTTTGTGTTGCCGATTATGTTTTAAATTTGGTTAACAAAATTTATTTTAAATATTTCCTAAATATGTACTGATAAATTTTTAATTAAATTTATTGAGGTTTTACGTTGATTGTATGCATAAAATTTATATAGAAAACTGCAATCATCATCATTTTTTAAACGAAAAACAATATAATCAGGTCGATTCAATATAGATCTTCTATTCTCAATATCTTCTATTCTTCTATATTTGTATATGAAAATTATAAAATGTTGAAATAGAAGGAAAAATAGAAGAATTGCTATTCATATTAAAAATAAACAAATTTTTTGATTTTTTCGCTTAGAAGGTTTTTACTAAAAATAATGCGACCATACGAAATAAAGAAATTTTCGACTGTTGTAATGTTCTTTTCAAACATTTGGTTTGTTTTATAAGTTATCTAACCGTATCTTGATTTGAATTTCAAATAACTACCGACTCCGAATATTTTTCATTATGATTTTGAGGGCTATGTGCGATTCTAGATGGCTTTGATGTATATGCAACAATTTACGTTTCTAGCAATTATATTTTTTGAGTTGTTAAGGATAAAAAATAATTAAAATTTCGTTTTGACGTTTAATGTTCACGTCGATTCAATGAATTCTTCTATTCTTCTTGAAAAATCTTCTTCACTAAAACAGAAGAAATCAAAAATAGAAGAATCTTTTATTTTGCTATTCAGTGTAGCAGTGGGATTGTAATCTTCTATTTTTATTATTGAAAGTTCCAAATCGAATTGTTTTCTTCTATTTTTATTTTCATAAAGTATGCCGTGCTAAAATTTTATGGAAAAAAACTCAATGTGCATATCCATACTACGGTAACTTGAATCCGGTAACTACTTCGTTTCTTTCCCCTTTATCTATAAATGTTTTTTATTTAATAGGTAAAGGGGAAAGAAACGAAGTAGTTACCGGATTAAAGTTACCGTAGTATGGATATGCACAATGAGCTTATTTTTAATGCGCTAGTAGATGTCACATCCCCAACTTTACCAGCGCATTTATGCTGTGATATCCTTTTCTGCAAATGTATAAATTGCCAGGTGTCTCAACAGAATTTTCTGGTTGGGCGATAATGGTTATTTGGACACCGTCAATAGCACTGATTATATTCCTCATTCCATATTTATCCTGAAACCTGTTAATGGAACATTACGAAATTTTATAAATTAATAAATATGATACATTTTTTTTCATACCTTGATTTGTTTCTAGTTTTTTCTTAAATAGTTGTAGGCAATGTTATGTGCTTTGGCACCAAATATTTGTTTATAAGGCAAGTTACATTGTGAATACATCTTGACACACTAGGTTGTTACAGGCCCACCACATTGTTGCTACTAACGGAAGCTTGATAGCTTCCTTGCCCACAAAAAATGCGAAGTAGCAAGCACCTAAGTAATAAGACTCATTTATGTACCCTAATTGCATTTCCAAATAATTAATACATACTTGTAATTTAAATGGTATTGAGTTGAAGCTCGATTTTGCTGCTAAATCGGTTACAAGTATCACAACAATTCCCTTTTGCAATCAAAAGTACTTGTGGAATACACTATCAATAAGCTGAAACGGATCCTCGTTTATTCTTATATCCTTCAGTCTCATTTTTGCTTTTTGTCTACAAAAATTTATTTAATTAATTTTTATTAAATAATTAATAAATTTACTTACGAACCAATACGCTTTTGGCGGATTGTTTCACTTCGCATTAAACAAAAATTCATTTTTAAATTGTGAAGATTTAATCAGAACACAACCCGCTTTTGATAACAATCGAAAAAAATCTATTTCTTCTTGTCATAAAAGTCTCATTTTTATATCTTCTATTTTTAGTCAAAACCTTCAAACGAAAAAATCAAAATAATTGTTTATTTTTAATATGGAATAGCAATTCTTCTATTTTTTCCTTCTATTTCGACATTTAATAATTTTCATATACAAGTATAGAAGAATAGAAGATATTCAGAATAGAAGATCTATATTGAATCAAATTAAATATTTTGTATAAAATTTGTATCTTTAAAATTACCCTTACCACAACCCATAACAAGTTGAAATATAGTTTGGGAACAGATGCTATTTAGAATAACTTATATTCATAAGATTAATGTTGAAATTTAAATGGGAACACAAGATATGGGCCATCAAAGTCTAAATATGAACCCACGAAGAGTGTGAAGTTTTGACATTTATTTATCGTAACCGTTTTAAATTTTATCTTGGAGTGCAATTAGAGAATGCGAATATTGCAAAAAAAAAGGCAAGATAAATTATCGTTTACACGTTTACAAATTATCTTACTGTTTAGAGAATTAGGGCATAGTTTTGGTTTTGTGTAATAATACATTTTTGACATTATAGCAAGAGCAAATAGAAGAAAAAAAAATCGATTTGGAACTTTCAATAATAAAAATAGAAGATTAGGATCCCACTGCTACACTGAATAGCAAAATAGAAGATTCTTCTATTATTGATTTCTTCTGTTTGAGTGAAGAATATTTTTCAAGAAGGATAGAAGAATTCATTGAATCGACATGAATATCGAGTTTGTTCGCATCAGCATTACGATTTGTATTTATTTCTTTTTATTTACATATTATTATCGGCACAAGTTTTTCTTAAATATTTGGCCTTAATTATGGCATCATCAGAAAGATTCTAATATAGTCTCTTCCTCCTCCTCGTCCTTGCAGCTTCTACAGAAGTCATTTGCATCCAGACCCAGCCTTCTTGCATGATCTCCGAGGGGCAGTGCCCGGGAATTATCCTTACAGTTCTACCTAAATCACGCTTCCTCAGTGTGATTAAGATCTTGCCAGTTGAACTGGCGACCCACCTAGCATTTGCCAAGGCAACTGCTTCTCTATGGCTTGCTGCTTTCAACACAGACATATGCTTTCCTACACATTCTCTCCATGGTTCCAGTTGTAGAGTCATACTGTATCTTACTAATCCGTCTGCCCTGCAATTTCCCGCAACGTCAGAACAGCCTGGAACCCAGACCAACTGGATATTGAAATGTTCACTCATCTCGTTAAGAGATGTGTAACAATCCAACGCCACTCTTGACGCTAAGGAAACTGAATCCAGCGAAAGAATGGCCGCCCGACTGTCCACATAGACAGTGATATCAGTTAACGATATTATATTATGCTTCAACCAGTTCACGACCTCTTCAATCGCTATAATTTCAGCCTGGTACACGCTGCAGTACTCAGGCAGACGAAAAAATAAACTTACATTTAATTCCCCACAGAATACACCAGCTCCTACTCTACCATCCAGCTTGGAGCCGTCGGTGAAAAATTTAACTGTCCCGGTCTCTATAATGAGAAAGCTATTCCAATCCTCCCTAGAGGGGAGAATCTCCTTTAAAAGCTTGTCAAAGCACAACAGGGGTGCTATATAGTCCAAATTCGCTAGGTCATGCCTCACAGCATTGAGTATAGTTGAGTGTCTTTTTTGCAGGCACTTCCACCCCGAAGTCGCTGATAGCCGGGCGACCGTATTGACCGGGGGTCGTTTTCAGCGCCCCACTAATGAGCTAATAGCCTGCCCGCTGCACCTTCACCACCATGTTCCTGTATGGTAATTTCTCCAGAGCTTGCCACCATACACTCACACCAAACTGCAGTACTGGCCTTACAACTGCCGTGTAAAGCCAGTGTACCAGCTCCAGTTTCAAGCCCCATTTCCTTCCAATGACATTTTTACATGAGAGAAGTGCTACAGTAGCCTTCTTCACTCTTTCTTTCGTGTTTGGTTTCCAACTGAGCTTACTAGGGAAGCTTTAGGGAAGCAAAACCTCCGAGTTCTTCTGAATTTCTGCTGTTACAATCCCATCCGGGCCAGCTGACTTAAAGGGCTTCCGTGTGAATAGAAGAAGATCCTCTGTACGTAACAGTTGGACCTCGCAGTCATTCCTAGACCCGCAGTCATCCAAAGGCCCCGCAGTTGGCACTTCCTTACTTCCAGGGAAGTGTGTTTCCATCAAAAGATCAAGAGTCTCTTCACTAGACATCACCATTCGCCATTCAGTTTTATCAGATAGCTTGGAACAGCTGGACTAGTGGAGAGAATCTTTCTTAAGCGCGAGGTTTCCGAGACCTCTTCCATTCTATCACAGAAGCGCCTCCACAACTTTCTTTGCGACTTCCTCGTTTTCCTTTTGTAAACTCTGAGACATTCAAACATTATGTTCACTCTATTTCACTTACGTTCGACCTCAATTTGAATACGCTGTAACGGTCTAGAATCCATACTATGATATGTGCACATTAAAAAAATTGAAATCAATCAAAAGAAGTTTCTGATTTTGTTGATAAAGAAAGGTAACTGTGATTACGACCACAACTTACCATTCCATGAAAATGTGGCTCGGCTACTTCCGCACTCAACAAGATGCACGAATTACAAAATATGCACGCTTGAAAATAGCCGACTTTTCTTAGGCGCGGATTTTATTGGAAACGTTTTGCTTGGTCACACTGATTCATTGGGCTTACACTAGAGTAACATCCAGAACCTTCTGTTTATTACTAATAATAAAGGCGGGTTCCTAACCTATATTGCTAATAGTGAGGTTAGTTCTTAAAAGAAATTCGAAAAGTCACTCACCCTTATCATTGATGTCCTAGCTGCCCCAGATGGTTTGGTGTACTTTCGCGTCACACCCCAGGATAGCTCCTACCACCCTCCTTTCCCTCGTCATTGATAAGTACCCCCAGTATAACTGACGGCACTGGCTTCTCTCGGTCCAAGTATGTAACTGCAAGCCAGAATCTCCTCCCTTCCGTCTCTATGCAGACCGCAGGTATGTCCTCGTTGCAATACTGTGGAAGTAGATAAGCAATAATATTATTACCTACCAGTATACATGATCTGCTCTTGTCCGTCCCACAAGCGTAAAATACGGTGTACCCCTTCGCTCGCAGACCGCAGATCTTGTTATTTTTGATCCAAGGTTCTTGAATCAAAACTATATCTTCTCCTGACTTAGCAAGTCTGAGAAGTAGCGCCGCCGAAGCAGCCTTTGTATGACGTAAGTTTATCTAAATAAACCTGATCATTGTTAACAGAATTCACTTACCCTATTACGACAACCGTGCTGCATTGATTAAATGGACCCGACGGAGTCGACGGTATCCTCCGTCTCACTCCCCCCACAGTCTCTAAACTTAAAGAGGTCTACATCTCCCCCTTCAGAGTCCGATTTGTTCCCCTTCCCCCTGCCGACGAATAGTCGGTCGCGGAGTTCGCTAGTTAACTCCTCATTAGGGTTCGCCACTAGCTGTGTCTCCTCCGGAGATATACCACTTGTCGCGCTTCCTCTTCCAGGCCGGACCTCTTCCTCGTTTTCAAAAGAGACAAAAAGAAGTAACTTCAAAGAAGTAAAGTGTGGAACGGGTCAATGGGATTCAACCCTACACTTTTCGAACCAAATACCGCCGAACCACTATAATGATATAGTAACAAAGTGATATTTAATAAATAAATTAATATGACTCAATCTCATAGTTGGACAGGTATAGATAGTCTTTCTACCGGTTCAAAACAAGTTAAATAAAAGTCTAATTCTTAATAAAACAAGAATCGAAAAAGGAAAAAATGGAATGATGTTTGTGTAAAACAGTAACGTTCTAAATAGATATGGATCAATTTCATACTGGATAATACTTGGCTGAACTACCGATATGTACCGACCGATTATTTTAATTACACAATTAAGTTGTCATTTTACTTCTACTGGTTCTGCAAAATCGGTCAGGTATTAGATATATGCACTTATGTATTTTCACTGCAAGATTTACAATTTTGAAAGGCGCAGGCGAAATGGTTCGATTTCTAGCCAGGTATTGTAAATCAACTAATATAATAAGCGCACACAATTCAAGGTCTCGATCATAAATTTTTCAATTTTCAGCAGAACAGTATATTGCAATTTATTACATGTAAATAACTTTAAAACTATCATCAAGAAATAATAATAAAAAGTGATATTGCATTTTATTATTATTATTTATAATAAATTCTACTTCAATTATAAACAAAACTTAACGTCTACGAGAAAATGTTTATATAAATAAATTAAATTTTCAATCCAATTTTTTAACTTGTCTTGTGTGTACGCTGTGCTGTGTTGATACTATGATTTGTTATTTTTAATTTTCTCATTTCAGTTCGCGCCCGCTTCTTTACTCTTTAGTCTTTGCTATCCGAATAGGCGGCATGAGTTTGGATTGATAAATTTATGGTCGCATGTACTACCCATCCACAACGAATTGATGAGTTTTTTCTTGTTTAACTTGCAATAATTTTACCACTGCAATCTACAACCATACATTATTTACCCAAAAAGAGTGTAAAATTTATTATTATACAATTACATATGCTATACACTTTTATGATGAAATGTCTTCACTGAAAATAAAAGTAAACTATCAATATCAAGTTCGTTGAATATCCACATACCTTATGCAAATAATTACCTTGATGTATGCAAAAAATTGTAACAAAGAATGTTTCACAATGGTCAATGGCTGTGCTTTGGAGATTCTACATTATTTTCTTTTAATACTTAATTGTTATACCTTAAAAGTGTAACTAAATTGAAATTGAATTTTGTATTTAGCATTTTTGAAGATGCATAGTACTCGTATTGTACAATCCGATGCCCAGACGAACTAAAAAATTTGCTTTTCTTTCACACTGTCATAAAATGCAGAACTTTGTTTTTCATGTTAATGTTAACGTGATATTTAAAGACTTTACATATCGGACGCCTCAACTTTGAGTTGTGAAAATAAAAAAAAAAGTTACCGAAATTTAACACATTCCATTGGATTTATGTTTGTTAAACACAATTAAATTTACCGAAATACATTGAACTAAACGTACAATTGATAATTTAAAAATTGAGAATACCAAATTATTTGAAATGAAGTTGTCTATGAAGCAAGCGCTGGGCGTGGTCATAAAATCTAGCCGAAAAGTCAACTGTTCCAAACAATTTCAATGAACAAACATTAACAACTTCGAAAGAAAAGTTAACCTTGGACTTGTGTAAAAGGTTTTCACGGTTAAAACGTGTTGTTCAATCAAATATTTTTTCACGATCAATTTACCACGTGTATGAACAGGATTAATATTATGTGCAATATGATGCCAATAAACAATTGATCTTCTTTTCTGGCTCATTCAAGAGGTTGGGGTTACATTCTCAAGGCTTCTTTCGACAAATTTACTGTTGCATTACATATTGATGGTTGAATTTTTATTAAGCTTATCATATATTGTGCATTATTTTCAACTTGCTCTATTTGCTCATCATTGAAGGCAGCTTTCTTAGACCCCAAAGAAAGCATCGACCAAAAAATAACCGGTTCCATTAGTATAACTTCTTTTCGATCTCCTTGGAATTACATTCGCTCAAGACATGATTGCTTCATTTTTCCTCTAAATGTGCATTGAGGAACAACTATACGGTTCGATATAGAGTCCCCAATTCGTTGCTAAAGCGGGCGTAGTTTTATTGTGTATAGTTTTTAATCGAACTAGTGGATCATAAGTTTCCACTTTTGCGTTTCCGGACACATTAATCTGTGCCTTTATCATATCTCTTCGAAATTAATATCTAGATATTTATCATCTATCTGTCTGGAATCATCTTCATCTCCCTATTACGAGGGCTGCCTTTTATATTTCGGGATTAGAGAACAAAAACAAATATTAATCATCGAAAATCGCTTTATTGTTTTTCAAAATATTCCCCATGAAGATCTATACACTTTTGCATGCGTTTGAAACAATTGTCGAAGCACCTTTTCCACTCTGATTGAGGTATCTCCAAAACATGCATTCTGAACGCAGCAACCGCTTCTTCAGGTGTCGAAAAACGTTGACTTCTCAGTTTGTTTTTTACGTACGGGAATAAAAAGAAGTCATTTGGTGACAAGTCAAGACTATACGGTGGATGACTCATCAAATCGATGTTTTGAGTGTTCAAAAATGCAGTTGTTTGAACCGATGCGTGAGAGCTCGCATTGTTGTGGGGAAGAGTGATCCGTCTTCGGCAGTTGGTTTTCCTGATTTCTTGGAAGACAACTGGCAAACAAATGGTTGTGTACCACTCAGAATTGACTGTTCTGCGTTGTTCTAGTGGTACGGTTGCGACATGTCCATTTTTTCCGAAAAACAGGCGATCATTTGCTTGCAAGTGCTTCGTGCGCGAACCACTTTTGTTGGATTCGGCTCATCTTGAAACACCCATACAGTCGACTGCTATTTACTTTCGGGCTCATACGCGTAAATCCACGATTCATCACCTGTCACTATGCCATAGACGTGTTTTGAAGCACCGCGATCGTATTTTTGAGCTTTTCTTTCGACACAAGCCTTTTTTGAGCGATTGACAAATTGTGTGGGATCCAACGCGAACAAATTTTTTTGACATTCAAATGTTTATGCAATATTGAATGTATGCTGGTCCCACTAATGCCTAAGGTTGTATCAATCTCACGATAGGTCACATGACGATCTTGCAATATCAGTTCGCGCACAGCATCAATGGTTTCCGAAACAACAACTGATTCTGGACGACCTTCACGAAATTCGTCTTGGAGTGAACTACGACCTCGATTGAATTCACCATACCATCGTTAAACCCTGGTCCTTGATGGAGCTTCATCGCCAAAAATTGAATTAAGTTCATCCATGCACTCTTGCTGCCTTAATCCACGTCGAAAGTTGTAAAAAATAACCGCACGAAAATGTTCACGATTTAATTCCATTTTTTCTCCGAGATGTTGAGATAATGAGTACTGTAAACAACACAAATAGCACTCGAATGTCAAAACGTTCTGAGTACGTATAATCTCAAAAATGTCAAACTTTACGATAGAGCTGTCAGTTGCCAGATTGCAACACTAGGGTTGTCAAATCCAATGCCAGAGAATTTTATAAAGATATTTAACGTAAACGAACCGTAGAATCTGCTGGGGAATTATTAATTCAAAATGAAGATACTGCATTTGTTACTAAGCATAATACTCAATTAATTACAAAATCGCAGGATGTATTAAGAAAAAGAGGCTCTGAAATAATATCAGCAAATGATAACGCTCGCGACGATATCGAATATTTAAAAATGGAAATTCAGCTGCAGGTTAATACGAACGAACAGTACATTCAAAAGGTAGGAGTTGCACCATTTTTGGTTATGACTTACAGTAAGTTACAAAACAACGTACTAAAAATAATGCGTGACAAGCTGAAACAAACAGAATTGGTGACATAACTTGATGGCACAGGAGGTGTAGTTAGAGCGCCTTACAAAAATTGTCCTTCAATTTACTGTTATTCTTTAATAATCCCAACATATGCATACATAAGTGATCCTTCAGCACCCTTCCCGGTAACGGATTTTATATCATCTAGTCACAATGTTGATACCATAGGCGGGTGGCTTAGATCATACAAACTTTTCACAGAAAACAGTTTAAAAAAGTGGCCAATTTTCAATGCTGTGGTAATTGACTTCAGTTTTGCGGAATTAAATTCAATTCTAGATGCATTCAATCAACAAAATACAGTCGAATACCTTAACATGGCTTATGAATTTTTAAATGGCAAAAGTTAAAGTTTACTTATGCTGTTCTATCTTATGAGAAACATGACCAAAACATCCACAAAAAATAAATATTTAAAGGAAATAGTTTCCAGTTTTTATGTTTGCAGTAATTTGATCTAAATTAAATATATTTGGAAAAATTTGAGTATTTTGATGATGAATAAATATGTAAATGAAGCCACAACAAACGTTTTCAAAATATTTGTCAATTAATTATAACTTATACAAGTTTTGAAATTAGTTTTGAGGAAGGGAGCAATTTTAAAATAAAAAATATGATTGAAATTCAACCATTTATGCACAGAGTCCTTTTTTCAAGATAAAATTTTCAATATAATTCGAATTTTCAATATAAAAACTAAAAAACCTTTCTCAGTCAAATGACAAAGAACTTCAAAACAAGTCAATTTCTATTTTGGGATTAGGCTTAAAACCTACCGAAAAAACAACATCAAACAACCCTAAACCTCACTTAAAATCACGCGAATCATCTAAAACTCAGTCGTGTCCTCATAACTGGCCATTACTTGAAAACGGAGCCTTAAAAATGATTATTATAAAAATACTTGTTCGTTCGATTCTTTCATACAATGCGCTTTAAACTCATTTGATGTTAGGGGAATGAATGAATCAAAATTAAAAGATATTCTTGAGGTTCTTGCAGAACAAGATATCAGTCAAGCATATTATATCAGAAACGAAATTTTGACCGGTATTTATAAACACCAAACCTTCTGTAACTGTAACATTACAAAAATTTCTGAATATTTCATGAAAATGTATCTTAGCGCATTGATTAATTTTAAATGTCCAAAATGTTGACACATTTAGATGTGTTTCAACTAGAAAAAATTGGATTTCAGAATATTGATAGAGGTTTTTCTTAAATTCATAAAAAGCGATTTCAAATTTGCGATATCTACTTAAATATTTGTAGAGTCAATTCATTGGAAGTTGTTGCAACACAAACAGAATTCATAAACAAGCAAGCACCAATTCCAATAAATCATATTCAAAATAACATTACCTATCAAAATTCTGAGTATGAAATTAATTCAATAGTGAGTTATGTGCCATCAACAAGTCAGTCACATTACCAAAGCGTTTGTCGAGTGGAAGAAAGATGGGTGAAACATGATGATTTAAAATCATATGTGCAACAGATAGGAAATTCATCTAAAGAGATGTCCATACCTCATATATTAATGTACAAAAAAAGAAAATTTAGAACCCTAAAAACTATAAAATGGTAAATAAAATAGTCTTCCGTACGAGCATCTAAAATATAGCAAATCAACATTCAAATATGCACTTCAGAAATTTAAATTTGGATTAAAATAATATGAAAGTTGGGTGCGGAAACTATTGAAACAACCAAGAAAAATTTATTAAAAAATTATACAACAACAACAAATATGAAAAATCCGATGAACCAAAATCATCTTTCTGAAACGACCGGAAAAAAATTTTACTTCTAAAAAAAATCATGTCGGAGAAACTTTGCCCAGCTCGAAACATTAGTATTCCCTTCCCTCAAAATAATAATTAAATTCATGACCGACAAATGCTTGACAGAAATAGGCTCAAACTATTGAATCCTCTCTTTAGACCAAAACGATTGATTTGAAATTTGATTAAGGATTCTTCTACAATAAAAAATTAATTTCATGTCCGAGAAACGCCTATAAGAGACCAGCTCGAACCATTAGTGCTGCCGTCTGATCCATACGATTGCTATGAAATTTCTCTAAGAAGTTTATTAACGATTCTTCTACAGTAAAAAATAAATTTCATGTCTGATAAATGCATGAAAGAGACTTTTATATCATGATTGATCAAATGTTTTACTTTAATTATTTTTTATCAGCAGTTGCGGTTTTTTGCTAAATTTTATTTTGTATACATACAGTGTGTCGCACTCGCATTCGTAAATCAAATATTTTCCAAAAAAACTCGATTAAAAAAATATACAAATGATATTATAATTTAATCATTTGCAAAATTCTTAAGTTCACTCTTAATCTTCATTATAGAATGAATAACAGGTTTCGATAACGGTGCAATTCAGAGAAAAATATTAAAATCTGTACATGAGGGAAAATAAGCGTCGCGGGCAAATATGAATTCGTAAAATTCCATTTGTGTTTGAATTTTACTGTTATTTATCATTATCCTTTCTTTGTTTTTGCGGTTTCGCTTTGCACTCAATATCAGTATATAGCATTTAGTTTCGAATTGACTGGAATTTATCTTAATTTAATCCAAATTTTAGTCAAATGGGCCGTAATCAAGGTGAAACGTCAATTGAATTACGAAAATTAGTAATTTTACATCGGGAAGCAGGGAAAACTTTTAAAGAAATCAGCCAAATAGTGCAAATAAGTATTTCTACAATACAATACATCGTAAAACGACACCAAATTGAAAATCGAGTAAAAAATTTACCGCGAAACACTAACCGCAAAACGTTTACTATTGCAGAGGAACGGTATATTGTGCGCGAAATTAAAAGAGATTCTCGTTTAAGTGCTCCGTTAACAGCGCAAATCAACACTTCTTTGAATAAAAATATACACCCAGATACTGTTTGACGCGTGGTAAAGAGAGCTGGATATAACGGTAGAGTAGCCAGAAAAAAACATGGATCAGTAAGAAGAATCGGAAAATAAGATTAAATTTTGCAAAAGTGTCATGTAAACAGGATTTTCGTGTTTTGGAAACAGGTTTTGTTTACAGACGATGTTTGTGTCTGATGGGCGACAAATTGTATGGAGAAAACCAAATACCGAAATGAATATAGAGAATTTACGACCTACAGTAAAATATGGCGGACGATCTGTAATGGTATGGGGTTGTTTCTCGGCATCTGAAGTGGGAAAATTGCACATAATAGAGGGAATAATGAATAAAACAAAATAAATCAAAATTTTAAAGGCAAATTTACCTGGAAGTGTGATAAAATTGGACATACGAGATGATTTTATGTTTTACCAGGACAATGATCCAAAACATAAAGCTTACGATACACGACAATGGTTATTATATAATTGCCCAAAAGTAATGGAAACCCCACCGCAATCGCCCGATATCAATCCCATTGAGAATCTGTGGCAAGAGTTGCACAATAGACTTCGAAAATATTCGATATCTAATAAAAACGATTTAATATATCGATTGAGGACGGAGTAGAATAATATTGATACGACCATAACGGACACGTTGGTGCAATCAATGCCAAATCGCTTGTTAGAGGTGATCAAAACCAAGTGAAGTCCAACTAACTATTAATTATTAAAAAGACTTAGCTCTTGTTTATTTAACTGGCTAATTTAGTAACCTTCTGTAGTAGTAGTAGAGATGGAGTACATGCTAAAGATGAATGAACAACGTTAATAACAATAACCTGTACTCACTTGGTCCTATGTTCAATTTTCTCCATACAAGTTGGTTAATGCAACAGAAACATATAATTTTTAGGTAACATTTAAGAATATTCCTTAGCTTGATTTAAACCGTGTTTCTTTTATTCATTCCGAAGATTCCGAAATTGACATAAATTATTCTTTTATATATTCTGTTCCTTCTGTTCTCTTTTCTTTTATTTTTATAGAACATTTCGAAAGCATTCCGTTTGTGCTATAGCACAAACTTGGTATACCAAAAGGTGGAATAAATAGAATATTCAAATATTGTTTCAAACGTCTAACTCATTTTCGTTTGTTTCGTGTGCTTTAAGATTGTGATTGCAATTATTTTTAGTTTTTTTAATCATTTAACCAATTAAATATTTTTTTTCATGGCTATCTTTTCATAAAAATCGCAACGTCACGTTTATTGTTCTGTTACAACTCAAAAACCGGTACCTTAGTACCGTCGAAAAAGTATTCCGTATATTATTCTGAGTTCTTTATTTACATTTCCAGCAGTATATTCTAAAGTCACGTGACCGCTTTCTATTCCTTCTATTCTTTCTGCGGAATGAATAAAAGAAAACACGGTTAGCTAGTAAGCTAGTTACTTCGATATAGCTAGAAAATATTAAAATATTACATTTTAAATGTCACAGAACCTGTGGAAGGTGAACTGAGAAGATACGCTCAAAATTATATGTTTTAGCTTGTCTGGCAGAGTAGAGATAGAGCTGAAATAAAATGATAGTGAGCAGTAGCGTCCAGGGTCGAATCCTCTGTTTTTCTACCAGAATTAGATAACAAATTTATAAATTAAACCAAGTTCTAAATTAAAATATTGTCAAAAATTCGGAATAATATAAAACGATGTTTGGAAACTTCCTCAGTAGAGCAAACAAAGTGTTTTCATGTCTGCCTGGATATCTGGATGTCTGCCTGGATTTTTACATTTGAACATTTTATTAAGTTTAATTAATTTTTTTGTGTGTCTAGGCTTGAAATGAATGAATTATTTTAAACTAAATAAAAAATGAACCATAATATTGAAAGTTAAACTGATGTCCATTACCTTAATGTTACGTTAATAATATTCCGATTTATTTATTTTTGTACATTTTATTTTATACTTTTAAAATATTTACACAATACAAAAACGCAAATATAACAATCCTTTTCATGGTTACCTCTTACCACAACATACGAGCAAAATATACGTTAATTTTATGTTTAGTTTAGTTGTTTGAAGTTCAACAACTGTAGGTTTTCATATTTTAGCTAAAGCAGTACATGTAGAATAATGCATAAAATCAAACAGAATACTAAATAGAGTAGGAAAGAAAATCGACAAACAACAAAATTATACGTGTAAAATTTATGAAAGGTAAAATTATTGTATTTCGATTATTGTATTACAAATTATTGCATTTCTCAATAAATAAGTCATTCATTAATAAGTAAATATTGCTTTTCTGTAGTTAACAAACGCGAAATTGTTAATTATATACATAAAGGGTGTCCCAATAAGAAGTTCAGATTTAAAAATTTAATAAAATAAAAATGGCCTAATATATTTCCAAATTTATTTTTTTGTTTGAAAGTACAATCCTCCTGGTTAATTATGCGTACTCCAGTTGGTTGGCCCAATTTCTGAGCACATTTTGAATTATGTGCGGAGATATTTCGGTAATGGTTGATTCAATATTAGCTTTCAAATGCTAAATTGTGTGTGGATTGTCCGTATAACACTTGTCCTTCACGGCACCCCACAAATAAAAATACAAAGGCGTCAAATCACAGATACACAGGTCGCCCAAACCAATATCTTCCAGATATGACGCAACGGTCGTGCCTGCCTCATAATCGAAGAAATTCGGC
This sequence comes from Nephrotoma appendiculata, assembly GCA_947310385.1. NCBI lineage: Eukaryota > Metazoa > Arthropoda > Insecta > Diptera > Tipulidae > Nephrotoma > Nephrotoma appendiculata. The sequence goes on from OX371225.1 coordinate 106,301,561, forward strand.
CCAAGAATACCGCCACGCAACAAGCCGCACCAAACAGTAACACGCAATGGATGCATTGACGTCTCCACATATCCTTGTGGATTTTCCGATCCCAAAATGCGACAATTTTGTTTGTTTACGATCCCACTGAGATGGAAATGCGCCTCGTTCAAAAAGATGATGTTTGTTGCTGTGTTTTTTTATTAGCGCCCGATAGCTGTATCCGGAGCAGCCAATTTTCTATGTGAAAACTTATATTTAGCGCGCTATTATTGCATTTAATTAATTTATTTAAATCTAAACTAAGATTTTTCATTCAACTTTTTAATTAAAAATCGATAAAAAAATATCTCGGCTCACTTATTTATCGGGAGCCGCTATCGGGAGCGCTATCCATTTCAATGGGAAATTTGAAAAGGCTTTTAATTTTGTAAACCCCTGAAACCATTAGAAACTAAATCTTACAATAAAAAATTAAAACGCAGCAAAATGAATTTTTGTTTATAACGTCATGTCAAAATAAATGTCAATTAATATATTTCAGGTGATAAATGTTTGTTTTATTGATGAATTTAGTTTTAATTTTTATAGTACAGCGACACCAGTGAATAATAGCTGCAGTTTCAATAGAAAATTGCCATTTGGCTCCGGATAGTGCTCCAATATTAAAACACAGCATGTAGCAAATTCCTCATCAATTTCGAGTTTGTCGAATCGATTATGCTGAAGCGAGTTTCTGTCAAAGAAAGAATGACATTAGTGTTACCCACCTCGATACACCCTATATATTGTTACGGTGACACCTAGATTAGAATAGAATAAGTTAATTTCATTAATTGCTCAATTGCATTTATAATTTATGATTTGGTTCAACATTTAGGCGTTATTTCTATACTAACATATTTGCTTGATGCGCATTTAGGATTATTCTAGAAACAAATATTTTGGTATATAAAGGCGCGCGTTGACGTGGAATGCTGAGTATTATTTTAAACGTGATACAGTGAAGGTTAAATAGAAAGATTATTAAAGTGATTATTAAAGCGATTATTAAAGTGATATTTAAAAAGTGTGTTATAATTATAATAATTAATTGTGAATTTTGTGTTGTATAATAAATTGTGTTGTGTAAATAAATTGTGTGAGTTCAAAATTGAAGCAGTGTATTTATTCACAATCCAGTGATTCGAACCTTGATTAACAAGGCAAAATCGTAACAATTGGTGACAGCGGTGGGATTGTGAATAATAAGAGAAATGATTCTCTACGAATTAAAGCTTGCGCAATTAAAGGAGCAACTGAAGCAGCGAGGTTTGGCTAGTGAAGGCACAAAAGCTAGTTTGGTGGAGCGACTACGTGAGGCCATGGAGAAGGACGCTTTAAATCCAGATGTGTATGATTTCGAGGAGGACAACACGGATGAGATCAGTGTCGACAAGAAAGAAAAGGAAGAACAAACGATGGTCGGAGCAACACAAAACCCATCTGGAAGTTTTGATTTATCGCAGTTAATGGCAGCTATGAATCAAATGATGGGACAACAGTTGGGTGGAATTAAACAATCGATGGAACAACAAGGGGCGGACATGAAACATCAAATGAAACAGCAGTTGTTACAAGTGGAGCAATAAGGGGCGGACATTAAACAGAAGATGGTACAAATGGAGCAACAAGGAGCGGACATTAAAAACCAAATAGAAGTTGGTCAAAAGAAAATGGACGAGAAGTTTCTGGAGTTATCTTCTACACTACACGGTAAAGTGGAAAAACTACAAACAGAAGTACACGCAGAGATTCAAAATGTTAAAGGGGAGGTTCAAAATCTCGAGAAGGAGCTCCAAGATGTCAAGGCGAATGGAACGACACAGCAAGTGATCCAGACGGTTAATGCAGTTAAGATAAAACCACCAACATTTGATGGAACAACATCCTTCAGTATTTTTAAGTTCCAATTCGAAACGGCCATTAAGCAAAATCAGTGGAATGAAGAACAATGTGTTGGATCGTTAATTGTGGCTCTTAAAGGCGAAGCGGCGGAAACACTACAAATCATTCCCGAGCAAGAACGGAACGTTTACAACGGAATTATGAAGGCGTTAGATCGAAAATACGGAAGTGACCATAAGCGAGAAATCTATCGCATGGAATTGAAGGGTCGATACCAAAGAGGAGGAGAATCGCTACAGGAATTTTCATCGGCAATTGAGCGGCTCGCACATTTAGCACATTCAAATATGTCGGCCGATTACATGGAGCGAATTAAAATAGATGCATTCATTGACGGTATTCGAGATCCTGAGACGCGCAGAGCGGTGATGTTGTCACCTAAGGCAACTTTCACGGAAACCATCGCTTGTGCGTTAACAAACGAAACTGCGCAAACCATCATCAAACCAGCAATGAAAATTCGTCGAGTGGAGATTGATTCCAGAATAGACACCACGCGGGCTACGCCAAGGTACAGAGATGGAAGTGGCAGGATTAAATGCTGGGTATGTGATAGAATGGGTCACATCTCACGGGACTGCTGGGAGATTAAGAAGAAACGAGCAAGGTCGCCATCTCCTATGAAGCGTAGATCAAACGAGGAGCAGAGAGAGGCCAGAAAGGAGAGTCGGACGACATTGGAGTCGTTAAAAAGAGACAGCTTGAAGGAGCAAAAGCTGACTCCCACAACCGATTGCCCCATAAGGTCCATCCAAGTTTCGAGAGTAGAAAGAAGCGGTGACAGCTTGACAATTGAAGCCGATATTGATGGGAAGAAATGCATGATCACGTTGGATACGGGAGCAACTCATACGATTGTTCGTGAGGATATTATCGATGGAATTATGGAACCAGCTAATGGGATGAAGTTACGAACGGCGACTGGAGAAAATTCAGCAATAAAAGGGAAAAAGGTTGTAAAAATAAGGATTGGACGGAATCACTTTCAACACGAGGTGCTGGTTGCAGATATTGTAGACGAAGTCATCTTGGGGATGGACTTCATGAGAACGAATGGCTTCGTGGTGGATATTGGACGCTGTGTTTTAACCTACGATAATATCGAGTTGCCACTTCACGTTAGCGCTATAGGAGAAACGACCAGGCAAATTATAATGGATCATCGGGAGAAGCTGCCACCGAACTCGGAAACAATAGTATGGGCAAGATTGGAAGGAGGTTCTGGGTCACCCAGGTTGTGGGTTGTGGAAGCCAATGAAGCGGAGAGCGGAGCCAGAGAAATTATGATCGGGAAAGTTTTAGTGAAACCAGACAGCGATAATAGAGTACCAATTAGGACTCTAAATCTCTCGGATAAGACGAAAACCATCAAGAAAGGGACAATAATCGGAAAATGTGAAGTAATATCGGCGATAGTGAAGTGCGAGCAGAAAAATCCGATTAAGACGGCAAACTCGCAAGTGCAGAAAGAGATTATAGATCAACTTATTCAGAAATGGACCGAAGATCTTACCATGGAACAGAAAAATTTGGCAAAACAATTGCTCGAGCGGTACATGCCAATATTCTGCAGTACATCGGACAATAATGGGAGAACCACGATGGTTAAACATCGAATAGATACAGGAGCAGAAATGCCGATTCGCCAACCACCCAGGAGATTACCATTGGCAAAGCAATGAGAAGTGGATCGAATGGTAAAAGATATGCAAGCAGCAGGGGTGATCGAAACATCAAGCAGTCCATGGAGTTCACCAGTGGTGTTAGTCGAGAAAAAGGATGGTAGCATGAGATTCTGCGTGGATTACCGAAAATTAAATGCTGTGACGAAAAAGGATAGTTACCCATTGCCAAGGATCGATGACACGTTAGACACATTATCGGGTGCTCGAATATTTTCGACATTAGATCTGCAAAGCGGCTATTGGCAAGTGGAAGTCCAGGAGGAAGATCGCGAGAAAACGGCATTCAGTGTGGGTAACGGATTATGGCAATTTAACGTTATGCCATTCGGATTATGTAACGCCCCTGCGACTTTTGAACGGCTAATGGAGCGCGTGCTAAAGGGATTACATTGAAGGACGTGCCTCGTATATTTGGACGACATCATCGTTATGGGCAAGGATTTCGACGAGCATTTAAGGAATTTGGCAGAGGTTTTGGATCGGATACAAGCCGCCGGATTGAAGCTAAGCCCAAAGAAATGCAAACTATTTAGAACGGAAGTAAAATATTTGGATCATAAGGTGACAACCAATGGAATCCATACCGATGAAGACAAGATCGCAGCAGTGAAGGAATGGCCACGACCTAAAAACTTACATGAATTACGGAGCTTCCTTGGATTGTGTACCTATTATAGACGATTCGTGCCAGGATTCGCCAATATTGCAAAGAGTTTACACGAGTTAACCAGGAAGAACAAGGCATTCGAATGGAAGAATGATCAAGAAGAGGCATTTGTGGAACTAAGACGACGATTATGCGAAGCACCAATCCTCGCATACCCTATACCCAACGTTAAATTCATTTTGGACACCGATGCAAGCAATGATGGTATAGGAGGAGTATTATCACAGGCAACAAATGGTGAGGAGCGAGTTATTGCATATTACTCCAAGATGTTATCAAAACCGGAACGAAATTATTGTGTAACACGGAAAGAGTTGTTGGCTATAGTGGAATGTGTTAAGCACTTCCATAAGTACCTCTATGGCCAAAAATTTCTTCTACGGACGGATCATGGAGCTTTGCGCTGGTTGTTACAATTCAAAAATCCAGAGGGACAAGTAGCACGTTGGATCGAACGTTTGCAAAGCTACGATTTCCAAATTGAACATCGGAAGGGAAGCGCACATGGAAATGCTGACGCATTATCAAGAAGGCCATGTCCCGTGGAATGCAAGCATTGTGGGGGTGTGGAGGGTAAGGAAAACATCATCGATATTCGGCTTATGCAAGTGCTACCTGAAGAGGAATGGACTGATGAAATGATCAAGAAGGAGCAATTACGGGATGCTGACCTATCATTCATCATGAAACATAAGGAAAAGGAACACCGGCCCACATGGAGTGAGATAGCTGACAAACCTCCCATTGTAAAAGCGTATTGGGCTCAATGGGATAGCCTCCACATAGAAAATGGATGTTTAAAACGAAAGTGGGAAAGCACGGATGGTAAAGTAAAACAATTGTTGGTAGTGGTGCCAAAAGATCGGATAGCGGAAATCCTCAAGGAGTATCATGGAGGAGCAAGTGGAGGTCACCTAGGGATTAATAAAACATTGGCCAAGATTCGACAACGTTTCTACTGGTCCGGATGTAGACAGTCAGTAGTAGAATGGTGTCGAAGATGTGACCAATGTGCGGCAGTAAAGGGACCAGCACGGAAAAGCCGTGGAACCATGAAACAATATAATGTCGGGGCACCATTTGAGAGAATTGCACTGGACGTGGCGGGGCCATTTCCGACCACCGAGAGCGGAAATAAATATGTGCTAGTAATAATGGATTATTTCAGCAAATGGCCGGAAGTGTACCCCATACCCAATCAGGAGACAACAACAATAGCTGATGCCGTGGTCAACAATTGGATTAGCAGATTTGGTGTACCGATCGAAATTCACACGGATCAAGGAAGGAATTTCGAATCGGTGGTATTTCAGGAGATATGTCAGATGCTTGGAATCAGTAAAACAAGAACGACGCCTTTACACCCACAGTCGGACGGTATGGTGGAAAGATTCAATGGCACATTGGAGGAATATCTAGCAAAGGTTGTGGAAAGGAATCAACGCAACTGGGATCAACATATACCCATGTTCCTGATGGCCTACCGATCAGCGGTACATGACACAACAGGAGTGACACCAGCTAAAACCATATTTGGGAACAATCTGCGATTACCGGGAGATTTAAAGTTTGGAGCTGTTCCTTCAGCAGCTCTATGCGGACAGGATTACGTCAACCGGATGAAAGAGGAACTCAACGAAATACATCAATTTGTACGGGAGAAAATTCGGATATCAAGTGATCGAATGAAAGCTCGATATGACATACGAGCAAATAATCAAGGCTTCGAGGAAGGGCAATTGGTATGGCTTCACAACCCGCAACGGCAGAAGGGATTATCACCGAAGTTGCAACCCACATGGGAAGGACCTTACACTGTCATCAAAAGGTTGAACGACGTGGTTTATCGCATACAGAAAGGACGGAAAGGTAAACCAAAGGTGGTGCATTTAGAGCGTTTGGCGCTCTACAGAGGAGGTGATCTGGGTCCTGTTCGGGACGAACAGGCTTAGGTGGGGGGTAGTGTTACGGTGACACCTAGATTAGAATAGAATAAGTTAATTTCATTAATTGCTCAATTGCATTTATAATTTATGATTTGGTTCAACATTTAGGCGTTATTTCTATACTAACATATTTGCTTGATGCGCATTTAGGATTATTCTAGAAACAAATATTTTGGTATATAAAGGCGCGCGTTGACGTGGAATGCTGAGTATTATTTTAAACGTGATACAGTGAAGGTTAAATAGAAAGATTATTAAAGTGATTATTAAAGCGATTATTAAAGTGATAATTAAAAAGTGTGTTATAATTATAATAATTAATTGTGAATTTTGTGTTGTATAATAAATTGTGTTGTGTAAATAAATTGTGTGAGTTCAAAATTGAAGCAGTGTATTTATTCACAATGCATTGATTCGAACCTTGATTGACAAGGCAAAATCGTAACAATATGTATAATGTAGTAACTTTAAGATTTTTGTCATCAACATACCTGTGTCACTAAATGATTTGTTTCGCATGTTTATTTATGCTGTTTAGGATGTATTTAGTTTCTAAAAGGTTTAGAAATATGTTGGCCAATGTTTAGGATAACGGGCTCCCCATTAGCAACCCTTCTGTTTTGCTGTAAAACTAGTTCTCGTGCTAGCAATAGTTTTGTTTTGTTATTACTTTTAATAAATCATTGACCTCCTTTACTGTTGTGACATCTATGTTGTTTTGTATTGTAATAATGGGTCTGTGGTTATTTGCAATGTCTCATTTATCGGGATTTTTTTATACGTATTCGTGACACCTTAGCATTTCAAACAGTGACCTCAGATATCACTGGATCCAATTTTATTATTGGTGGTGACTTTAATGCAAAAAAATGCTGTAAAAGATAGCAGAAAATTTCCAGCAGAAAAAATGTTTTTTTGCTATTCACCGCTAGAGGCATCACTATCACAAAAATGAATTTTTTTCTGCTGATATTTTTTTACACCAGCAGAAAATTTTTGATATTTTTATGCAAATAAAAAATTTTCAGCTGAAAATTTTATGAAAAATCAGAGAATTTATGAAAAAGAAGAGAAAATGTATGTTTAAACATTTTGAAGCGATGAAAGTTAATTTTCTTTAAAAAACGATTTGCGTATGTATAGTGTAAGCTCTCTCAAAACATAATTAAATTATCATAATCATCATTATGCAAACACAGGGCAACATCAAAAAAACGGCCATCGTTGAAAGCACTCTATATATTTCTGAAGTCATTTTAATGTGAAATGTTTTCAGTTTTTTAACAAAAGCTTTTAACAAAAGCGTTAAAAAACTGAAAACATTTCAAATTAAAATGACTTCAAAAATATATGGAAGGCTACTGACGCCAGGTGTGAATCTTATGTTGCTCATGTATATGGATGTATATGGATCTCAGCTACCATAAAAACATACACCCAGGGTAGTTACAGGGGGGTTTTTCTAACACTTTTGTTAAAAAACTGAAAATATTACACATTAAAATGACTTCAAAAATGTATGGAAGGCTACTGACGCCAGGTGTGAATCTTATGTTGCTCACGTATATGGATTATGATCTCAGCTACCATAAAAACATACACCCAGGGTAGTTACAGGAGAGTTTTTCTTACACTTTTGTTAAAAAACTGAAAACATTTCACATTAAAATGACTTCAAAAATGTATGGAAGGCTACTGACGCCAGGTGTGAATCTTATGTTGCTCATGTATATAGATTATGATCTCAGCTACCATAAAAACATACACCCAGGGTCGTTACAGGGGGTTTTTCTAACACTTTTGTTAAAAAACTGAAAACATTTCACATTAAAATGACTTCAAAAATATATGGAAGGCTACTGACGCCAGGTGTGAATCTTGTGTTGCTCATGTATATGGATTATGATCTCAGCTACCATAAAAACATACACCCAGGGTAGTTACAGGGGGGTTTTTCTAACACTTTTGTTAAAAAACTGAAAACATTTCACATTAAAATGACTTCAAAAATATATGGAAGGCTACTGACGCCAGGTGTGAATCTTATGTTGCTCATGTATATGGATTATGATCTCAGCTACCATAAAACCACATACCCAGGGTAGTTACAAGGGGATTTTTCTAACACTTCTGTTAAAAAACTGAAAATTTCAAATTAAAATGACTTCAAAAATGTATGGAAGGCTACTGACGCCAGGTGTGAATCTTATGTTGCTCATGTATATAGATTATGATCTCAGCTACTATAAAAACATACGCCCAGGGTAGTTACAGGGGGGTTTTTCTAACACTTTTGTTTAAAAACTGAAAACATTTTACATTAAAATGACTTCAAAAATGTATGGAAGGCTACTGACGCCAGGTGTGAATCTTCTGTTGCTCATGTATATAGATTATGATCTCAGCTACCATAAAAACATACACCCAGGGTAGTTACAGGGGGGCTTTTCTAACACTTTTGTTAAAAAACTGAAAACATTTCACATTAAAATGACTTCAAAAATGTATGGAAGGGTACTGACGCCAGGTGTGAATCTTATGTTGCTCATGTATATATATTATGATCCCAGCTACCATAAAAACATCCACCCAGGGTAGTTACAAGGGGGTTTTTCTAACACTTTTGTTAAAAAACTGAAAACATACCATAAAAACATACACCCAGGGTAGTTACAGGAGAGTTTTTCTAACACTTTTGTTAAAAAACTGAAAACATTTCAAATTAAAATGGCTTCAAAAATATATGGAAGGCTACTGACGCCAGGTGTGAACCTTATGTTGCTCACGTATATGGATTATGATCTCAGCTACCATAAAAACATACACCCAGGGTAGTTATAGGGGGGTTTTTCTAACACTTTTGTTAAAAAACTGAAAACATTTCACATTAAAATGACTTCAAAAATATATGGAAGGCTACTGACGCCAGGTGTGAATCTTATGTTGCTCATGTATATAGATTATGATCTCAGCTACCATAAAAAGACATACCCAGGGTAGTTACAGGGGGATTTTTCTAACACTTTTGTTAAAAAACTGAAAACATTTCAAATTAAAATGACTTCAAAAATGTATGGAAGGCTACTGACGTCAGGTGTGAATCTTATGTTGCTCACGTATATGGATTATGATCTCAGCTACCATAAAAACATACACCCAGGGTAGTTACAGGGGGGTTTTTCTAACACATTTGTTAAAAAACTGAAAACATTTCACATTAAAATGACTTCAAAAATGTATGGAAGGGTACTGACGCTAGGTGTGAATCTTATGTTGCTCACTTATATGGATTATGATCTCAGCTACCATAAAAACATACACCCAGGGTAGTTACAGGGGGGTTTTTCTAACACTTTTGTTAAAAAACTGAAAACATTACACATTAAAATGACTTCAAAAATATATGGAAGGCTACTGACGCCAGGTGTGAATCTTATGTTGCTCACGTATATGGATTATGATCTCAGCTACCATAAAAACATATACCCAGGGTAGTTACAGGGGAGTTTTTCTAACACTTTTGTTAAAAAACTGAAAACATTTCACATTAAAATGACTTCAAAAATGTATGGAAGGCTACTGACGCCAGGTGTGAATCTTATGTTGCTCATGTATATAGATTATGATCTCAGCTACCATAAAAACATACACCCAGGGTCGTTACAGGGGGGTTTTTCTAACACTTTTGTTAAAAAACTGAAAACATTTCACATTAAAATGACTTCAAAAATATATGGAAGGCTACTGACGCCAGGTGTGAATCTTGTGTTGCTCATGTATATGGATTATGATCTCAGCTACCATAAAAACCTACACCCTGGGTAGGTACAGGGGGATTTTTCTAACACTTTTGTTAAAAAACTGAAAACATTTCACATTAAAATGACTTCAAAAATGTATGGAAGGGTACTGACGCCAGGTGTGAATCTTATGTTGCTCACGTATATGGATTATGATCTCACCTACCATAAAAACATACACCCAGGGTAGTTACAGGGGGGTTTTTCTAACACTTTTGTTAAAAAACTGAAAATATTTCACATTAAAATGACTTCAAAAATATATGGAAGGCTACTGACGCCAGGTGTGAATCTTATGTTGCTCATGTATATAGATTATGATCTCAGCTACCATAAAAACACACACCCAGGGTAGTTACAGGGGGATTTTTCTAACACTTTTGTTAAAAAACTGAAAACATTTCACATTAAAATGACTTCAAAAATATATGGAAGGCTACTGACGCCAGGTGTGAATCTTATGTTGCTCATGTATATAGATTATGATCTCAGCTACCATAAAAACATACACCCAGGGTAGTTACAGGGGGGTTTTTCTAACACTTTTGTTTAAAAACTGAAAACATTTTACATTAAAATGACTTCAAAAATGTATGGAAGGCTACTGACGCCAGGTGTGAATCTTCTGTTGCTCATGTATATAGATTATGATCTCAGCTACCATAAAAACATACACCCAGGGTAGTTACAGGGGGGTTTTTCTAACACTTTTGTTAAAAAACTGAAAACATTTCACATTAAAATGACTTCAAAAATGTATGGAAGGGTACTGACGCCAGGTGTGAATCTTATGTTGCTCATGTATATATATTATGATCCCAGCTACCATAAAAACATACACCCAGGGTAGATACAAGGGGGTTTTTCTAACACTTTTGTTAAAAAACTGAAAACATACCATAAAAACATACACCCAGGGTAGTTACAGGGGAGTTTTTCCAACACTTTTGTTAAAAAACTGAAAACATTTCAAATTAAAATGACTTCAAAAATATATGGAAGGGTACTGACGCCAGGTGTGAATCTTATGTTGCTCACGTATATGGATTATGATCTCAGCTACCATAAAAACATACGCCCAGGGTAGTTACAGGGTAGTTTTTTCTAACACTTTTGTTAAAAAACTGAAAACATACCATAAAAACATACACCCAGGGTAGTTACAGGGGAGTTTTTCTAACACTTTTGTTAAAAAACTGAAAACATTTCAAATTAAAATGGCTTCAAAAATATATGGAAGGCTACTGACGCCAGGTGTGAATCTTATGTTGCTCATGTATATGGATTATGATCTGAGCTACCATAAAAACATACACCCAGGGTAGTTATAGGGGGGTTTTTCTAACACTTTTGTTAAAAAACTGAAAACATTTCACATTAAAATGACATCAGAAATATATGGAGTGCTTTCAACGATGGCCGTTTTTTCGATGTTGCCCTGTGTTTGCATAATGATGATTATGATAATTTAATTATGTTTTGAGAGTGCTTACACTATACATACGCAAATCGTTTTTTAAAGAAAATTAACTTTCATCGCTTCAAAATGTTTAAACATACATTTTCTCTTCTTTTTCATAAATTCTCTGATTTTTCATAAAATTTTCAGCTGAGAATTTTTAATTTGCATAAAAATATCAAAAATTTTCTGCTGGTGTAAAAAAATATCAACAGAAAATTTTTTATTTTTGTGATAGTGATGCCTCTAGCGGTGAATAGCAAAACACATTTTTTCTGCTGGAAATTTTCTGCTATCTTATACAGCATTGCAAAAAACACATATTGGGAATCAAGAATTACAACCCGTAAAGGAAAAGAGCTTTTCGAAGCAGGTCAGGTAAACAACTGCTGGAACTTATATCGAAGAAGAGATACCCGGTTCTTCATAGTATTTCACATTCATTTTCACTATTACTGATGATCCTACCCTCGCGTTTCCTCCTGGGTTAACAGCATGATAACATTCATAATCACGTAAGTTAATAAATGATGTTTCTGTCAAATGGCTTTCCGAAATAAGGCAAATAATTTTTTCTAAATTTAGAAAAATTTCTAACTCTGAAACATGTTGCTCCGTTTGAGGTTTTTTGCTTTTCTATACGCTTATATAATGCTTCTAGGCCATGTTCTTGCTTTGATAGCCTAGCATTTATGGCTTACATATCCTTTCGAGAGGGTCATTAGCATTATATCACTATATAGTATTAGATGATTGTTATACAATTTGCGAGTAGGTTTTCCACCCTGTACCTATAACTGGTGGCTTTGGCTTCGCTTGGTTTTTACTTAACTTCTCTCTGGTAACCTTAGAGTTTTGAAGAAACTGATACATTTTGTTTCTTAGCCTTTGAAGTTCTTTGGCTACTTCACATCCTCTGTAATTCGCAGGATGTTGCCCTTTACAGTTTATGCATTTTGCAGGGTTGTTTCTAATTTCCATACACTCTTTTGGGTTATGTTTCCCAGAACATTTTATGCATAGGCTCCCGACCGCAATATTTTGGGTGTGGTTGAAACTTTGGCATTTTCTACATGTATGTAGGTATTGTCGTATTTTTCTTTATCCTTTTTATTAGAAGTAAGCATAAAGAGTTGGACCCCTTTTTTTTCTTCATTGTTCTCACCTCTCTCACGATTTAGGATATTTACTGCATCTTCTATTTGCAGATCTTATTTGCTCGGTTGTTTTTATCTTCGTATGTGAACCATTCTTTATCTTCCTCATTGAACTTTGTGACTAGAGCTCTATATGTATCGGAATCTGGTGTATTGATTTCCCACACGTTATTGTTTAAAGACACTACTCTGTATTCCTTAGTGGTCACTGATTTTATTATAGTTTGTATACTAGCAAATTCTGTTATGTCGAATACATTATTTGGTGGAGTAACCTTTTCTTTCGGTGGAACTTTTGTTGTTGATTTTCTTGGTGTTGTTTTTGTTGCTAACGTGCTGTATTAGTATTAGTACATTAGCCACCAGTAACCAGTTACATTAGCTTGCGATTGTTCTCCAACTTCTGGCGAGAATTCTGTTCTTCGTTTATTGGTAGGTCTTTTTTCCTTTTCAGTATGCAATCTGTTTCTCTCACGAGTTCCTCTTCATCACTGTGTAACTCGGTGTTATAACTGGTGTTTGCACTTCGTGATAACACTGGCTAGCGGGCATTGAGCCAGCCCCGTTAGAGGGTGGATTAGCCCACTGGGTAGTTGGTGTACAACCTGGGGTATTTTCTCCTTTTTCCATTGTATCCATAGCTTTGATTGGTCAGATTATATCACCCAACACTAGGTCCTTGGCACAACTTAGCCACTGCAAGCAGTGCCTATCCCCCACGACGTGGACGCGCCTACTAAGAATTGCCGAGATATACACAGTTACAGCCGAAGCAGCCTATTTGCCTACAGCCGAAAGAGTTGAAAGTTGATGATGTGAAAACATTCATTACGAAACAACTAGCAGATTTTATTACACTAATCCAGGATTTTCTAGGATTTTTAGGATGCAAAATGTATTACTTTAGGATTTTAAAGAATGAAAACAACGAATGCACGAAAAGAAAGTAACTTCTTCCGTTAACAAAAAAATTAAAACAAAAATCAAGAGAATACTTATACAAAATTGCTCACAAAGGACAAATAATTTTAAAATGACAATAAAAATGGCGTCCCTCGATCGTTAAAATAAAAATTTTATATTTATAAGTACTCAATTTAACATCATCGATTTTACTGGGTCGTAAATTTAACCCACTTTTTTCGTTCAATTTGAACCTTGAGTTTACGTTGATCTAGGTAAATTTTTGATAATATAATTAACGTAACTTAAATTAATATTTTATACAATTATTATTTTTCGGTAGTGAAAAGCTATCATAATAAAACTTCATTCCTTGGGATTGGGAGTGTAACAAAATCTTCAGTACAAACAAGATTGCTTTGATGACGTAAATAATTTATTCATCGTTGAGTGGTGCATTACTTTTACAATTATAATTGTATATAATCATGTACCAAATGAATTCAGAAACAGCTCAAAAATATTTCTAGATAATTATTTATTTAAAAATGTGTGCATCTACATATAGAAAGCAATGTGCTTCTACTAAAATTATTACAACATCGAATAAACGTATATAAACACGAATAGCATGCTAATCCACTTTCATCAAAATAATAATGATGTATGGTATAGTTAAATTAAAATGTCGCTAAAACTGTTTATTATTTTTTATCATCATAATATATACGACAACACAGGTAATTTTGTGGAAATTAAAAATAAGCATTTTCAACGAAATATTAATTTAACAATACCCGAGCGAAATTCTTCTATAAGAAAATTGTGAATTGTAAAGTGTTAGTTAAATATTATCCAGTTACCTGAAAGTATGTAAAAAAAATGATAGATCTAAAGTTCTTTATTAATTCGACGAAAAATCGAAAATCTTCCAAGAATTCCTCAAAATACAAATAATTATAAATTGGTATGAGGAGTGACATTTTTATTACTCATTCCTTTTAATTGCTAATATTCATGGAATCATCTTCTTTGTTAGTCAATGTTGTTTGTGCGTATGTTTTATAAAAAGCAATGACCAAATAAAATATGGTTTTTAGCAGAAACCTCTCTATACACGGTAAAAATTCGGACGTCTTTCCTATTTCGGGGGTTAAAATAAGGATAGTCAAACAATATGTAAAAAAAAAAGTTAGACGTTATTTTTAACATTCTTCCAGTATACGATGCGATAATATTCTTTCTTAGTCAAAATCAGAAAAAAAAGTTTTATTATGATAGCTTTTCACTACCGAAAAATAATAATTGTATAAAATATTAATTTAAGTTACGTTAATTATATTATCAAAAATTTACCTAGATCAACGTAAACTCAAGGTTCAAATTGAACGAAAAAAGTGGGTTAAATTTACGACCCAGTAAAATCGAGGATGTTAAATTGAGTACTTATAAATATAAAATTTTTATTTTTACGATCGAGGGACGCCATTTTTATTGTCATTTTAAAATTATTTGTCCCTTTGTGAGCAATTTTGTATATTCTCTTGATTTTTGTTTTAATTTTTTTGGTAACTAGATTAAATTAGAATGTATTTTTTTTAGTTGCAGTTGGAATTTTTAAGTTAAAACAGCTAAACTCATGCTAAAAATGATTTATAAAAAAAATGTGATAAATTTATATATAGTAAGTTTTAGTGGAGGTAGTGGACTAAATTTGAACAAGTGCATGATACAAATAAGGCTATCCTCAACCTAATTCAAATACAGTGGGTGTGATAATTTGTGTCTAATTGTTTGTATATTACTTATGACAATTGAATATCAATGTGATATGCAAAACCTGCTACTGCAATACGATAAACAAATTTGGTGTTTCCCGACAGATCGGAATATTATTGATGCAGGTAATAATGAATGTTACGACAAACAACAAATACATTAGATAAAATGTAATCACATAAATCAATGTTTAATTTTTCTTGAGTAGTGAAGTGACGTAGTATAACTAGCTGCAATCGAGAGGAGTTTGATTATTGATTTAATAGTGAAATAATTTAGCGTTTCTACAATAAAATTATTTACATTATTTATTTTTTAGCTCGAGAAAAACAAGTGCTCCGGAAATACAATTAAAAATTGTAGATTATAGAGAATTCAAAATTAAGGAAACTCTATATCAACAGTTTGTACATAGATTCAACTACAATTTAGGCTTGATAGAAGTCAGTCCAAGTTTTCGTCACCAAGTCCATCCGGATCAACCGTTTCAACTATATACTGTTGATGATATAGGACAAATTGTATTATTACACCTGG
Source organism: Nephrotoma appendiculata (assembly GCA_947310385.1). Lineage (NCBI taxonomy): Eukaryota > Metazoa > Arthropoda > Insecta > Diptera > Tipulidae > Nephrotoma > Nephrotoma appendiculata. The sequence continues at coordinate 106,317,420 of OX371225.1, forward strand.
TTTAGACGAATGCAAAAACAGGATTTCTTAAGGTCGAGGTTTTGAAGGTAAAATTTAATTTTTTATTAACTTATTAATTTTTATTTTTATTATCGTGGTGCTTTGATATTGAATAGAATCTTGTCTCAATTATTATTATCTTAATAAGGAAAGTATGAACATCTCTGATTACAGGATTTAAATATTTAATTCGAAGAAACAAAAATCATAATAGAAACTATTGGATGGACGAAAAATATTTAATTGAATTAAAAGAAAACCTTAAAACTGGGGATCTAAAATGTCGTACTCATGCTGTTAGAATATCCATGACTTTCGGACACGTATTAACTGGTAAGAACTTACAAAATCATTTAATAACGTTCTTAGATTCACAACAATTTAGAGGTATTATACCCAAATACCTGTAATAATCTGAAAACTAAATTTACGGATGAGTTTTGTCAACATATTATAGTAACAAATTTACAATCTCTGAACAAATAGGCAAAACAAACCTATTTTTGAATACTTTATAGGTAGAAATACATTATATATAATTTACCCTTTCAATTAATTTAATATACTTTTGATTTTTATTATTTCAGTCGGTGTTAAACTATTCAAATTTATTGGTGCAAATGATGATATTACGGCCGAACAACAACTAGTTATTTTTACTCAAAGTGAAATACAGTCAAATATTTCAAAATTTTACATTTCATTTGATCAAGAGCTTATTCCAACAAACAATACTGTAATAGATAAATTTGATTTATTTTTTAAATGCCATTATGTATTTAACATAACAAACGGCGGACATTTGGAAAACTGTTTTTGGAGAACTGTTGAACAATATATATTCGATATCCCAGTTCAAAAGCTACGGTAAAATATTGCAATACAATACTAAATCCTGATATGTATATAAATTTGCAATTATGTTTTCGTACAAATAAATTAGGTTTTATATAAAACGATTAATTATTTACTTTTCCTGATATTTTTTTATTTAAATTTTCTTTAATAATTTTAATATAACCTAGTTAAATTGCCAAACAGGAAGTTGTAGCATAGGTATGAGCTTAGTATTATTTAAGAAAAATCAAACTAAATTTTGAATTTAAAAAATTTATAATAATGTATTTAATAATGTAATCAAATATGTAAATTTGATGTATTTTTGTATAGGTATATATAAATATATTTTAAATGTAATGAATTTTAATTAAATAAAAAATTGTACTTTAAAAAAACAATTAAAATTTTAAATTTTAAAACTGAATTTATATCTAACGATTCGATTATCGCTAAATTTGACACTAAATAGATGTTTTGTTTAACTTCCAAAATAATTTGGTTTTGACGCAAAATAAATACGAATTTTATTACTCTAAGGGAGTTAATTTCGTGCTTAACCAAATACCTCAGGTATTATTCGTTGGTCAATAGTTTTCTTATTTTGGGTAGTCAATTTTCATTCAAAATTTTACAAGCTTTAGACAGCTATTGTTGCAACATTTAATCGCAAAATTATTTTTCACGTCCCGTATTCGTTACAAACTACCTACCACGAAAAGAGTCTTATATTTTAATAACTTTAACGTCTCTAGGTTAAGTTCGCGCTTGTGTAAGCTAATAGATGTTAAAAATCACGTCTAATTTTTAACCGTGTAACTTACAAGGCTCTGCATAATATAGCTAGTTGGCTTAGACGTTCTTGTCGAGCAGATTTGTTTTTTTTGTCCTTTTTAATTTTGAAATACAAAATTATATATTTTGATATTTTAAACGATATTGTACATCTAAACGTGGATCATGGTCGCTATGGACCCTTTTCAATCAGCTGCAGTGGGCTTATCTTTCGATTGATATGTATTCTTAAAATTAAGAAAATGCAAGACCAACAAAACTTCTATGACACTGCATGTCTCATTATAAATGAGCTAGTAAGCTCAAAATGGGGCTTGCAGTTGTTAAAATTATTGTAAAGATAATAAACAAATAAACAAATGTACTGATGTACTACTGATGTAAAATTTTAAACCTTAAGCTTATTATAAATTTAATCTCACGTAAACTTATACTAATTCTAAACAGTATTCTGATTAATAAAATAGAACTATACATACTCTAAATTTATTTGGAATTGTTTATACTTATGGCTGAACCAGTGAATCAGTAACAACTTAACGTAAAAATGCGATAAATAGGTTTTGTTGGTTACTGGCCAGCGAAACGTTAACATCTTTTCTTTCAGTTTCGTTAAAATATGTCGGCAGATCTAAAAAATGCGTGCAAACTGAAGAAAACGTCAAATACCAAATAAAAGCGTCCTCCATTTTTAAACTATCACGGTTTTAAAATCAGATTTTTTGCCATTTTTCTGGTAGAGCCATGATCCCATCACTGTAGAACTTCTGTGGCGTTTTTACCTTTGTTGTAATAAAATTGTAAAAGATATCGAATTTTTTCATTATTTATCTCCATGTTTAAAATGTTGTAACTTTTTATTCACCTCACCGATTTTAATGTTTTGTATGTCAAAGAGCAAATGCCACCTTTCAAACACACATAAGAATTGCTCGATACGATTTGTTGGCCCAACTAGTGGTGCACATCGTTTGATAGGTTTTTTAGAATTTTTCTATCTATAGGTGTTGAGATGCTCCTTAAACACTCAGCTATCAAACGAGTTGCACCGTGGGCCAACGAAAAGTGTCATTGGCCCAACTACGTTCTATGGACAATATCTAAACTCGTATACATAGAAAAATTCTATAAAAAATCATACGTGCTCCTTAAACAGTCACCCAACAAACGATGTGCACCACTAGTTGGGCCAACGAATAGGTCCTGACTTCTACAGACTATGTCCCAAAACACATTCTTACTCTCAACCTCGAAAATTTCGATTGTCATGAAAGTTTTTAACGATCATGATAGCAAGAATTTCCGGGGCTAAGAGTAAAAAGGTGGAGATTTTTTGGGCTAAGAGGAAAAAATGTCATGATAGCAATAATTAGTGTTGCCATCGCATTTTTCGGGAATGGAACTTGGGCTATCTTAACATACATTATTGTTGGGATTATTATTGTCATCACTTAAACCCGTTTGATTAGTTTATGTCAAAATAAACCACAATTCATCTGATGATTAATGACTGGTACCGTCCATGTTCGTCTGGTTAGCGGTTAAATAATAAATGTTTACAAAGTTTCAAAACTGAACGATTCTTTTGGAAATGTTTTCCTTTGGAAAGTTAACAGTAAAATTTTAATCGTGTGCAAGTTGAATACTTAATATTTAAAATATACACGCAGTTCGGGTAATATGCATAAACAAAGGATAAGGTACATTTATTAAATTATCTCTGATAGTATTAAAGGGTGTTAAAATTTGAGGTATCTGTTTAAATATTCCACCATTTATATTTTTGTACTAGAGTATTATATGTAATTTGACAGATGACAAGTACACACATTTCAGTTAATTAAAATGGAGAGATATATGATTGAACAAGGTGTTTTCCTAATTAAAAGTTATCTTAAATATGGTAAAAGTTCCATAAAGAAGTATAGGAAGAAACATTCGTTCAAAATACGGTAGTGCAAGTGGGCTCCGACAAACCTATTAAACTTTGCATTGATAAATTTGAAGAAACTGGTTCAGTTCAAGATCGGAGAAGTAGAATTTATCATCGTAGTGGTCCTTCGCGTGAAAATATTGCAGCTGTTAGCAGCAGTGTTGCTGAAGAGCCGAGGACATCAATTTGTCGCCGTTCACAGCATTTAAACCTCAAACCAACAACTTTGTTCAATATTTTACACAAATATCTTCTCGTAAAGGCTTACAAAATATAGTTAACATAAGAATTAAAGCCAAATGACCACGCATTATGTCGGCATAAAGAAAATGGGATTTTTTACTAGTAAATTATCTTCAACGATGAAGCTCATTTTCAAACTGGCGACTGTGTTAACTGAACTGGCAGCTGTGCTAATAAAATTCTTTGAAAAGACAATGAAAACAAAAAAAAGTTACTGTATGGTGTGAATTTTGCTGTGGTGGCGTAATTGGTCAATATTTTTTCGAAAATCAAAATGGCAATGCAATTACTGTGAATCGAGCTCCATATCAGAAGATGATAAGAAACTTTTTGTGGAGTCAATTGGAAGATATTGATATGCAGAATATGTGTGGTTTCAACAGGACAATGCAACATGCCAACAGCAATAGAATCAGTCGATCTTTTGAAAGAAAAGTTTAATAATTGAATAATTTTTCGAAGAACAGATGTGAATTGGCCACCAAGGTCATGCGATTTAACGCCGATTAAATTGGACTTCTTATTATTGGGTTTCTTGAAGAATAAAGGTTATGTGGACAATCTACAAACTGTACAAAACCTCAAATACAACATTCTCGAGCAAATATATAATTGAACCATTATTATCCGAAAAAGTTATTCAAAATTTTGGTTAAAGATTGACAGCCTGCCGAGCTAGCAGAGGAGGTCACTTGAACGACATTCTTTTTCATTATTAATCGGAACCAATGTACTTTAATTTCCAATAAAAATACATAAAGATTTCAAACAATTTATGCCATATTTAAATTTTTAAAGATATTTCAAATTTGAACACCCTCTAGAAACGGAACGAAATAAATTATGATTAAAGGGTGAATTTTTCAGCTTATTACGTGTAGATCAACAAAATCATAAAATCCGAGATTTGAATGAAAATTAATCCTCTACAACTCCTTGGATTCGAATTTGAACAGCCTTCCATTGATTTACCAATTTTGGTTACTGAAATGTTTTCTAATAAACTGACTTAATCATTTAGGGGAACACCAAATTTAAAATTCCTACTATTACTGGAAGGGCAAAATGGCTTTCGGAGCAACATATTTTCTAGTGTTATATTATATAAAGTGTAATTCGATGTTAGCATCACTTTAATAGCAGTAAATTATTTTACACCAATCATCGGACAGATTAAACTATTGAAGAATAATAAAGACGTTGCTCTAATATCATTTCCCAAATGATAAAGTTATTGTGAATACTAAATTCGAACCAATCGCTATATTATTGCGTGTCACCCTATATGAATTGCTATAAATCTGTATGAGGTCAAAATTTGAACGATTTCAATAAGTGACGACATTCATGACAGCTAAGCAATTTATATCAAAAATGATCAAATAAAAAATGATGACGAACTTTATGAATATTTTTGTCTTGCGTCACACGCAAGTACAATGATCGAAAAACCCAACAAGATTGACTCACTTTATCCAAAGAATTTATTCAACTTGTTCCAAGAAATATAACACTAATACACTGAATTTTGATCCAAACTAGTCAATTACTCCGGTGTGATGCCCTTCGTTTAAATTAGCTCGAAATATATTTAATAAAACACCTTAACCTTCCTTTCTCTTGTGATATAACATATTTCTAGACATTACGTATTTTTAATTTACAAGGTTGAAGAGATTCATTTGTTTCTTAAAAATTTACAAGAGTCAAACTTCTGAGTTCCAAACTGTAAATTCATCAAATTCGGATTAATTTTTTTTTTGTAAATATAAATAATTATACGAGAACTTTGAAGATGACATTCAACTACGATTTAAGAATCTTTTTTATAAAATATAATCCTGAACAACATCGAACGAGTAGGAAAATCATGTTCGTTCATAAACCCAATCCTAACTGTTTGTACAATCTTTTCTTATTATTATTATTTCTTACTATTCCTATTAGTTTTTAATGGCTTTTAAAATTTCAAGCATTTGTCAGATTGGTTTATTTTTACTTTACATGATGACCTTTCTGCTCATATACATACGTGTTACGGAATGTTGAATTATAACTTATAAATAATTTAGAAATTATGGTCATGGTTTAAATAATTTACTACTTTTGATGAATCGTCACCGACTTTTGTCAGCAAAAGTGTCCGAGTTATTTAAATATTTCCTATGAAAGTCGGACGGCCAGCAACACTAAATGTTTACACTGTCGGATGTATAGGCCACACAAACTGTTTACACCCTATCGTTTGCAAATTTTGCCTTTATAATTTAATTGAAATAAATTTAATTAAATTTTAAATTATGAATATTAATTATTTCATATGTGATATATTATCACAGGTTGCACAGAAAAATTGCGCTGAAAAATGAATTTACTTGAAGCAATAAAAACCAATATATTTTCATTTAAATTATAGGTAGTTGTTTTATTCGTTTACTACAATTGATGGAATCAATACTTTTTACACTATTTGCCGTAGGCACTTGGCGAAACACACTTACACGTAATAAACACATTTTTTATTAAACACTTGTTTTTTATTTCGCAAAATTATATTTTTTGAATATTTTCAAAAAGTTTAAAAAATCACTCGATCGATTTCGACTTGTTAGGTCATCATCAAATCCAGTAGATACTCTTGATGATGACTTAACAAGTCGAAATCGATCGAATGATTTTTTAAACTTTTGAAAAATATCCAAAAAATATTATTTTGCGAAATAAAAAACAAGTGTTTAATAAAAAAAAATTGTTTATTAAGTAATGGATTCAAATTAAGAACAGCACAAGATATATATTATGAACCTTGTGAAGTTAGCCCAGAATTTCATCCCAGGAAAATAAAAAAAATCATCGGGTAACACTAAAATTGCAATGGTATTCCAGTCCAGAATTTAATATTGTAATTTCGTTCAATGTCGAAATTTTATTCTAGCCCAGAATTTTTTTTTTCAAATTTTTAATACATATTTAAATCAAAATAAAAAATTAAGTAAAAATTATAATTCTGGGATTTTATAAAATAACGAAGAGCCATTTGTTTGCTAATTTTATAGCACAACAAATGGCTCTTCGTTATCGACTAACAAGGTTGCACAATTAGTTCTTAGTTCTTGTTTTAAGTTCAAACTGATTTGCATATTGTGAACAGAGTTATGATGTTGTGAACAGAGTTATGATATCATATGAACTCGATATCATATTGACCCAAATCATCATAACTCTGTTCACAACATGCAAATCGGTTTGAACTTAAAACAAGAACTAAGAACTAACTGTGCAACCTTGTTTAGAATATAATGCTTTTCGTTACTAGTCACCGATATATCTAGACAGATCCGGCTTACCTTTTTGTATCCTATCTATACTGGAGCTTATGTATACGGTTCATCATGTTTTTATAGCACAACAAATGACTCCTCGTTATTTTATAAAATCCCAGAATTATAATTTTTAAATAATTTTTTATTTTGATTTAAATATTTAAAATTTGAAAAAAAATTCTGGACTAGAATAAAATTTCAACATTGAACGAAATTACTATAATATCTACTATTAATTCTGGGCTGGAATATCATTGCAATTTTAGTGTTACCCGATGAATTTTTTTTATTTTCCTGGGATGAAATTCTGGGCTAACTTCACATACATATATTATGTAGTCAAAGTACATATTTTGATAAATTAAATTGGAATTTTTGAAGGGTTGTCGATTAGTTTTTACTAATAATTTCTGTCGTAAAACTCCAATTATCCGTTCGACGCGAATTCTTGCACTAGTGTGACGATTGTTTACCACTGAAAGCGGTTCTAGCTGAGATTATTTTTGACCCATGGCATAATCAACTTAGCCCTTTTCTTATTTATAGAATGTTCTATTAAAAATTCTCGATCGGCCCTGATAGCGTTCTCTTCATTTATGTAATTCAAAATGCCACATGACTCGAAAATAAATTTGTCACTCCATCGCCCACCGTATCCCTTCCAGTGGCCCTATTCTGTCTTTTCCTGGGAATAGGGAATTGGGAAAAATATTTTCATAGCATTTTTGTCTAAATTGTATTTTTCTGGCCTCCTGAGGGAACATGTTTGGTGCTAATATTTCTTGGAAAGACAGAATAGGGCCACAGAACAGGTATTTTAGAGTTTGGTGGTGTTTGTAATTTGAGAAAGTGTTAACACGAGCTAAACAATTTTCTGCAACATAATTGTTTTTAAATGAACTTTATTTTGTTCTTTAACGCTATTCGTTCATCTTTTGCAGTTGCTAAATAAAAGTCTAAGCACAGAATAAATTATAATGATATTCAATATATATGTTTTGTTAATGTTAATGTTCAATGAATTAGAATTTTTTTTTATATGAGCCAAGAAAAAGCATGTCAAACAGAAGGTCATTCTGTTTGACATGCTTTTTCTTGGCTCATATTTTGGTTATGTACAACGCCAAATGTGTCCGCCAAATTTGTAAATTATCTTTTATTCGCCCATTCTTGCCATCCTGTCGAAATTATTTTGAATTTATAGCTTAAATCTACATTCCACTTATCTTTTAAATTTGCGCTTTTCCCCGATAAAAAATGCTTTGAGCAAACGGTGGAATGTCTCAACAAAAGCTAGCTGCCTTTCTTCTGCGAGTTCTTTATATTTTAAGCGTTGTGTTGGAATCATTGGGAATCTAAAAAACTCATTCCATCATTTCTATCACCTCGCATATAGAGCAATTCACCACACAACACTTTAATGGTATTGCACAGATTATTGTAATCAACACAAAATATATTTTATTACAAAATAAAATGCTATAACAAAATATATTTTTCACTTTAATTGAATATATTTTTAAACCTGCAGCGACTATGACAATAATTACAAGAATGTTTGGCCTACAGATAATTTTGAGATTTCTATTTGACAGATAAGTAAACAGATCTATTTGAGTAAACAAACCTTGTGCATGTGTGAGTGTGCACGTACTTTCACAGCGGCAGGGCTTACGTGCTTTAAATATTATGGCGCGATTAAATTTTTTAACGGATTTTTTTTAATTAAATAATTTAATTTGAAATAACATTATTTCATTTTCACACACGAAATCGAAAATGTCCAAATTTTTCCGACTAATACGTGATATTTTCGGAAAAAATCTAGTACATTAATATTTTTTCCCGTTTTGTTATCTTCCCAAGTATAACAAAACGGAAAAAAAAAAATTTAATGCACTAGATTTTTCCGAAAATAGACGTAGTAGTCGGAAAAACTTGAATATTTTGGATTTATGGTGTAGTCGTGTGTTGGTGAGAATAAAATACAGGCGATCCTTGACTTACGTCGTAGATGTGTTCCTGAAAAATGTAGCGTAACTTAAAACGACGTAAGTCGAAAAACTTATTCAATTATGTAATAAAAAATATGTATGTTGGTTCTGTACAAAGTACAATTTATTCCAATTCATAAATCGTAAAAATAAAATAAAATTAAATATAATTCAATACATATTTACAAATTAGTATGTATGTAAATTGTTACGTTATTTATTTTAATCTATAACCCTTCGAATTCATCAGACGATGAAATAGTTTCATCGAATGACGAATTAGATGATTGAGGTGATGTTTCTGTGATTGGTAGGAAATATTTTTTAAGAGTAGGTTGACTTAAACTAGTCTTTTTAGTTTCAATGTACAAGTCCCTATAGCATTTAACACCCTTAGTTATTGCTTCTATTGCGAGATATCTTCTTTCTGAGTCTGGATCATTCTATTCTATTAAATTTTTTAATTCATCAGTAGAGCCTATAATGGTTGCCAATTTTTTTAGAGACAGTATTGCTTGTGGAATATCATTGTTCTCTGTTTGAGCTTCACTGTCTTCATGATGTTCGCGCAATTCAATTAATTCATCGTCTGATAGTGGAACATCCTGCTCCGTTAGTAAATTTTCTACGTCAGATAAATCCGCATCTATGAAACCAATTTTTTTGGCCATATTGACGATTTTCGTTTGTACTTCAGCTACATCTTCAATAGAACTGGTGGAATGATTCGCCATAGCCTTTTCCACGATCCAGACATAGTAGTACCGCTGACTTCATCCCAAGATTTGATAATATTGAAAACTGCGTGTCTTATCGTATAGTTTTTCCAAAAACCTTTGACAGTGACCTCGTTTCCTTCGGATCTTCGGTCAATTTCAATTATAATTTCTTGGAGAGTTCTTATTAAATAATATGCCTTGAACGTCGCAATAACACCTTGGTCCATCGGTTGTAAGATGGATGTAGTATTCGGTGGAAGAAAAAGAGGGTTGTTATTTATACAATAATCCTTTACTGCTGGACAAAAATACGTCTTATACTAATCAGTAAAGAGACTGGCGGTAACCCAATCCTTTCTGTTACATCTCCAAACAACCGGTAAACTTGTTTTGGTCATACCCTTTGAAGCTCTCGGGTTTTCCGAGTGGTAAATCAGAAAAGGTTTTAACTTGGTGGTAATGTCGCCCGCGGCATTACCACCAAGAAGAAGCGTCAATCGATCTCTTGCTGCTTCAAAGCCGGAAGCATTTTTTTCTGCTGTGGCCAAATATGTTCGCGAGGGCATTTTTTTCCAGTACAAAGCTGTTTCGTCGACGTCAAATATTTGATGGCTTCAATATCCCCCATCTGCAACGATGTTTTTAATTGTTTGCAGAAAAGCGTCTGCTGCAGCTGTGTCTGCACTAGCTGACTCACCTCAAATTTTAATATTTAGGAATTCGTTTCGATTTTTAAAATTTTGGAACCAACCCCGACTAGCTTGGAAAGTATTTGTTTCCTCGTTGCTTAATTTTCGGTAAGAGTCCCGAGAATACTCTTAGCTTTGGTTTGGATAATTGACGTACTAAGTGGAATATTTTTTGATTTGCGTCTTTTATGTCTTTTATCCAATCTATCAACAATAATTCCATTTTCTCGATTGTTGGAGTTCTAAATTTAGCAAAAACTTTTGCACTTGCTGAGGTTCCCGCTTTAGCGTGATCGCAAATATTTTTTTCTTTCTTAAAAATTGTTCTCACAGTTGTTGGTGGGATATTTAAATTTCTGGAAATTTCGATGGCTTTCTCACCAGCGGCAAATCTGTCTAAAATATTCAATTTTAACTTCAACGTAATCGTATTTCTCTTTTTAATTGGACCAGTTGATACATTTTTTGATCGCTTTCTACCACTCATAACTAATTCCTAGAAGATTACCCGATAAGTAAATAAATTTATTTTCAATTTAAATATGAAAAAAATATTACCTGATTAATTTTATAGTTTTTAAAAAAAAATCACACACAAATTATCTGCTTTATTTTAAAGGACGAAGGCGAAACACACAAGTTGCCTGCTTAAACAAACACGATTATCTTACTAAATCAATTTTATCGGTTAAAAGAGCTATATGCACTGTACTTTGCCGTATATACGTATACACACATTCAGTATACAAAATTATGCTTTATGTATTAGCTCAAAACCAATAACAATTAAAAACCATGAACAAAGTCTGAAACGCAGATACCAATATACAACAAACTACAGAAGATCGTGTTGGTTACACTAACAATTCCATGTTATTTTTTTTCTTTCGCACCACTATTTATTAAACTAGTGCACACATACAATATACACATATATTCTAATACAACTATCTATAGTGTAGCTTTTTCTGTATTTGTTGCATTAGCATGGCTTTATATTGTTGTTGGTTTTGATTAGCAACATTTAATAGGAATCACAAATTTGTTTTCTGTTTTCCAATTCTCTTTCATGTTTTAATTTTTTTACGATGTAACTCAAAGCGATTATCCTAAATAAAGGGTGTAATTTATAAACGACGTAAGTCAAAACGAACGTAACTCAAAACTACGTAAGTCAAGGATGACCTGTAATGTACACAATATATGAATTATTGTTGTTTGCGACGCCATTAGAAGTACAGCATAATTTGTGGGAAGTGAAAATTGTTCCAAAAAATAATACTTTGTGTTAATAAAAATTGTATTATAATACAATTAAATATTTAATAAAACAAATAAATTTCAAATAAAAATTTTCGAATATTTATTTAACATATTTTTTTGTTTTATTTCCCTTAAAAAATACAATTGCATCATAATATTTAATTCAAATAAGCCCCGCCCTTTTTAAAGTACGTTTGCACTCTCACACATGCACAAGTTTTTGTTTACTTGAATTGATCATTAGTCCGGCTTTTAGCGACAACATTCATAGGAAATATTTAAATATTTCGGACACTTTTGCTGAAAAAAGTTGGTGACAATTACAGAATTGTCCTCTTTCATTGTCTGAAGGCTTTACTATGAATAAGCTTGAGTGAAGGCTTTACTATGAGCCGTATTTATAGTCGTTACTACAACTGAAAGTCATGTTATAGTAACCAATTTCGTACCTAAAAATCTTACTACAAGATTTTCTAAAGGGTGAAATTTGTTTTTTATTGATCAAAATCAATTAATATAGTGATTTTTATGGAATGAAGAAAGAAAATCTCATAAAATTCACTAAATCTAACGATTCCCAAAAATGGAAGATATACTTATAGCAATAGTTATGACTATAAATACTGGGATAAATGTTTCAATTTTGTATATGTGTTACGGTTAAAGTGCGTACTGGGTAATTGTTGGGTTCCATTTTGACGAAAAAATTTCTAACATACCTCCCAAGAGCCCTTGATATTTATTAAAGCCATAACCTTCTACTATTCTAAGTCATTTTGTAGTGATACCATAAAAAGAAAGCCATCTAAAGTCAAAAATTCAAATTCATAAAAAAGTAGTTCGTACCGTATCAAAACTATTTCACATTAAAGTTTTAAAGTTTAATCAACTACAACACAACTCTGATTTGCCTCCAAACATTTACCTCAAAGCACACTTAAAAGTAGCATAAATGATATGATGTACTTGGAAGACGTACGTACTGAATAATTACGTACTATGTAAATGTGTGTTCCCATTCAATTTCACTTTTTAGGTTATATTTTAATTTTAATACACTTTATCGATCCGCGTTGTTCCATTTCGTGTTCCGTCCCTCAAGATCAATTGTTTAATTTTTCGGTTCACTGTGATATCTTAACTATTAGTATTTTTGCATACGTACTCTGACAACACAAAAACTATATAATACCAGTATAAGCCGTTATTAAAAATATTGTATTTAGAGTTACAGTTCTATTATGGTAATGTACATAGCATTCGATTTTAATAAAAAAATAGCATAATTTAATTGCATTTTAAAAGTTTATTGTCTTATGACATTTAAATATTATTGTTCGTTTCTACAATGACAGTAAGATTTCATTATCTTGGGAATGCAATACAAGCAATACACTTTGTTGCTAAACACAGTCATGTGATATGAATTTTGCAAGTTTTTCCTGCAACTATGAGTGCTTAGAAGAAGCGCATTCACTTTTCAACTTCTAACCTTTTCAAGATCTAGGAAAATTTACAAACAACATAATCTCGAGATGGAATATAACGAAAATAGAAAAAATGCATGTAACTTGCATAAAAAGATACTGTCAGACATTTGATAATCTTAAGACATATCTCCTTATAATATTTATGATTAGAGTATAACAAGGAGAAAACCACTTGTGGAGTGGTGTGTAGAATCGTATCAGTATGTATTTGCAGCAAAATTAATATAAATGATTTTTGTTCGTTCGCTTTATTATCTTATCGCGAGTGTTTTCAAAAATTTCACAAACTCAATTTAGTTCTGTTGTCTGAAAAATAAAAGTAAAGTTAAGATTTGTTTTTAATTTTCGTGCATTATATACCTATTTATCTTAACTTAAGACACATGATTATATATTTATAAAATTGCTTTATCTAATTTAATTATGATTATTTTGATTTTGGAACAAATCCCTATTAGTTTTAATATGTGCAATTTTAGTTCGCGTGGAAATGAATGAGTGACACCCATCAATTTTTTCATGTCATACTATGTTGCAAAATTCCTTATCAATTTAACAAAGTAAATTCGAACACAACGAAGATAATTTTGTTTATTTGTTTTGCGCTTTTTATTTATTATTTTAACGCTGAGCTTTCGAACTCACTTTGAGTTCAATGTCAAAGCAAATTTGTATGAACAAACAAATTTTTTCTTTATCTCTATATATAAAACAAAGTCGGGCTAGGTACACCATTTATAACTGAAGAACGGCTGGACCGATTTTTATGATCTTGTTTTGTTGGATTTGACTCCGTTCCGAATAGCATAATAACTATTAAAACATTGGAAAAATTCACCAAAAAAAAGTTATCAAGAGAATTCATTTTCTCATATATTTAATATATTTTGTTTTTTTTTATTTTGTTCGTCTCAATACAGTGGTGGTTTAGGAAAAAAGAAAATTCGGAAAAACTCAAAAGGGAAGCCCCAAAAATCTAATAAAAAAACCTTTTTTTATATGAATTTTGTAGTTGTAGTTTGTATGTGACGAGTGGTGCAGTGGTTAAATCTTCGGCGATTGGATCGCAAGGTACTGGATACGAATCTGACTGGAGGCTGCATGTACATTTCTATTTTAATTTTTATCCAATTTTTTTTATTTTATCTACTTAGCTATATAATTCATGATTGAAATGGTGGATTATTTTTCTTCGATGCGCCCGGTGGAACTGGGAAGCCATTCCTCATATTATTGATTTTGGCCACTGTTCGTGCGAGATCCAATATTGCTGTAGCAGTTGCTCAGCGTTGAAATTGTCGTTAGACCTTCACTCGGCTGAAAACCCGACTTGCAACATTGCGAAACATTCAGCAATGGCGAAAGTTTTGGTAGCAGTAAAATCATCATCGATTATGAATGTACAATTGAGCGTTTGAAGCATTCAATCGAACTATGAAAGATCTACGCAATGACTCAAGATGTTTTGGAGGCGCAATGATTCAACTGTCCGGCGATTTCCGTCAGAAAATACAAGTGATTCCAAGATTGACCGCTGTCGATGAAATAAACGCTTACCTCAAATCATCGACTCTGCGTGGCGCTATGTGATGAAACTTTAGCTGACGACAAACATGCGAGTTGCTTTGTTAAACCCGAGACAACCTAACAGAGATATTTCATTCTATGTAAACGTAAAAATTTAAACTGCGAGTTCGTTTTCTGTAAATAGCCGCAAACAACCAAAAATATTTTGTTTTTTTTGCGTAAACGTATACGCAGTTTAACGAAAAATAACAGATACAACGATGACATTGGAATTGTCAGAAATATTTTTTGTTTTCATTTTTTAGCTCGAACGAAAAATTTAATTTGATTGTCTGTGGTTAAACGATCCATCTGCCGAAGATTTCTCCAAGCAATTGCTTACTATCGGTAAAGGCCGTGTTCCGGTCGACGAATCGAACAGATTGATTTCGTTTCCTCAGAATTTTTGCAATTTTGTCTCAACGAAGGACGAGCTCATCAACAAAGTGTTCCCGAACAATATTACTAACCACAAAAATCACAATTGGGTGAGTGAACGAGTAATTCTTGCGGCAAAGAACAAAGGTGTGGATCACTTAAATTTCACAATTCAAAATCTAATCGTCGGTCCACTTCATTCCATCAAATCTATCGACTGTGTGACAAACAAAGACGAATCAACCAACTGTCCAACTGAATTTTTAAACTCATTGGATCTGGCTGGCTTGCCCCCGCACTATTTACAACTGAAAGTTGGTGTGTTGCCGGTAATCATCATGCTACGAAACCTGAATCAACCAAAACTATATAACGGAACGCGTTTTATTTTGAGAAATCTCAAGGAAAGTTCAAAGGTGAGGAAGTTCTCATTCCGAAAATTCTGATGATCAAAACCCATATGCCATTCGAGTTTAAACGAATTCAATTTCCGATTCGTCTTGCATTCGCCATGACGATCAACAAATCACAAGGCCCATACTTGAGTGTTTGTGGCCTGAATCTAGAAAATGAATGTTCCTCTCACTGCCAATTGTACATAGCATGTTCACGCGTCGATAAACGATCCGCTTTATTCGTTCTCGCACCTGACAATTAAACAAAAAATGTCGTATATCACAAGATGTTTTACTGAAGGGAATCGACCCTATTGCAACCTACTCAGGAAATAGTTTAGAAGAAAGTAGTGCAACAATGCTACGCGAATCATTTCGAATCAATTCAATAAAACGAAATCCTTGCTGCCACGTGAATTACATTCATTTCAATGTAATTAAAATATATTTCACTTTGATTGAATTTAATTAATTTGGAGTATTCATTTTATCCGCCTGGAGGTCTCGGGTTCAATTTTCGGTAGTGACAAGGAAAAAATTGCACGGCTAGTTTAGGATCAATGAATTAATCACTCATTAGTCATTATCCGAAATGAAAATATGATTATTAAACCTCATTTAAGGCGGCCAAATCTTTTGATGGGATATAGTGTCAGAGAGAGAGAGAGAGAGAAAGAGAGAGAGAGAGAGAGAGCGCGCGCGAGAGAGAGAGAGAGAGAGAGAGAGAGAGAGCGCGCGCGAAAGAGAGAGAGCGAGATAGAGAGAGAAATTCATTTTATTTTAATAAAAAACTCAATTTAATTAAGCTATAATAACTTTAAACAACATTTATTGATTTTGAGGCGGTACGAAGTTCACCGGGTCAGCTAGTAAACAATAAAAAAGTGTTTAACCTAGAGTCTACACTATGCAAATTCACTAATATTTTCTATCAGGGTATCAATGTATGCGTGAGTATTTTATAAAAATTTTGACACTATCAGCAAATTATCAGGAGGCTATTTCACGTTAAATTATCATGATATTATTACGAAATGTCATCTTTTTGAGGTTATGTTTCATCATTAAAAATTTAATTTAAAGGGTGAGACATCAATTTGTGTTAAATTCATGTGTTGATTCGTGAAAAAAGTAGACAGACGTACACAACTATTGAAAAAATAAAATATGTATACGCAAGAAAATTAATACGAATTACGAAAATCACGAATTTAGATATATCAACACAGAATACAGAGTTAAATAAATATACTATAACAAAAATTTAAGTCTGCAATCTGAAAATTAAATTTATAATGATGTAACATAACCTCAAAAGGATGACATTTTGTAATATGTAATATCATGATAATTTATCGTGAAATAGCCTCCTGATAATTTGCGGATAGTATCAAAATTTATATAAATTACTCACTCATACTTTGATACCCTGATAGAAAATATTAGTGAATTTACATAGTGTACACTCTAAAGGCAAACTAAACTACAAAATATTTTTCCATAAAAACCGGCATCTATGTTTGTCTAGGAACTCTCAGCGTGTAAATTTTTATGGAAATAATATTTACTATAATATTTTTGATACCCTAGGGAGTTCCTGGGCAAATATAGATGCTGGTTTTTATGGAAAAATATTTTATAGTTTAGTTTGTACATATTACATTTTTTTTTATTATTGTAGAGTGTTCTTTTAGAGGTTCACATCTTTAAGCTGGCAACACTGTTTTGTTTGACAACCGATTCGACATACGACATTTGCTTTGTCATTAGTTTAATTTGTCATTTCATAAAGAATAGACTCACGCTCGAGCAACGCTTGCAAATTGTTGAAATTTTTTATCAAAAGATTTTATCACTGATGTTCATTTTCCAAACAAAAATTTTTTCAGCGGTGAAACTCGCTTTTGGTTGAATCACTTTTGGTTAGACATTCCAATTATTCGGTCATTTGAGCTATTCGAATATCGAATAGTAAAATTGAAAGTATTCGATTATTCGAATTATTCGTTCAAGCAAAAAAAAAGTTTATTGGTATCAAAAAATCAAAAAAAATCGTTTTCTTTCAAAACTTAACGAAAAATAAACGTTAATTTAGTAATAATTATCATATATACAGTTGGGTGCAAACATTCGCACATTTTCAATTTTCAACAAAAGTTCAAAACTATCAAAAAATTCAATGTTTTTTTAATTTTCTTAAATGCTGATTCAAAATCTATTTCAATACTTATCCAGTGGTACCTTTTCTGTATTTATACCGTGCCAACAAAAGGTTTTTGGGGTCAAATGATGTTTCATTGATTTTACTAAAGTTTTGATCAAATCTTGAGGTGTCGCCTCCCATTTCTCTACGATCGCCTGTTGCAGTTCCTGGAGACCCGTTGGAGTAATATTTCTGCCTCGAACTCTTTTTTAGTAGCCTGTACATTTCGATGGAATAGAGTTCCAGGCTTCAAACTAGCCACTTCATAACAGGCACATCCACCTCTTGGAGGTACTGGTACATACTTGAGGTGAACATTAGAGCTATATTCGCCCCCCCCCCCCCCTCAGTTACATGCATCCCCAGAGCATGCTCGATCCACTGCCATACGAGGCACATTTTTCAATACAATATTGTTCAAATCACTCTTCTGATCTTCTGTACACTTCCTCGCCCATTGTTGCCATGTAAACACATCCTGTACTTGTCACAGAACGCGACTCTTCTCCATTATCTTTCATCCAGTCCAAATGCTCTCGGGTGAAATGAACGCGGGCTCGTTGGTGAGCTGGGATCAATTTCGGCCCGTTTACTAGTCTGGGTGAGCCAGATCACCTTCTTGAAGTAATTTTCTAAATATATCCACTGACTGACTTGTCGTTGTGTATTCTAGACAATGACCCTAGCCTGAGGGTTAAAAATGGGGAGGGGGGGACTTAACTTTCCATTTTTTGTGGTAGTATATTATGAGTTAATTGCCTCTTTCTCTACTGGCTCGAAAAGTTGCAAACATTGTTGCAAACATAAAAAAATTCGAATATTCGTTACAAAATATTCGAATATCGAATAGTGCAAAACAAGCCGAATATATTCGAATATCAAATATTCTAATATTCGCGTGGAATGTTTACTTTTGGTACGTACATAAATAGAATTGTTGAATTTAGAGTGAAAAAAGAGATAGATTATCACAAGACTTTGCGAAACACCATTATCTTCAGAGAAAATCACTGTTTGGTGTGCTTAATGGGCCGGCTGAATCGTAGGTCCATATGTCTTCAAAACGATAATGGGCGGGATGTCACAGTCAATGGTGAACGGTATGGAGATATGATGTCTAACTTTTTTGTACCCCTATTTGCTGGCGAATAGTGAATGGCATAATTGCGAATCGATTTACCCAGTCGGAATTTTTCCCTTAGTAGGGGAAACAAATTATGTTATACTTAATTTAAAAAAAGAAAAGGAAATTTAAAAAAATGATTAAAGTAACCGGCAACAAATTCGAATAATATAGAGAATTTCAAAGCAAATTGTATTCCGCCCCTATTTGTGAATTCAAATTCGAATAAACGAACGTTTTCGAACGATTGGTACTTGTGAATTCGAAAACGTATAAAACATAAATGAAAACGTATAAACTTAAAACAAATGAAAGTTTCCTTACCGCAATCCGCGGTCTAACAAAGAAAACCCATTTTTTTGGGATAACGGGAACATACGAGGGTATATCAAAAAGTCTTGCAATATTTGTCAACATTTTTTGTCGCGATGAAACTTCTAGAAGAACATTTCGATGTAAATTTTACAGTTCGTTTGTTTTTGTCAATTTAGTAACACGTGTTTGGAATTTTCTTAAAATGAATGAAATTGAATATCGCGCCGTTATTAAATTTTTCTGTAAAGATGAACGAAATGCAATTTATATATTCAACTATATATCAAAAGTATACTGCGAATCTGCACCATCATATGCCACAGTAACAAGGTGGGTAACATTATTCAAAAGTGGTCGGGAGTCATTAGAAGACGACAACCGCTCGGGTCGGCCAGCAGATGCTATTAGCCATGAAAACGTAATTTTGGCCGAATCTATTGTATTGGAGGACCGGCGTATTTCTGTTCCGCGGTTAGCATGGAGACTTTCTATTTCATACGGTACCACATATACTATATTACATGACCACCTTCACATGTCGAAAGTAAGTGCGCGATGGATTCCCCGTTTGTTGAATGCAGAACAAAAAAAAATGCGTGTTCAAACTTCAAAGGCGATTTTAGATATGTATACAAAGAAGATCCAGAAAATTTCTTGGATAACATAATAACAGGCGATGAAACATGGCTTCATCACTGGGATCCGGAATCCAATCAAGAATCGATGCAATGGATTAAACGTAGTGAACCACCACCAAAGAAATTCAAAACTCAACCGTCTGCTGGTAAGGTTTTGGCAACAATTTTTTGGGATGCTGAAGGAATTTTGATAATCGATTATATCCCATCGAAAACCACAATCACAGGCATATATTTCGCAGGGGTTTTACGAAAATTGAAAAAAGCGATCCGGGGAAAACGGCCAAGGAAATTTAGGAAAAAAATCTTGCTTCTTCACGACAATGCACCAGTGCACAAGGCTAATATTGCTCAAGCTGCATTAAAAGACTGCGGCTTTGTGGAAATTCTGCATCCACCGTACAGTCCACACTTGGCATCCAATGACTACTTTCTGTTTCCCAATTTGAAAAAAACACAAAGGGGCCGGAAATTTTCCAGTGACTATGAAGTACAGTTTGTTGTAAATGAATATTTTATGGATGACCCTAATGCTGCACCAGCACTTGTAGCACAATCCAATGAAAATGGTACTGGAATTTTTTACAAATTAATTACAAATTTGTTACACAGTTAGAAAATTTTTTACAGATCCCGTTATCCTGCAATTCGTGTGTGGGCTGGCGTTAGACAAAGCTACACCACACTTTTCGTATTTTTGTTAATATTTATTGTATCGTACTGAGGGTGGTACTGGAATTTTTTACAAATTAATTACAACTTATCGGCATAGTTCAACCCCAAAAAAACTACCCCTAAGGGGTGCAATTCTTCAAAAATCATATTTTTCTTTACAACATTCTTATCGCATTTCTGTTAATATATATTGTATCGTACTGGGGGTGATACTGTAATTTTTAACAAACTAACTACAACATATTAGCATAGCTCAACCCCCAAAAAACTACCCCTAGTGGTGCAATTATTTAAAAACCTAATTTTTGATTAAACCATGCTGTTGTCATTTCAGCTAATATTTCTTGTATCGTACTGGGGGTGATACTGTAATTTTTAAGAAACTAACTACAACATATTAGCATAGTTCAAACCCCAAAACACTCCCCCTAAGAGATGCAATTTTTAAAAACCTTATTTTTCGTCACACCACGCCTTTTGCATTTCTGTGAATTTTTGTTGTATAGTGCTGGAATATTTATACAAATTAATTACAATAAAATGGCATAATTAAATCCCTAGAAAACTACCCCAAATGGGAGCAACCGTTTAAAATCATTGTATTGTACTGAACACTGGTTTATATAAGACGTTTTTAATAAATAAATTACAATATATTGGAATAACTCAATTGCAAAAAACTGTCCCTAAAAGTGCAGCTCTTTAAAACAATATTTTTCTGTATAGGTAAAACCACTGCAATAATTACCACTGAATTTATTACAACAGCCCACACCCACAAAAATCGATCATAATGCATCGAACTTCCTTCCTATGCAAGAAATAGGTACCCCTGAATTTATTACAACAGCCCACACCCACAAAAATCGATCATAATGCATCGAACTTCATTCCTATGCAAGAAATAGATATCCCTGAATTTATTACAACAGCCCACACCCACAAAAATCGATCATTATGCATCGAACTTCCTTCCTTTGCAAGAAATAGGTATCCCTGAATTTATTACAACAGCCCACACCCACAAAAATCGATCATTATACATCGAACTTCCTTCCTATGCCAAAAAGGTATCCATGAATTTATTACAACAGCCCACACCCACAAAAATCGATCACAATGCATCGAACTTCGTTCCTTTGCAAGAAATAGGTATCCCTGAATTTATTACAACAGCCCACACCCACAAAAATCGATCATTATGCATCGAACTTCATTCCTATGCAAGAAATAGGTATCCCTGAATTTATTACAACAGCACACACCCACAAAAATCGATCATAATGCATCGAACTTCCATCCTTTGCAAGAAATAGGTATCCCTGAATTTATTACAACAGCCCACACCCACAAAAATCGATTATAATGCATCGAACTTCATTCCTATGCAAGAAATAGGTATCCCTGAATTTATTACAACAGCCCACACCCACAAAAATCGATCATAATGCATCGAACTTCCTTCCTTTGCAAAAAATAGGTACCCCTGAATTTATTACAACAGCCCACACCCACAAAAATCGATCATTATGCATCGAACTTCCTTCCTATGCAAGAAATAGGTATCCCTGAATTTATTAAAACAGCCCACACCCACAAAAATCGATCATTATACATCGAACTTCCTTCCTATGCCAAAAATAGGTATCCCTGAATTTATTACAACAGCCCACACCCACAAAAATCGATCATTATGCATCGAACTTCATTCCTATGCAAGAAATAGGTATCCCTGAATTTATTACAACAGCCCACACCCACAAAAAACGATCATTATGCATCGAACTTCCTTCCTTTGCAAGAAATAGGTATCCCTGAATTTATTACAACAGCCCACACCCACAAAAATCGATCATTATGCATCGAACTTCCTTCCTATGCAAGAAATAGGTATCCCTGAATTTATTACAACAGCCCACACCCACAAAAATCGATCATTATACATCGAACTTCCTTCATATGCCAAAAAAAGGTATCCCTGAATTTATTACAACAGCCCACACCCACAAAAATCGATCATAATGCATCGAACTTCCTTCCTTTGCAAGAAATAGATATCCCTGAATTTATTACAAAAGGTCACACCCACAAAAATCGATCATAATGCATCGAACTTCCTTCCTATGCAAGAAATAGGTATCCCTGAATTTATTACAACAGCCCACACCCACAAAAATCGATCATTATGCATCGAACTTCCTTCCTTTGCAAGAAATAGGTACCCCTGAATTTATTACAACAACCCACACCCACAAAAATCGATCATAATGCATCGAACTTCATTCCTATGCCAAAAAAAGGTATCCCTGAATTTATTACAACAGCCCACACCCACAAAAATCGATCATTATACATCGAACTTCCTTCCTATGCCAAAAAAAGGTATCCCTGAATTTATTACAACAGCCCACACCCACAAAAATCGATCATAATGCATCGAACTTCCTTCCTTTGCAAGAAATAGATATCCCTGAATTTATTACAAAAGCCCACACCCACAAAAATCGATCATTATACATCGAACTTCCTTCCTATGCCAAAAAAAGGTATCACTGAATTTATTACAACAGCCCACACCCACAAAAATCGATCATAATGCATCGAACTTCCTTCCTTTGCAAGAAATAGATATCCCTGAATTTATTACAAAAGCCCACACCCACAAAAATCGATCATTATACATCGAACTTCCTTCCTATGCCAAAAAAAGGTATCCCTGAATTTATTACAACAGCCCACACCCACAAAAATCGATCACAATGCATCGAACTTCCTTCCTGTGCAAGAAATAGATATCCCTGAATTTATTACAAAAGCCCACACCCACAAAAATCGATCATTATACATCGAACTTCCTTCCTATGCCAAAAAAAGGTATCCCTGAATTTATTACAACAGCCCACACCCACAAAAATCGATCATAATGCATCGAACTTCCTTCCTTTGCAAGAAATAGATATCCCTGAATTTATTACAAAAGCCCACACCCACAAAAATCGATCATTATACATCGAACTTCCTTCCTATGCCAAAAAAGGTATCCCTGAATTTATTACAACAGCCCACACCCACAAAAATCGATCATAATGCATCGAACTTCCTTCCTTTGCAAGAAATAGATATCCCTGAATTTATTACAAAAGCCCACACCCACAAAAATCGATCATTATACATCGAACTTCCTTCCTATGCCAAAAAAAGGTATCCCTGAATTTATTACAACAGCCCACACCCACAAAAATCGATCATAATGCATCGAACTTCCTTCCTATGCAAGAAATAGGTATCCCTGAATTTATTGCAACAGCCCACACCCACAAAAATCGATCATTATGCATCGAACTTCCTTCCTTTGCAAGAAATAGGTACCCCTGAATTTATTACAACAACCCACACCCACAAAAATCGATCATAATGCATCGAACTTCATTCCTATGCCAAAAAAAGGTATCCCTGAATTTATTACAACAGCCCACACCCACAAAAATCGATCATTATACATCGAACTTCCTTCCTATGCCAAAAAAAGGTATCCCTGAATTTATTACAACAGCCCACACCCACAAAAATCGATCATAATGCATCGAACTTCCTTCCTTTGCAAGAAATAGATATCCCTGAATTTATTACAAAAGCCCACACCCACAAAAATCGATCATTATACATCGAACTTCCTTCCTATGCCAAAAAAAGGTATCCCTGAATTTATTACAACAGCCCACACCCACAAAAATCGATCATAATGCATCGAACTTCCTTCCTTTGCAAGAAATAGATATCCCTGAATTTATTACAAAAGCCCACACCCACAAAAATCGATCATTATACATCGAACTTCCTTCCTATGCCAAAAAAAGGTATCCCTGAATTTATTACAACAGCCCACACCCACAAAAATCGATCATTATACATCGAACTTCCTTCCTATGCCAAAAAAAGGTATCCCTGAATTTATTACAACAGCCCACACCCACAAAAATCGATCATAATGCATCGAACTTCCTTCCTTTGCAAGAAATAGATATCCCTGAATTTATTACAAAAGCCCACACCCACAAAAATCGATCATTATACATCGAATTTCCTTCCTATGCCAAAAAAAGGTATCCCTGAATTTATTAAAACAGCCCACACCCACAAAAATCGATCATTATACATCGAACTTCCTTCCTATGCCAAAAAAAGGTATCCCTGAATTTATTACAACAGCCCACACCCACAAAAATCGATCATAATGCATCGAACTTCCTTCCTTTGCAAGAAATAGATATCCCTGAATTTATTACAAAAGCTCACACCCACAAAAAACGATCATAATGCATCGAACTTCATTCCTATGCAAGAAATAGGTATCCCTGAATTTATTACAACAGCCCACACCCACAAAAATCGATCATTATGCATCGAACTTCCTTCCTTTGCAAGAAATAGGTACCCCTGAATTTATTACAACAACCCACACCCACAAAAATCGATCATAATGCATCGAACTTCATTCCTATGCCAAAAAAAGGTATCCCTGAATTTATTACAACAGCCCACACCCACAAAAATCGATCATAATGCATCGAACTTCCTTCCTTTGCAAGAAATAGATATCCCTGAATTTATTACAAAAGCCCACACCCACAAAAATCGATCATTATACATCGAACTTCCTTCCTATGCCAAAAAAAGGTATCCTTGAATTTATTACAACAGCCCACACCCACAAAAATCGATCATAATGCATCGAACTTCCTTCCTTTGCAAGAAATAGATATCCCTGAATTTATTACAAAAGCCCACACCCACAAAAATCGATCATTATACATCGAACTTCCTTCCTATGCCAAAAAAAGGTATCCCTGAATTTATTACAACAGCCCACACCCACAAAAATCGATCATAATGCATCGAACTTCCTTCCTATGCAAGAAATAGGTATCCCTGAATTTATTACAACAGCCCACACCCACAAAACTCGATCATTATGCATCGAACTTCCTTCCTTTGCAAGAAATAGGTACCCCTGAATTTATTACAACAACCCACACCCACAAAAATCGATCATAATGCATCGAACTTCATTCCTATGCCAAAAAAAGGTATCCCTGAATTTATTACAACAGCCCACACCCACAAAAATCGATCATTATACATCGAACTTCCTTCCTATGCCAAAAAAAGGTATCCCTGAATTTATTACAACAGCCCACACCCACAAAAATCGATCATAATGCATCGAACTTCCTTCCTTTGCAAGAAATAGATATCCCTGAATTTATTACAAAAGCCCACACCCACAAAAATCGATCATTATGCATCGAACTTCCTTCCTATGCAAGAAATAGGTATCCCTGAATTTATTACAACAACCCACACCCACAAAAACCGATCATAATGGATCTATTTCTTGCATATGAAGGAAGTTCGATGAATAATGATCGATTTTTGTGGGTGTGGGCTGTTGTAATAAATTCAGGGGTACCTATTTCTTGCATAGGAAGGAAGTTCGATGCATAATGATCGTTTTTTGTGGGTGTGGGCTGTTGTAATAAATTCAGGGATACCTATTTCTTGCATAGGAAGGAAGTTCGATGCATTATGATCGATTTTTGTGGGTGTGGGCTGTTGTAATAAATTCAGGGGTACTTATTTTTTGCAAAGGAAGGAAGTTCGATGCATTATGATCGATTTTTGTGGGTGTGGGCTGTTGTAATAAAATCAGGGATACCTATTTCTTGCATAGGAAGGAAGTTCGATGCATAATGATCGATTTTTGTGGGTGTGGGCTGTTGTAATAAATTGAGGTATACCTATTTCTTGCATAGGAATGAAGTTCGATGCATAATGATCGATTTTTGTGGGTGTGGGCTGTTGTAATAAATTCAGGGATACCTATTTCTTGCATAGGAAGGAAGTTCAATGCATAATGATCGATTTTTGTGGGTGTGGGCTGTTGTAATAAATTGAGGTATACCTATTTCTTGCATAGGAATGAAGTTCGATGCATAATGATCGATTTTTGTGGGTGTGGGCTGTTGTAATAAATTCAGGGATACCTATTTTTGGCATAGGAAGGAAGTTCGATGTCTAATGATCGATTTTTGTGGGTGTGGGCTGTTGTAATAAATTCAGGGGTACCTATTTCTTGCAAAGGAAGGAAGTTCGATGCATAATGATCGATTTTTGTGGGTGTGGGCTGTTGTAATAAATTCAGGGATACCTATTTTTGGCACAGGAAGAAGTTCGATGCATAATGATCGATTTTGGTGGGTGTGGGCTGTTGTAATAAATTCAGGGATACCTATTTCTTGCATAGGAAGGAAGTTCAATACAGTATGATCGATTTTTGTGGGTGTGGGCTGTTGTAATAAATTCAGGGGTACTAATTTCTTGCAAAGGAAGGAAGTTCGATGTATAATGATCGATTTTTGTGGGTGTGGGCTGTTGTAATAAATTCAGAGATACCTATTTCTTGCATAGGAATGAAGGTTGATGCATAATGATCGATTTTTGTGGGTGTGGGCTGTTGTAATAAATTCAGGGATACCTATTTCTTGCATAGGAAGGAAGTTCGATGCATAATGATCGGTTTTTTTGGGTGTGGGCTGTTGTAATAAATTCAGGGGTACCTATTTCTTGCAAAGGAAGGAAGTTCGATGCATTATGATCGTTTTTTGTGGGTGTGGGCTGTTGTAATAAATTCAGGGATACCTATTTCTTGCATAGGAAGAAGTTCGATGCATAATGATCGATTTTTTGGGTGTGGACTGTTGTAATAAATTCAGGGATACCTATTTCTTGCACAGGAATGAAGTTCCATGCATAATGATCAATTTTTGTGGGTGTGGGCTGTTGTAATAAATTCAGGGATATCTATTTCTTGCATAGGAAGGAAGTTCGATGCATTATGATCGATTTTTGTGGGTGTGGGCTGTTGTAATAAATTCAGGGATACCTATTTTTGGCATAGGAAGGAAGTTCGATGTATAATGATCGATTTTTGTGGGTGTGGGCTGTTGTAATAAATTCAGGGATACCTATTTCTTGAAAAGGAAGGAAGTTCGATGCATAATGATCGATTTTTGTGGGTGTGGGCTGTTGTAATAAATTCAGGGATACCTATTTTTGGCATAGGAAGGAAGTTCGATGTATAATGATCGATTTTTGTGGGTGTGGGCTGTTGTAATAAATTCAGGGGTACCTATTTCTTGCAAAGGAAGGAAGTTCGATGCATAATGATCGATTTTTGTGGGTGTGGGCTGTTGTAATAAATTCAGGGATACCTATTTCTTGCATAGGAAGGAAGTTCGATGCATAATGATCGTTTTTTGTGGGTGTGGGCTGTTGTAATAAATTCAGGGGTACTTATTTCTTGCATAGGAAGGAAGTTCGATGCATAATGATCGATTTTTGTGAGTGTGGGCTGTTGTAATAAATTCAGGGATACCTATTTCTTGCATAGGAAGGAAGTTCGATGCATAATGATCGTTTTTTGTGGGTGTGGGCTGTTGTAATAAATTCAGGGATACCTATTTTTGGCATAGGAATGAAGTTCGATGCATTATGATTGATTTTTGTGGGTGTGGGCTGTTGTAATAAATTCAGGGGTACCTATTTCTTGCAAAGGAAGGAAGTTCGATGCATAATGATCGATTTTTGTGGGTGTGGGCTGTTGTAATAAATTCAGGGATACCTATTTCTTGCATAGGAATGAAGGTTGATGCATAATGATCGATTTTTGTCGGTGTGGGCTGTTGTAATAAATTCAGGGATACCTATTTCTTGCATAGGAATGAAGTACGATGCATTATGATCGATTTTTGTGGGTGTGGGCTGTTGTAATAAATTCAGTGATTCCTATTTCTTGCAAAGAAAGGAAGTTCGATGCATAATGATCGATTTTTGTGGGTGTGGGCTGTTGTAATAAATTCAGGGGTACCTATTTCTTGCAAAGGAAGGAAGTTCGATGCATAATGATCGATTTTTGTGGGTGTGGGCTGTTGTAATAAATTCAGGGATACCTATTTCTTGCAAAGGAAGGAAGTTCGATGCATAATGATCGATTTTTGTGGGTGTGGGCTATTGTAATAAATTCAGGAATACCTATTTCTTGCATAGGAAGGAAGTTCGATGCATTATGATCGATTTTTGTGGGTGTGGGCTGTTGTAATAAATTCAGGGATACCTATTTCTTGCATAGAAAAGAAGTTCGATGCATAATGATCGATTTTTGTGAGTGTGGGCTGTTGTAATAAATTCAGAGATACCTATTTCTTGCATAGGAAGGAAGTTCGATGCATTATGATCGATTTTTGTGGGTGTGGGCTGTTGTAATAAATTCAGGGATACCTATTTTTGGCATAGGAAGGAAGTTCGATGTATAATGATCGATTTTTGTGGGTGTGGGCTGTTGTAATAAATTCAGGGGTACCTATTTCTTGCATAGGAAGAAGTTCGATGCATAATGATCGATTTTTGTGGGTGTGGGCTGTTGTAATAAATTCAGGGATACCTATTTCTTGCATAGGAAGGAGGTTCGATGCATTATGATCGATTTTTGTGGGTGTGGGCTTTTGTAATAAATTCAGGGATATCTATTTCTTGCAAAGGAAGGAAGTTCGATGCATTGTGATCGATTTTTGTTGGTGTGGGCTGTTGTAATAAATTCAGGGATACCTATTTCTTGCATAGGAATGAAGGTTGATGCATAATGATCGATTTTTGTCGGTGTGGGCTGTTGTAATAAATTCAGGGATACCTATTTCTTGCATAGGAATGAAGTACGATGCATTATGATCGATTTTTGTGGGTGTGGGCTGTTGTAATAAATTCAGTGATTCCTATTTCTTGCAAAGAAAGGAAGTTCGATGCATAATGATCGATTTTTGTGGGTGTGGGCTGTTGTAATAAATTCAGGGGTACCTATTTCTTGCAAAGGAAGGAAGTTCGATGCATAATGTTCGATTTTTATGGGTGTGGGCTGTTGTAATAAATTCAGGGATACCTATTTCTTGCATAGGAAGGAAGTTCGATGCATAATGATCGATTTTTGTGGGTGTGGGCTGTTGTAATAAATTCAGGGATACCTATTTCTTGCATAGGAAGGAAGTTCGATGCATAATGATCGATTTTTGTGGGTGTGGGCTGTTGTAATAAATTCAGGGGTACTTATTTTTTGCAAAGGAAGGAAGTTCGATGCATTATGATCGATTTTTGTGGGTGTGGGCTGTTGTTATAAAATCAGGGATACCTATTTCTTGCATAGGAAGGAAGTTCGATGCATAATGATCGATTTTTGTGGGTGTGGGCTGTTGTAATAAATTGAGGGATACCTATTTCTTGCATAGGAATGAAGTTCGATGCATAATGATCGATTTTTGTGGGTGTGGGCTGTTGTAATAAATTCAGGGATACCTATTTTTGGCAAAGGAAGGAAGTTCGATGCATAATGATCGATTTTTGTGGGTGTGGGCTGTTGTAATAAATTCAGGGATACCTATTTCTTGCATAGGAAGGAAGTTCGATGCATAATGATCGATTTTTGTGGGTGTGGGCTGTTGTAATAAATTCAGGGGTACTTATTTCTTGCATAGGAAGGAAGTTCGATGCATAATGATCGATTTTTGTGGGTGTGGGCTGTTGTAATAAATTCAGGGATACCTATTTCTTGCATAGGAAGGAAGTTCAATACAGTATGATCGATTTTTGTGGGTGTGGGCTGTTGTAATAAATTCAGGGGTACTAATTTCTTGCAAAGGAAGGAAGTTCGATGTATAATGATCGATTTTTGTGGGTGTGGGCTGTTGTAATAAATTCAGGGGTACTTATTTTTTGCAAAGGAAGGAAGTTCGATGCATAATGATCGATTTTTGTGGGTGTGGGCTGTTTTAATAAAATCAGGGATACCTATTTCTTGCATAGGAAGGAAGTTCGATGCATAATGATCGATTTTTGTGGGTGTGGGCTGTTGTAATAAATTCAGGGGTACTTATTTTTTGCAAAGGAAGGAAGTTCGATGCATTATGATCGATTTTTGTGGGTGTGGGCTGTTGTAATAAAATCAGGGATACCTATTTCTTGCATAGGAAGGAAGTTCGATGCATAATGATCGATTTTTGTGGGTGTGGGCTGTTGTAATAAATTGAGGTATACCTATTTCTTGCATAGGAATGAAGTTCGATGCATAATGATCGATTTTTGTGGGTGTGGGCTGTTGTAATAAATTCAGGGATACCTATTTCTTGCATAGGAAGGAAGTTCAATGCATAATGATCGATTTTTGTGGGTGTGGGCTGTTGTAATAAATTGAGGTATACCTATTTCTTGCATAGGAAGGAAGTTCGATGTATAATGATCGATTTTTGTGGGTGTGGGCTGTTGTAATAAATTCAGAGATACCTATTTCTTGCATAGGAATGAAGGTTGATGCATAATGATCGATTTTTGTGGGTGTGGGCTGTTGTAATAAATTCAGGGATACCTATTTCTTGCATAGGAAGGAAGTTCGATGCATAATGATCGGTTTTTTTGGGTGTGGGCTGTTGTAATAAATTCAGGGGTACCTATTTCTTGCAAAGGAAGGAAGTTCGATGCATTATGATCGTTTTTTGTGGGTGTGGGCTGTTGTAATAAATTCAGGGATACCTATTTCTTGCATAGGAAGAAGTTCGATGCATAATGATCGATTTTTTGGGTGTGGACTGTTGTAATAAATTCAGGGATACCTATTTCTTGCACAGGAATAAGGTTCGATGCATAATGATCAATTTTTGTGGGTGTGGGCTGTTGTAATAAATTCAGGGATATCTATTTCTTGCATAGGAAGGAAGTTCGATGCATTATGATCGATTTTTGTGGGTGTGGGCTGTTGTAATAAATTCAGGGATACCTATTTCTTGCATAGGAAGGAAGTTCGATGCATAATGATCGTTTTTTGTGGGTGTGGGCTGTTGTAATAAATTCAGGGGTACTTATTTCTTGCATAGGAAGGAAGTTCGATGTATAATGATCGATTTTTGTGAGTGTGGGCTGTTGTAATAAATTCAGGGATACCTATTTCTTGCATAGGAAGGAAGTTCGATGCATAATGATCGTTTTTTGTGGGTGTGGGCTGTTGTAATAAATTCAGGGATACCTATTTTTGGCATAGGAATGAAGTTCGATGCATTATGATTGATTTTTGTGGGTGTGGGCTGTTGTAATAAATTCAGGGGTACCTATTTCTTGCAAAGGAAGGAAGTTCGATGCATAATGATCGATTTTTGTGGGTGTGGGCTGTTGTAATAAATTCAGGGATACCTATTTCTTGCATAGGAATGAAGGTTGATGCATAATGATCGATTTTTGTCGGTGTGGGCTGTTGTAATAAATTCAGGGATACCTATTTCTTGCATAGGAATGAAGTACGATGCATTATGATCGATTTTTGTGGGTGTGGGCTGTTGTAATAAATTCAGTGATTCCTATTTCTTGCAAAGAAAGGAAGTTCGATGCATAATGATCGATTTTTGTGGGTGTGGGCTGTTGTAATAAATTCAGGGGTACCTATTTCTTGCAAAGGAAGGAAGTTCGATGCATAATGATCGATTTTTGTGGGTGTGGGCTGTTGTAATAAATTCAGGGATACCTATTTCTTGCAAAGGAAGGAAGTTCGATGCATAATGATCGATTTTTGTGGGTGTGGGCTATTGTAATAAATTCAGGAATACCTATTTCTTGCATAGGAAGGAAGTTCGATGCATTATGATCGATTTTTGTGGGTGTGGGCTGTTGTAATAAATTCAGGGATACCTATTTCTTGCATAGAAAAGAAGTTCGATGCATAATGATCGATTTTTGTGAGTGTGGGCTGTTGTAATAAATTCAGAGATACCTATTTCTTGCATAGGAAGGAAGTTCGATGCATTATGATCGATTTTTGTGGGTGTGGGCTGTTGTAATAAATTCAGGGATACCTATTTTTGGCATAGGAAGGAAGTTCGATGTATAATGATCGATTTTTGTGGGTGTGGGCTGTTGTAATAAATTCAGGGGTACCTATTTCTTGCATAGGAAGAAGTTCGATGCATAATGATCGATTTTTGTGGGTGTGGGCTGTTGTAATAAATTCAGGGATACCTATTTCTTGCATAGGAAGGAGGTTCGATTCATTATGATCGATTTTTGTGGGTGTGGGCTTTTGTAATAAATTCAGGGATATCTATTTCTTGCAAAGGAAGGAAGTTCGATGCATTGTGATCGATTTTTGTTGGTGTGGGCTGTTGTAATAAATTCAGGGATACCTATTTCTTGCATAGGAATGAAGGTTGATGCATAATGATCGATTTTTGTCGGTGTGGGCTGTTGTAATAAATTCAGGGATACCTATTTCTTGCATAGGAATGAAGTACGATGCATTATGATCGATTTTTGTGGGTGTGGGCTGTTGTAATAAATTCAGTGATTCCTATTTCTTGCAAAGAAAGGAAGTTCGATGCATAATGATCGATTTTTGTGGGTGTGGGCTGTTGTAATAAATTCAGGGGTACCTATTTCTTGCAAAGGAAGGAAGTTCGATGCATAATGATCGATTTTTGTGGGTGTGGGCTGTTGTAATAAATTCAGGGATACCTATTTCTTGCATAGGAAGGAAGTTCGATGCATAATGATCGATTTTTGTGGGTGTGGGCTGTTGTAATAAATTCAGGGATACCTATTTCTTGCATAGGAAGAAGTTCGATGCATAATGATCGATTTTTTTGGGTGTGGGCTGTTGTAATAAATTCAGGGATACCTATTTCTTGCATAGGAAGGAAGTTCGATGCATAATGATCGATTTTTGTGGGTGTGGGCTGTTGTAATAAATTCAGGGGTACTTATTTTTTGCAAAGGAAGGAAGTTCGATGCATTATGATCGATTTTTGTGGGTGTGGGCTGTTGTAATAAATTGAGGTATACCTATTTCTTGCATAGGAATGAAGTTCGATGCATAATGATCGATTTTTGTGGGTGTGGGCTGTTGTAATAAATTCAGGGATACCTATTTTTGGCATAGGAAGGAAGTTCGATGTCTAATGATCGATTTTTGTGGGTGTGGGCTGTTGTAATAAATTCAGGGGTACCTATTTCTTGCAAAGGAAGGAAGTTCGATGCATAATGATCGATTTTTGTGGGTGTGGGCTGTTGTAATAAATTCAGGGATACCTATTTTTGGCACAGGAAGAAGTTCGATGCATAATGATCGATTTTGGTGGGTGTGGGCTGTTGTAATAAATTCAGGGATACCTATTTCTTGCATAGGAAGGAAGTTCAATACAGTATGATCGATTTTTGTGTGTGTGGGCTGTTGTAATAAATTCAGGGGTACTAATTTCTTGCAAAGGAAGGAAGTTCGATGTATAATGATCGATTTTTGTGGGTGTGGGCTGTTGTAATAAATTCAGAGATACCTATTTCTTGCATAGGAATGAAGGTTGATGCATAATGATCGTTTTTTGTGGGTGTGGGCTGTTGTAATAAATTCAGGGATACCTATTTCTTGCATAGGAAGGAAGTTCGATGCATAATGATCGGTTTTTTTGGGTGTGGGCTGTTGTAATAAATTCAGGGGTACCTATTTCTTGCAAAGGAAGGAAGTTCGATGCATTATGATCGTTTTTTGTGGGTGTGGGCTGTTGTAATAAATTCAGGGATACCTATTTCTTGCATAGGAAGAAGTTCGATGCATAATGATCGATTTTTTGGGTGTGGACTGTTGTAATAAATTCAGGGATACCTATTTCTTGCACAGGAATGAAGTTCGATGCATAATGATCAATTTTTGTGGGTGTGGGCTTTTGTAATAAATTGAGGGATATCTATTTCTTGCATAGGAAGGAAGTTCGATGCATTATGATCGATTTTTGTGGGTGTGGGCTGTTGTAATAAATTCAGGGATACCTATTTTTGGCATAGGAAGGAAGTTCGATGTATAATGATCGATTTTTGTGGGTGTGGGCTGTTGTAATAAATTCAGGAATACCTATTTCTTGAAAAGGAAGGAAGTTCGATGCATAATGATCGATTTTTGTGGGTGTGGGCTGTTGTAATAAATTCAGGGATACCTATTTTTGGCATAGGAAGGAAGTTCGATGTATAATGATCGATTTTTGTGGGTGTGGGCTGTTGTAATAAATTCAGGGGTACCTATTTCTTGCAAAGGAAGGAAGTTCGATGCATAATGATCGTTTTTTGTGGGTGTGGGCTGTTGTAATAAATTCAGGGATACCTATTTCTTGCATAGGAAGGAAGTTCGATGCATAATGATCGTTTTTTGTGGGTGTGGGCTGTTGTAATAAATTCAGGGGTACTTATTTCTTGCATAGGAAGGAAGTTCGATGCATAATGATCGATTTTTGTGAGTGTGGGCTGTTGTAATAAATTCAGGGATACCTATTTCTTGCATAGGAAGGAAGTTCGATGCATAATGATCGTTTTTTGTGGGTGTGGGCTGTTGTAATAAATTCAGGGATACCTATTTCTTGCAAAGGAAGGAAGTTCGATGCATAATGATCGATTTTTGTGGGTGTGGGCTGTTGTAATAAATTCAGGGATACCTATTTCTTGCATAGGAAGAAGTTCGATGCATAATGATCGATTTTTTTGGGTGTGGGCTGTTGTAATAAATTCAGGGATACCTATTTATTGCATAGGAAGGAAGTTCGATGCATAATGATCGATTTTTGTGGGTGTGGGCTGTTGTAATAAATTCAGGGATACCTATTTCTTGCATAGGAATGAAGTTCGATGCATAATGATCGATTTTTGTGGGTGTGGGCTGTTGTAATAAATTCAGGGATACCTATTTCTTGCATAGGAAGAAGTTCGATGCATAATGATCGGTTTTTTTGGGTGTGGGCTGTTGTAATAAATTCAGGGATACCTATTTATTGCATAGGAAGGAAGTTCGATGCATAATGATCGATTTTTGTGGGTGTGGGCTGTTGTAATAAATTCAGGGATACCTATTTCTTGCATAGGAATGAAGTTCGATGCATAATGATCGATTTTTGTGGGTGTGGGCTGTTGTAATAAATTCAGGGATACCTATTTCTTGCAAAGGAAGGAAGTTCGATGCATAATGATCGATTTTTGTCGGTGTGGGCTATTGTAATAAATTCAGGAATACCTATTTCTTGCATAGGAATGAAGTTCGATGCATTATGATCGATTTTTGTGGGTGTGGGCTGTTGTAATAAATTCAGGGATACCTATTTCTTGCATAGAAAAGAAGTTCGATGCATAATGATCGATTTTTGTGAGTGTGGGCTGTTGTAATAAATTCAGAGATACCTATTTCTTGCATAGGAAGGAAGTTCGATGCATTATGATCGATTTTTGTGGGTGTGGGCTGTTGTAATAAATTCAGGGATACCTATTTTTGGCATAGGAAGGAAGTTCGATGTATAATGATCGATTTTTGTGGGTGTGGGCTGTTGTAATAAATTCAGGGGTACCTATTTCTTGCATAGGAAGGAAGTTCGATGCATAATGATCGATTTTTGTGGGTGTGGGCTGTTGTAATAAATTCAGGGATACCTATTTCTTGCATAGGAATGAAGTTCGATGCATAATGATCGATTTTTGTGGGTGTGGGCTGTTGTAATAAATTCAGGGATACCTATTTCTTGCAAAGGAAGGAAGTTCGATGCATAATGATCGATTTTTGTGAGTGTGGGCTGTTGTAATAAATTCAGGGATACCTATTTCTTGCATAGGAAGGAAGTTCGATGCATAATGATCGATTTTTGTGGGTGTGGGCTGTTGTAATAAATTCAGGGATACCTTTTTCTTGCATAGGAAGGAAGTTCGATGCATAATGATCGATTTTTGTGGGTGTGGGCTGTTGTAATAAATTCAGGGATACCTATTTCTTGAAAAGGAAGGAAGTTCGATGCATTATGATCGATTTTTGTGGGTGTGGGCTGTTGTAATAAATTCAGGGATACCTATTTCTTGCATAGGAATGAAGTTCGATGCATTATAATCGATTTTTGTGGGTGTGGGCTGTTGTAATAAATTCAGGGATACCTATTTCTTGCAAAGGATGGAAGTTCGATGCATTATGATCGATTTTTGTGGGTGTGTGCTGTTGTAATAAATTCAGGGATACCTATTTCTTGCATAGGAAGGAAGTTCAATACAGTATGATCGATTTTTGTGGGTGTGGGCTGTTGTAATAAATTCAGGGATACCTATTTCTTGCAAAGGAACGAAGTTCGATGCATTGTGATCGATTTTTGTGGGTGTGGGCTGTTGTAATAAATTCATGGATACCTTTTTTGGCATAGGAAGGAAGTTCGATGTATAATGATCGATTTTTGTGGGTGTGGGCTGTTGTAATAAATTCAGGGATACATATTTCTTGCATAGGAAGGAAGTTCGATGCATAATGATCGATTTTTGTGGGTGTGAGCTGTTGTAATAAATTCAGGGATATCTATTTCTTGCATAGGAATGAAGTTCGATGCATTATGATCGATTTTTGTGGGTGTGGGCTGTTGTAATAAATTCAGGGGTACCTATTTCTTGCATAGGAAGGAAGTTCGATGCATTATGATCGATTTTTGTGGGTGTGGGCTGTTGTAATAAATTCAGGGATACCTATTTTTGGCATAGGAAGGAAGTTCGATGTATAATGATCGATTTTTGTGGGTGTGGGCTGTTGTAATAAATTCAGGGGTACCTATTTCTTGCATAGGAAGGAAGTTCGATGCATAATGATCGATTTTTGTGGGTGTGGGCTGTTGTAATAAATTCAGGGATACCTATTTCTTGCATAGGAATGAAGTTCGATGCATAATGATCGATTTTTGTGGGTGTGGGCTGTTGTAATAAATTCAGGGATACCTATTTCTTGCAAAGGAAGGAAGTTCGATGCATAATGATCGATTTTTATGGGTGTGGGCTGTTGTAATAAATTCAGGGACACCTATTTCTTGCATAGGAAGGAAGTTCGATGCATAATGATCGATTTTTGTGGGTGTGGGCTGTTGTAATAAATTCAGGGATACCTTTTTCTTGCATAGGAAGGAAGTTCGATGCATAATGATAGATTTTTTTGGGTGTGGGCTGTTGTAATAAATTCAGGGATACCTATTTCTTGAAAAGGAAGGAAGTTCGATGCATTATGATCGATTTTTGTGGGTGTGGGCTGTTGTAATAAATTCAGGGATACCTATTTCTTGCATAGGAATGAAGTTCGATGCATTATAATCGATTTTTGTGGGTGTGGGCTGTTGTAATAAATTCAGGGATACCTATTTCTTGCAAAGGATGGAAGTTCGATGCATTATGATCGATTTTTGTGGGTGTGTGCTGTTGTAATAAATTCAGGGATACCTATTTCTTGCATAGGAAGGAAGTTCAATACAGTATGATCGATTTTTGTGGGTGTGGGCTGTTGTAATAAATTCAGGGATACCTATTTCTTGCAAAGGAACGAAGTTCGATGCATTGTGATCGATTTTTGTGGGTGTGGGCTGTTGTAATAAATTCATGGATACCTTTTTTGGCATAGGAAGGAAGTTCGATGTATAATGATCGATTTTTGTGGGTGTGGGCTGTTGTAATAAATTCAGGGATACATATTTCTTGCATAGG
The DNA here is from genome assembly GCA_947310385.1 of Nephrotoma appendiculata. Classification (NCBI taxonomy): domain Eukaryota; kingdom Metazoa; phylum Arthropoda; class Insecta; order Diptera; family Tipulidae; genus Nephrotoma; species Nephrotoma appendiculata. The sequence goes on from OX371225.1 coordinate 106,355,606, forward strand.
AAGGAAGTTCGATGCATAATGATCGATTTTTGTGGGTGTGTGCTGTTGTAATAAATTCAGGGATACCTATTTCTTGCATAGGAAGGAAGTTCAATACAGTATGATCGATTTTTGTGGGTGTGGGCTGTTGTAATAAATTCAGGGATACCTATTTCTTGCAAAGGAACGAAGTTCGATGCATTGTGATCGATTTTTGTGGGTGTGGGCTGTTGTAATAAATTCATAGATACCTTTTTTGGCATAGGAAGGAAGTTCGATGTATAATGATCGATTTTTGTGGGTGTGGGCTGTTGTAATAAATTCAGGGATACATATTTCTTGCATAGGAAGGAAGTTCGATGCATAATGATCGATTTTTGTGGGTGTGGGCTGTTGTAATAAATTCAGGGATATCTATTTCTTGCATAGGAATGAAGTTCGATGCATTATGATCGATTTTTGTGGGTGTGAGCTGTTGTAATAAATTCAGGGGTACCTATTTCTTGCATAGGAAGGAAGTTCGATGCATTATGATCGATTTTTGTGGGTGTGGGCTGTTGTAATAAATTCAGTGGTAATTATTGCAGTGGTTTTACCTATACAGAAAAATATTGTTTTAAAGAGCTGCACTTTTAGGGACAGTTTTTTGCAATTGAGTTATTCCAATATATTGTAATTTATTTATTAAAAACGTCTTATATAATCCAGTGTTCAGTACAATACAATGATTTTAAACGGTTGCTCCCATTTGGGGTAGTTTTCTAGGGATTTAATTATGCCATTTTATTGTAATTAATTTGTATAAATATTCCAGCACTATACAACAAAAATTCACAGAAATGCAAAAGGCGTGGTGTGACGAAAAATAAGGTTTTTAAAAATTGCATCTCTTAGGGGGAGTGTTTTGGGGTTTGAACTATGCTAATATGTTGTAGTTAGTTTCTTAAAAATTACAGTATCACCCCCAGTACGATACAAGAAATATTAGCTGAAATGACAACAGCATGGTTTAATCAAAAATTAGGTTTTTAAATAATTGCACCACTAGGGGTAGTTTTTTGGGGGTTGAGCTATGCTAATATGTTGTAGTTAGTTTGTTAAAAATTACAGTATCACCCCCAGTACGATACAATATATATTAACAGAAATGCGATAAGAATGTTATAAAGAAAAATATGATTTTTGAAGAATTGCACCCCTTAGGGGTAGTTTTTTTGGGGTTGAACTATGCCGATAAGTTGTAATTAATTTGTAAAAAATTCCAGTACCACCCTCAGTACGATACAATAAATATTAACAAAAATACGAAAAGTGTGGTGTAGCTTTGTCTAACGCCAGCCCACACACGAATTGCAGGATAACGGGATCTGTAAAAAATTTTCTAACTGTGTAACAAATTTGTAATTAATTTGTAAAAAATTCCAGTACCATTTTCATTGGATTGTGCTACAAGTGCTGGTGCAGCATTAGGGTCATATTTTATGGAGCAAAAGAAATCTTTTTTTTTAGAGGGTTTAGGCAAGTTAATTGATCGATGTGACAAATGTATAAACCTTAAAGGAGATTATGTCGAAAAATTAAAATATTGCTGTCTCATACTCACTCTTTTTTTCATATGATATTGCAAGACTTTTTGATTTGCCCTCGTATCTACACTTTTACGTCGATTCTTTTTGAAGGGGCTGCTTTTGCCTACCCTTATGATTGCTCAGCCTCATATGATGTACATCGAACCTTCAATAAAAAATTGATAGATCAATTTAGAACTAGCGGCGTTTTCTAGTGATGTTCTAGTCCAGGGATGGGGAACCTGCCGCCATTAGGCCGCATATGACCTTTAGTTGTTGTCAATGCGGCCTATGCGAATTTATTATTATTTGCATTATTTATCAAACTTTTCAGCAAATGAAGCAACTGATGCAACATACAAAGTAGCGTATATACTTGGAGAATGTGGTAAACCTTTCAGTGATGTTGAAATGATAAAGGGGTGCATTGTTGAAATAGTGGAATACTTAGATCCAGCTAAAATTAACAAATATGTACAAGCAATTACCTCTTTCAAGGACGATAAAGGCGATGATTCATGTAGAAATTTTGTCTGACAGACGTAAATAATAATAGCTCTGATTCGTTAATATTTTTTTTATCTTATACAATAAAACCGAAATTCACACTTAGAAATTCACACGATACATGTATAAGATTTGGTCGTATTGATATTTTTTGACATTTTATAAAGGAAGCAACCTAAAAAGTGTTTTTATTTTTGTTCTTTTTGAATTTTTCTTTTTAATTTTAGAATATGTATTCTTTTGTACTCACTGCCATCAAATCTTATACAAAATTGAGCAATGTTCAATTTATGATTTTTGTCGGATACAATTAAAAGATATGGCCAACCTTCAACCAATCAGAGCGATTATTATTTATGTCTGTCAGACAAAATTTGTACAATAATCATCGCTTTAACCAACCGACAACATTAATTAACCTACAATGTGACAGAACAACTTCGCACAATAACTGAAAAAGAAAAATTTATATTTTCTCTTAGCGCTGGACGAATCCACTCCTCCAATAATACTGATTCGGCACAAGTTCGATTTTTTAATCGTGCTATCTCTGAAGATTTCAATTGCTATGAGGAACTACTCGCTTTGGGAACTCATAGTAGAACTCGCGGAATTGGTATTTATGAAAATTTTAAAAAAACATGACATGAAACAAGGCTAAACCTGGATAATCTGGTGAGTATATGTACTGACGGTGCACCGTCGATGAAAGGAAAACGAGAAGGTTTCGTTTCTCTAATCAAGAAGAACAATGTGCGTTTATTTTCACTGTATATTGCATCAACAATACCTTTGTGCTAAATCGGCACAGCGGCAAAAAGCTACATGCACTCTTGGGTGACACTTATCAGAAAATTAAAATTAAAAAATTAAGAAAAATGTTAATTGTTTAAGAAAAAATTAAAGAAAAACACCATAGAATCAACTGAATCGTTTTAATTTTCTTTTAAATAGCTTCAAACATGTTCAGCAAAGTTGTTTGTCTTGGCTTGCACAAAACGAAAATCTTAATGGTTCAAATATACTAGCGGTGAACAACGAAAAAAATATCTGTTTTTGTATAAAATATATTTTGTATAAAAAAAACCAACTGGGTGCAATTATTTGGAAGGAATAATAGGAACAACTACGCTGAAAAAAGCAAAATGAAAACCTTAATGGTTCAAGAGCTATCAACGTGAAAATGAGTGTATGTTATATGTATTTAAAAAAAAATTTGAATCAAAGCCAAAACATGTTGAAAGCGATATTTAAAAAATGGGGACTAACTTTGAAATGGGACTAGCATCATTGAATTCAGCATACTTGAATTAGGTTTACCCCCTGGGTGCCCAGCTTGTCACAAAAAAAAGTTTGCGATTCAAGCACAGTGTTTTTAGTTAAAACAAATTTCGACGTTTATATTGTATTATACTGTTTTTCGGCCATTCAACGGGCGATTCTGCTCAACTATCTGCTTTTACATAATATAAATAAAATTGTTTCAATATTTGAATTAAAATTGACTCCTTATTATATGTTAAATGTTTAATTATTCCTATAAAACTTTTATTTCTAATCCTTATCACAATAATTTCACAATCCACTAATTTCGGACTCTGAAATACCGATAGTAAAAACCTCTCTCTTTAGAATAACTGGTATTATGATTAACTGATCTTATGATTCACTGGCGTAACGACTAATTGGTCTTACGATTAACTGATCTTACGATTAAATGTTTACGATGATATATCGTAAATCATTAATTAATGTGTTCTTATATGTACTATCCGGGGCGGGCTGTTGAGCGCTGAATGTAGAAATTATCTATCCTAAATTCTGCTACTACCCGTATTGTCGCTGTACCATTCAAATTAAAAATAAATTCATCCACAAAGCAAACTTTTAACGAGCTGAAATATACCAATTGACATTTATTTTGACATAACGTTATGAACAAGAATTCATCTTGTGCGTTTTCAATTTTTATTATAAGATTAAGTTTGTTATGGTTTGTTCATTAGTCTTAAAATAATTAGGATCGAAAAGACGGAATTCAAGTGGAAAACCGAAAATTTTACAAAAGAGCTGGTCGATTTGAGAAAGAAACGAACCCTACTTTTATAAACGCATTTTAATCATACTAAAATGAAACAAATAAATTTTAGTATACGTATTGTGTAAAGGTTTTCAAATCTATAAATTTAATAACAGAAATAAATTAAACAGTTTCTTACAATTCAGTTACTGCCCGCAAACAGAATATTGTTGAATGTTCTAATTTGTATATTCGTTGGTTCTTAGGTAGAATTGGGATTGGAACTTCGGGTTCACCACTAAAAACTAAGTCAGCGTCAATTTTATTTAGTTACTAGCTTCTTAATAGTAGTATCTACGTAAATCACAGTATTTATTTTATTTAGTTTTTTACTGACGTTTTTGTTATAAATAGTCGGTTAATCTTGAACTAATTAATCAATGTATTTAATTTATAATAAACTAGCTAACCCGTCGAACTTTGTTTCGCCCCAAATTACTTCGTCCGAGCAAACACTTTTGTGCTTCACGATTGATTTTGATGAGAGAAAAACTCAAACAACTCAACTCAATTCTCAATAGACGATTGAGTTGAGTGGCCATTCCATTCATTTGTTCATCGAATTCAACACTAAAGGCAGGTTTATGGTTGCGTTCGTTCGTGTGTTCAGTCATTTGCTCGACCAATCATCTCTTGTAGAAAAATCCAGAAGAAAAAATCGTCAATTTTTGAGCAATATGATTGGTGGAAAAAATTGTCAGAATGAACGAACGCATTCATAAAGGAGGCATAATGTATTGAAAAGTGAATAAAAAATCGATTCAAACTTAGGCATCTATCGAAAATTTAGTGGTTTTTGTAAATTGAGTTTGTAATTTGTTAATCGGCATAGCGAACGCCAAGCGAACGGGGAACTAAATGCAATTGTAGAACTTCCTCTCCTTTGAATTTGCCCTTGATGATCGTCGCTTGAATCACGTGATTCATCAGTTCCTTCACAGCTAATCGCGTTCCTGTTCAAAATCTCGGATAGTTCAGACTGCACAGCATGATTATCACAGATCTGACCTAGATCATCAAGTTATGCAATGGTATTCCCGACAAATCAAGCGCACTCAAAAACTCGGTCGGATAGTTATTTGCCTCGTCTTGATTGGTCAGACAGTCAACGGATTTGTAACAATGTATTTTCCCAGAGATTTGGTTTTAAATAGAGTAATTCAGTCTCAACCAAGTAATTCAGACATGTCTGCCTTGTTCTTCGCTGCCAAAATCGCTCGTTCGGTGAGCCGATCGTGATTCATATAATTTCGGCGGATGTTCGGAAACACTTTCGTGATAAGCTCTTCCTTCGACGTCGTGAATTTGACAAAGCAGTTGTTTGGAAAAATCAAGTCGTTCTGTAACGTGACTCTCATGTTCGTGGTCAACTGCTACTTCTTCACATAGCGTGACAGACTCGATGATTTCAGTCATGCGTTGAGTTCATCTGCAATTGTCAATCTCGAAATGACAGGTAACGTTTGACAAAAATCGGCGACCAGCAGAATCATCACTCACCAAAACGTCTTAATTCACTTCGTAAATCCTTCATCGTTCGATTGAACGCTTCCAATAAACGTAGGTGTGCCTTTGTGCACTAGTCCCAGATGAAGATTTTGCATACTTGCAATACCTTGGCCATCGCTGAGTTCTTGGCAATTGAACACACTGCTTGTCAATCGTGTGGATATTCATCGGCAACTTCAAAGCAGAAACGGCTTGACGCTTTAATGTCTATAGCTTTTTAGCTATAGACATTAAAACGGCTATTTCTTCGATTTTTCGGGTTTTCCAGTGGATTTTTTCAAAATTCTCATTCGTAAGAACTATCTCCTGGCAATTGCGAACACAACAAAAAAAGATTGAGCCAAATTGGTTCAGCCGTTCTACACTGTTGTGCGCACATACATTTTTACACCATTTTTATATATATAGATTCTGGTCCAAGAACCATAAAGATATCACTGCTACATCAAAAGTTACAATTTTAGCGGTGCATGTTTAATTATAAGCTAAACCGACCACTCGTCCCTCGAAAACGGTAACTGTAATAAAATCGGAATTTGTTGTAATAAATGTATAACAAATTATAGTTTAGGAGGCGGGCACTCGAATTCTGTAAGATGCAAGATTCTTTCAAAATCTAGCCTATTTGCAATAGCCGTTGAAGAAGAGTGCTTCCCGAAACGCACAGCGATATGTGGGGCATAACATTCAGAATCCGTACCATAATTCGTCCACTATATGTATTTGTTATAATCAAGCATTTTGTGATAAACATTGGTATTACTCGTTACACTTTATAAAAAACGTACAAACGTATATCAACAAAAGCATATACAAATGCATATATGTTCATTTACGAGATGATTTTCTTCCATTTTCCTTCACAAGCATAAAATCACCTTGCAACTCATCATCATTAGCCTCATCATATCATACAATTTTTAAATCGCCAGGAAATACTTAAATAAAATCACCAACTCAAATCAGTATACCTATATACGATATTATAATGTATGACCTTACATCAAACTATTTATTGACAGTTTAAGAAACAATTTTACTTAACTCGCGCATTTTAAATTCTCAACACCAATAATTACTTTTTAGTTTAGCAACAATTTCAGGGTCGCTCACTCTTCGCAGTGATTCAATTTCAAAAATTAGTTTTTATTTGTAATAAAAATTCCCGCACTATATGACCACGTGACAATGCATATATGATGTCATATGAATTAGAATCCGCTTCACGAATTAATATGTTAAATTATAAACGCGGGTGTCATCAAGCGAGTTTTATGTGTGGACTTAAGACAATATTTATTTACATACACGCATAAATAATAATGTGTGTCAAGACCATCAAAAATTTCGATTATTATTATTTTAATCAAATCTATTTAAAAGATTACAAGCTATATAATGAAAGTGAAAATTACTTCCCGTCATCTTTGTTAATTGAAGGTTAACATACCAATATAAGAAGTAAGAATTCTGTGTTTATGACGTCATCGAATTTCTCTTTATATATTATATTATGGTATATGATAGACATTCATTACGGGGACTAGCATCGACAAAACATTTACCGAGTACGTTTACCAACCAACAGAAAAGAGTTATAAAATGTATATTAATGATGCGAACTGTCTTGTTCAAAGCAAAAAGACGTCATGAAAAAAACTAACAACTTTGTGTGTTTCTTGCGTTCTCTTTTGAGAAGCCCACTTACGCAAACATCTTATGTACTCGTACATTTTATTTTAATGTTTTCTTTGATTTTGTGTTATAAAAGTTTCTGTGTTTATATTTCGTTTTCTTTTACATTTTCTTATATACTACATTTAAAAGTTTATTAGTATATACGGTCGCAATGGTAGGAATGAACGACCTCCTCCTACTTGTTTAACGTTAGTTCGCTCGCGAAAGTTGTTGGGTGCACAGCAAAACGTTTTTTCTTCTGTTTTTTTTTTTTGTTTTCTGTTTTTATTTAGTAAAGTATATGTGAAAAAATTAAATTCAAAATTAAATTTAACAATTTTTTTAAAATTAGAAAGGAAGGAAAACTTTTGTGTGTAGATTTTCAACCCGTGCTGTGATCAAACTTCTTCATTGGATAAAGTGTGAAAAGTGAATATATAGTTAACAGTGTATAATAATAATTAGAAATAATATGCAAATTCAGATTAGCAAGGATTACCGATAATCATATAATAAAACATATAATATAAAAATAAGCTACTAGTGTGACATTTTCAAAGAGAATGCATTAGGAAAGTGAATATTTTAAAGTGTTTTTGTACAATACAGATAATTCAATGTGTGATTGAGGACAACAGAAAATATTTCGCTGTATTATATTTTGGAATATTTCTTTGCACTTAATTTTTTTTTCTCAAAAAAACTTAATTTTTTTTAATTTTTGAGGTGAGCATTAAAAAAACTAACGTTATTCGTATTATTGTGTTTTAAATTTTTTTTTTGTTCGTATGTTGGATAGGAGAAAACGCGGTCAACTTTTTCTTAACATATTGGTAAACTTATATGTAGTCTTTTCAATTCGTGTTTGTTAATTTCAATTAATCAATTAGTATTAGTTTTTTTAAACCAGATAATTTTTTTTTGCCATTTAAGAAGTTTTTGGTAGATGAAAAACTTGTATAACCAGAAATTACGCAAACGAACAATTTCGATTTGTCTGTATTTAAGTCCCACGAAATTGAACACCTATACAACAAAATATGCACATTTTACATATAAGTTTTCTTACGGAGACGGAACCCCTTTCACTTTTAATATTTCTTTATCAATGTATTGACATTTACAAAAAACAATTTATTGCTATACATATACATATGTACGTATACATGCTCGCACGCAATACATATATATATATATATATATATATATATATATATATATATATATATATATATATATATATATATATATATATATATATATATATATATATATATATATATATATATATATATGTATATATAAAAATTTAATTTAAAAAAGTCAACTCCATTGGTCCATTTTATTAATGTTTAAGAGACCAGTGTAAAAAACGGCGAACTAGCCAAAATACTTAGTGTGTAGTAGTAACAGACAATTGAAGAAACAACTAAAATTATTAAAGTTTCTGAATTAGAATTGGTCTACGAATATATATGCAAAAAATGAGAAGTGTAACCAAAATATTATGCAAGCCATTTGAAAAGCCCAGTTTTGAGCGAAATATTCAAATGCGGTAGAAAGGTTATTAAATTTCATATGTTATGAATAAACCTAACATTAAAGACTATAGTACCTTCTGGTACCTTTGCAGCCTAATTTATGAATTAACTTGTACACATTTTTGATATCTATATTTACTCCAGAAATTAACTTAAGCAACGTGAGAAAACAAACGTTTCTATAATGAAAAATCGTTAAAGATTTAAATAAAGAAATATTACATAAATCTTTTTTTCAGAATTGTACACGCCACGACTCGTATATGTACTATACACAAAATATTCCGTAAAATAGTAAATTTACCTAAATTTATTTCATTTAAATTTTATTAAGAAAGTTTAATAAAATTAATCAAAAATTATTTACTAATTTATTTACGTATATGTAATGTAAATGTACATGTGTGTAACCATAGGCCATAAACCATTTTTTTTTCTATCCATATACAAACAAACAATGAAAGTAATTACTTTCTATCATTTTATTTTCATAGGCGTAATCTTTAATTACAATAAATTAAATTACGAAAATAAGAGTTTTACGTATCTTAAAAATATGTATTTATCTTAAGCCAATCTACTAGTGAAATTTATAACAATAAAAAATGTATAAAATGCAATAATAATAGTTTTTTTTTAATAGAAACTATTTTGTAATATACTATTGTTATTTAGTGTCTATTTATAATCATAATACATTTAATCCTTGAAAACTGTTTCATTTTTTTAAACAATAAGACATTTTTGTTATGTATGTATATTTTATAGTCTTTGCTATAACGCTATAATATAGTAAATGTAGGTACTTATTTATATTTTTATTTAAAGGTAGTAATAATAGTAATAATCTCCGATGATGTATAAGAATAACGTTTAATAAATGACGTTTTAAATATGTCCGCTCATGATAAATCATTGAATGGCAGTAAGAACTAAAATGTTCAAGTCACATTAATGAAATTTTTTAATTATCACAAATGGGATGGTCTTTATTTTACCAAATTTCAAACCTATTCCACACGAAAACGACCGGATTCTGTCCACACCCTCTTCGATTTTTATGAAACTTGCTGAAGATGTTCTCTTTGGTGTAGAAACACAAAAAATAATTTCTGTTTTTCTCTTCGGCACTGTACTTGTGAACAGGGGCGCACGCCGTTTTTAGGATTTCGCAAAAATGCAAATTTGTAAATACATGTAGCTCGAAAAATACTTAACCGATCTTAATAAATGAGATCTCAAATGAAAGGGATTTAACGGTAGTTTTAGAAATAATTGTTATTATTTTTTTTTATTAATTGGTTGTGTAAAAAAAATAACGGTTTTTCAAAAAAAATGATTTTTCAGTACTTTCGACAACAACAACCAATTTTTTTATCATTTTTTTCAAGTCTAATCATTTCTCAAACAGGTGCAAAAATAAAAAAATAGGTTATATTTTTCGTTTTTTAGATATAATTTTTTTAAAATTCCATACTGCGCTTACTTTAATGCAAAAAACCGGGATTTAATCATAAAAATGGTTCTATCATAAAAGAAAACACCGATAACTGTAATTTTTAAACTTTTATAAAACATGGGTTAAATCATAACTAAAAACAATATTTTTATTACAATAAATTTTATCAATTTAGTACTTTTTCTAACTCATTTTAAGTGTCTATTTTATTTTTATTTATTTAGAGATATAGGATATTAAATTATTCCCACTTAAGTTAAACGGGAAATGGTTTTGCAAATTTCAATTACCAATTGTCCATTTGTTTTAATAATAAAATAAAACAAGTACTATTTTTAATTTCATATAAACAATATTTTTATTAAGTAAACATATTTAAAATATAATTTTAACGATTTATTAAATTAATAAAATAATATTTATTTTTCTAATTTAAAACAATGTTGATCAAAACGAAATTTTTTTAATGTGTAGAGATGTCTTATCAATTGGAACAAAACTATGATATTGATGAGTACCTGGTACATATTTGTTTTATTGAGTTATACCGATTTTTTATTTTGCTTTCCATGATATTGTAATCTTTGGTACAATAAAAAAACTGATAATTCACTTTTGACTCATTTTGAATAGCCCAAGAATACAGTTCATGTGGTATGGTTATTTGATTTTCAAACGGCCTTTGCAAACTTGCTCTAGCGGCATTTCTCTTAAGAACACCTCCTAATCCCATGACAGGTTGCGAAGAAGTGTCATTCTGTTTGTATGTTGAAGTCTTCTTTAAAATTAAACAAGTTGTAAAAATTCATTCGGTTTTTATATTGTGTTTTATATATGGATCTGGATCCATCAGAAAAGAAACAAATTTTTTTAACATGACTTGTCTTCGCCTTTATAAAATCAACTAGGCCTTGAATAAATAATCTCACTGCTACATGATTGTGCTTGGTTGACTCCGAGATAGCTATCAAACTGGTGAATTCCAAATTACTATTATTGGAAGAATTTTCGTCCTTATTCTTATAGTAAACTGCAAAAGGATGTGTGGTGCACTGAGCGTTAGACCAATAAAATCCTTGAACTGCATGTTGAACTATGAATGAGTAATTTTCCGTAATAATCACATATAACAACATATTCATCGTTTTCCAAATTTCCATGTTTTCCATGTTTTAGATACGCTGATTGTTGTTCTGCAATAAATGAATGTATGGTAATATGTTTTGTAGTTGTTCATAAAATTTATCAGTAAATTCAAACGTTGATAAAATTGTGGTTTCTATTATACACCGATCTGTTTGCTGCCATTGTTTATAAGTAATCTCATCATCATTTTCCAGTAATTTTGTTGATATTTCCTGATGTAAGTTTGTAGTTCCTGGGCAAGATGTACACTCTTTTAAATAGCACGATGGTGTCAAATTTTCGTAAACAATCTGAGATATGAGATCACGATAACTTTTTAATGAATGAGAAAGAAGATTTTTTGTTTTTATGACGTTAAACATCAGTGAAGCAAATGTAGAAAATCCAATTTTGATTAATGGATATGTTCTTTTAAACAGTTGATGCGCTTCCTTTAAATTAAAGAGCACTAATCTTCGTTGTTTTGTTATCTTAACTCCATCTGTTATGTTATTGTTTCAAAATCTCGTTTTCCAGCACACACACTCTACTTATTTCATCGTCCTCATAGAAATTCTTCTCTTCGGCTATTTCAGGATTAATGGCTTTCGATCCACATTTAATGTTCGGTGTTGACATTATGCCGTGCTCCTCCTAAATCTGCTTTGCTCTATTTGCTGTATAATGTGATACGTTAAACTCTCGTTCTATTTTTCGAGCAGACCAGCTTTTTGGTAGCGTTGTTAAAACTATGTACCTTTCATTTTGGTTCTTACAATTTTCAAACTTATTTTTGAATTGTTGGATCATTTCATTTATGTCAGCACTAGTTGCGGCATCGGAACTGGAAGGCAGTTAAAATTCCTCTGCTATTTTCGTTGAAACTTCTTGAAATTTTTTTGTCTTGTAACATGCAACTCTCATTTTTTTACGATTTATCGGTGAACTGCCAATGGACAACAAAGTATCGTTGAATGATGGAATATCTGGATAAATGTATTTCTCCTCTTCGGTTGCTATTGATGAAGTTGATGAACTGTTGGCAGATGAACAGTCTACATTCGAGTTAATCGTTTGTATTCCAGAGGGCCATGGATCATTAACACTTAATTTACTTACACTATAAATGTTTAAGTAACAACCACTGTATACCACCCATATTAATGATAATTCCTTTCAAGCTAGCTAACTCAATTAAACTATTATAAGCTTTTCGACAGTTTGATTATTTTTTGAATTTTTGGCACTTAACACACTTAATATTCATACTATTATTCTTACAAATTTATCTTATTTATACAAAATTATTTTTAGGATTTTTGAAACCAAAATTGGCATTAGTAAGTTTCTACTGTCCGGATAATAAAGATTTATTATAATCCATCACACTTACTTACGTGGTGAGTCGGTTGGTAATAATAAGTATCCCCTTTTTTTCAAAAAAAGGATCCCGTCCAGTTCTATTCCCACGTAGGCGACTAATAAGTTGAGATAATAACAAAAACGTAATATGTATACCAAAAAACAACTTGAATTTGGTTACTTAGCCGATGACTATAATCACATACGTGTAGCTTACGCCTATAAGCAACACGGACGATCATTTGATCAGTGTTTATTGATATACCTGTCTTGTTGTTTGTCTCCCTCTTTTAATTTTTATTTCTTGTTTCCTTATAATTACTTTTTCATACTATAATAACCGACATTCTTAGTTTTAGAAATTAGTAGATACTTCTGATGATGATTATAATCCAACAAATGATTCCTTAATATGTACTAAATTGATAAAATTTATAGTAATAAAAATATTTTTTTAGTTATGATTTAACCCATGTTTTATAAAAGTTTACAAATTAAAGTTATCGGTGTTTTCTTTTATGATAGGACCATTTTTATGATTAAATCCCTGTTTTTTGCATTAAAGTAAGCGTAGTATGGAATTTTTAAAAAATTATATTATAAAAACGAAAAATAACACCTATTTTTTATTTTTGCACCTGTTAGGGAAATGAAGAAAGTACTGAAAAATCATTTCTTTTGTTGAAAAATCGTCATTTTTCTTACACAAACAATTAATAAAAAAATCAATAACAATTATTTCTAAAACTACCGTTAAATCCCTTTCATTTGAGATCTAATTTATTAAGATCAGTTAAGTATTTTTCGAGCTACATGTATTTAAAAATTTACATTTTTGCGAAATCCTAAAAACGGCGTGCGCCCCTGTTCAAAAGTACACTGCCGAAGAGAAAAACAGGAATTATTTTTTGTGTTTCTGGACCATAGAGAAGATATTCAGCAAGTTTCATAAAAATCGAAGGGGGTGAGGACAGAATCCGGTCGTTCTCGTGTGGAATCGGTGTATATATATTTATATATATATATATATATATATATATATATATATATATATATATATATATATATATATATATATATATATATATATATATAAATAATATATATATATATATATATATATATATATATATATATACATATATATATATATATATATATATATATATATATATATATATATATATATATATATATATATATATATATAGGGTGTTCCGAAAGTGGGGAACTCGAAAGGTACCGTTGGATTCCTTGATCAAAACGAATTCATTAAAAACCTGATAAAATTCTCTTTAAATAAGGCATATTTATTATGATATTTAAATAAAACTTTGAGAATTTCATTTTTTTTAGAAGTTTTTTTGTTTATGTTGCATTTAACTCTTAACAATAAATCTACGTCAGTAAATATTTTTTGACGGAAACATAGTTCAGACTCTTAGCTTTCAGAAAAGCTAACTATTTGTCATATTTGCGATATCTAGTTTATCGGGTGAAGGAAGAACCATTTTGCGTATATAGAACACTCATTTCAATGATTGATACAAACCACTAAAACAGTTTTTTTCAAAAATATTTTGTATCTATTTGTTTCGAGCTATTTGAAAATTTATTATTTCCAATTAATTTTAGGCAGCTTTGATTACCCTCCATGATGACACCAAACTCCTAGTGCAAACAGCCCTGCTTTGGTTGATGAACATGCTACAGATATCTGCTTTTGGCATGTCCAATTTATAATACCAATTGTTTTCTGATACTGTTTGTTATCCGGTAATAGTGTAGTTTTCTGTATTTGTTCATATCAATGAATCTAATGGAGTTTAATAAATTTTGCTATCCTGTAAATTTGGGTTTTGTATAACTTTTCTGATATAAGCAAGTATGTGCATGCGTGTGTGTGTGGTGTCATGCAGCCTACATGTCTGTAGCTTCTTTACGGCCCAAACGGATTGCTGATCGAAGCGAAATTTCCTATTAAAGGTTTTCTAATAAATTGGGAGATACCGGAAGTAACAGCTTCTATAAGAACTTTTTCGTTTTTTGCAAATATTTTGAAAATTATATAGTATTTATGAGAAAATATTTCAAAACAAAAAGATTGTAAATTAAATTTCAAACAAAATTGGTTCAGATCATTTTTCCAAATTTCATACTTGAACATTTCCCATTAATTGGGAGATTCTTGCGAAATTTGGTGGAAATCTGTATACCAGATATGGCAGCTTCAATGAGACCTTTTTGAATTTTTGCAATGATATTAGAAAGTTTAGGATTTACAAAAAAAATGAATGGTTGACTTTGTTGGTTTTCTGAAATTTGAGCAGGAATAATGTTTTCTGATTTTGCAAGTCACGTTTACCAAAAGTCCGGTAAGTTTGATTTTTCACTGTAGAATCAAGTGCGGTCTATTGGAGTCCTATGTATTCGTATTAAAAGAAATTCGGGTGTTGGCTACAACATATTCATCCCTCCATTCTTTTTGTTAAAATTGAAGTCGTAGAAAAATATCTTACATAGAACTATGGATTAATTGTCGATTTGCTTTTGTTCAGTTGACCGGTGGTAACCTCATCACTCGAACGATAATCTTCTATTTTACTAACTTTGCACTGATTTCTAACTTTTTCGTACCCCAATTGGCTGACGTAAATTTTACTGATATGTGGTTACAATTAATTGACTTAAAGAAACATATGATGAAAGACTAATTTCACGTAATTGTCATGTTAATTGGTCACCGAGATCGTGTGATCTTCGTGTGTATTTTCTTTGTGAATATGTTATGTCACTTGTCTTCGCCGATAAACCAGAGATGATTAAACAGTTGAAACACAACATCTGGTGAGTTATTAGCCGCAGCCGATATGGCCGCAATTGGTGCAAAAAGTGTGTGAAAATTGGACATCCAGATTGTGTCATCTACGCACCACCCGCGGCATAAAATTATCTATCCAATAAAGCTGGTTCACTGATATTCAAAATGTTTTTTGTTCTACTTTAATTTAAAATTGTGAATTTCTATTTTTCATTTTTTAGAAATCAAACAACGCATCTAATTCTAGGTGATTATTTGCGTTTGTTACTACATTGATTGATTTATTTAAAAATATTACACAAGTTGGCAAATATCGTAAAATGTTAAATAGTCTTTCTTTTAATATCGTGAAAGCTCTAGGACCAACAAATTTTTCCGCCTGTTATCTCTCGGTGTCACGGCACCAATTTTATGATTTTTAGGTAAGCCGTAATGCTTAGCTATTGTGGAATGGGGAAGTTTTATCACAAAAAACCATTTCATTTAAGTTTGATTAAATAGATGTTATACTTTCTTTCGATAGAATCTCTTATGTATTACAATCATCTGGCATATTTTTGATTTTATTAAAGAAGTCAGACAGTTTGGATGGCTTTTTAAACGTTTTAGTATAAGATAAGCGGTCCACAAATTATGATTCTGTTGCTATTAAAAGATGATGTTGACTTATGATTTTACAAATTAGTTAGAAAATCTATTAATTAATTTTTTAGCTTGACCAGTCGTCTTTGTGGTAGTGTTCCTTTATCATCTGCAATGATACGTGAATAAAAAAAATTATTTTTCTTAACAACACTAAACAATTTTTCAAAACTAATGAAAATATTTAATTTTCGTTTTTTAACATTTAAATAAAGGAGTTGATAATCATAGCCTATTATTTTACTCACCAAAAAAAAATTGTTACAATAGTTGCTTTCCAATCGACCACCGCAAGTTCTTGTAAGTGCGAAAAATGTGTATTGGCTAAAGTGTCGATTGGAAAGCACAAAAAATTACAAAAGCAAAATCTAACCTACAAATGAGTAGTTTATTTGTGATAACTTTTTAATAAAAGAATATCTATAGCGGAATTTTATTAGCGCTTCACATACGACATTCAATTCTATTTTTGACAGAAAAATACTACACACAATCACCTAGCGGACAAATTTATCGCAACTGCTTCCAACTACTCATAATAAAAAGGTAGAACAGTTGCGAGTAGTTAATTTAGCAAAGACAAAAACCTTAAGTGCTTATAAGTACTTGCGGTGGTCGATTGGAAAGCAACTAATATTATCAACCTACAACATAAATAAACATATACTTAGGCTGTGTGCCAAACTTAAGGTAAAAGTCAATTTTAGGTAAATTTTTCGGTAAATTCAATTATTTTTCAAAAACTCTATGGTAAACTGATCGAAAAATCTGTCCCAAATCCGATTTTTACCATAGTAAACGATTTACCTTAAGTTTGGCACACAGCCTTAATAAATAAATAAATAGAATATACGGACGGTGCCAAAAAACTATGGCATGTGGATACAAATAACGTATTAGGAGATTGTATGGGAGATCATGGCGAATTAAAATTAATGGTACAATTCCACCTGAAAACAGAAAAATTTTACAAAATTTTTGCAGAAAATGTGACAAAGACAAATACTGAAATTTACATTAGAGCGACTGAGATACGTATTTTTATTTTATGGGACAAAAAGTTGGGGAAATTTTGACATCAACAAAAACTAACCTATAAATTATTTAAAGAATATGAAAAATCTTTATTATTTATATTTGACAATAATATTATATCCTAAAAATTACTAAAAAAAATAAAGATTATTGTTGCGATGAAAAAATAATATGATGTTTGATTAATTTGGATATTTACGAAACTATCTAAAAGTTGTTTTGCTATAAATTATGTGAGGGGAAAACATAAAAAAATAATTCTACAGGCGAAAAAAAATAAAAGGAGCGTGTTGTGTCAACGCACATAGCGCAAAATGTTAAAACACACCATAAAAATATCAAAAAAATAAAAGTTTGCTGGGAGTGGGGGATTTTTTTTGTTTTGTTGCCATAAAAATTAGTTTGCTTGATATTTTTTATTTATCATTATGGCAACAAAACAAAAATTAAAAAAAAAAAAAATATTGATGAGCGGGTCACACACAGAGAGAATCTATATTTTTATTTCGTTCTAGTTTTCTGCAAAATAAAACGCTGTGTAGTGAAAATTGGAATAGTCCCATAAGTAAAATAAAAAATTATAATAACTGAACTGAATTTTATAAAAAAAAATATTTTGTTTTTACTTAGCATCATAGCTCTCAAACGGATGTAGATGCAAGATAACCACTTATATCTTAAATAACTCTGTACAACTACACCCGTCAAATAAGACTAAGTTGCTAGGTCGCTTTCTCATAAATATTTTGGAAGTTACAGTTTAGTATTTGTGTGTATTTTTTCTGAACCAAATTTGATAAACACCCTGTATCTCAAAGGATATCAAAAATTGACCTCCATCTTCAATATGATTTTTTCACAGAATGAACCAAGGAATCACCTCGTAATGAATTAGCATCCCAAACTCGGACACCTTGTATACTAATAAAAAATACATATGTGTACAATGTACATTGTGGCTCACTTAATAGTCTAAATAATACACGGCTATCTTGTTATTCTGATATGATCACTAATTCTAAACAGAATGAAACATCATGAAATTCTGTGTTGCTTCTGGTTAGTGAAACAACCCTAATTTTATTGGCACCCGGATGTTTATTTTCCTTATTTCTATTTAGACGTATCTGTAATATTATTTTAGATTTATTATTATTTTTTATTATTTTTAATATAATTTTTCATTCAAAATTTTAATTTTAAAAATAAATACGTACAGGCCCTAAAAGTATTCCAACTTCAGTTATAAATTAAACAATTATAAAATTTGATTAAAATCATTAAAAACTCATTTGATAAAAAACAATAAAACTAGTCGTTTTATTCGAAAATGCTAAATTTTTTAAATGTATATTTGCAAGAAACTATTTCTGGTGGGCCGAAAAGCTTATAAGTATTAAGTTTTACATGGATTAGTAAATTTTTGTGGGCTGTAGAGGCTTCAGAGAATATATGTGCATCCAACCGCACACACAAATTTTTTAAAAATCTTTTTCCTTACTGACACATCACTTTGTTTTACTACGTAGAAGAAATCAAAAGCATTTTTTCTTCATGACTATTATTGGGAAAGCTGGATGACAGCTTCAAAGGTATTTGTACTTTTTTTGTTGCGAAAATTTGTAATTAAAAAGAAGATATGAATGCAAAAAAATTAAAATGACGCCCAGCATCAAAAGTAGACAAAAGTTCCTTCAGTTTACCACGGAATATTTTTTTTTATCCGAACATAATTCCCATTGCGTTTCTTCACCCCTATTTGTGACTCGAGTGTTAAATTTTTAAAATTCCTAGCACACACACACACATAAATTTAAATGAGTAAAAAAAAATATTATTTAGCAATTAATTTGATTTGAATTTTTTTATTTTCGTTCTGTTAGCTTAATAATATATTTTTTCCACTAGTAGTCGTAGAAGGTATCAATATCATGTGTTTTAGTAGCCTGAGAAACAAAATTTATCGGCTAGTGGTTAATAATATTTTATAATTGACCACTAGTTAATAATGAAAAATAAACAATAGATATAATGCGAATAAATGGATAGGATTATGATTATTCCCCATATCAAAACAAAATGCAGTGTCATTTTAAATTTTCGCTTACTAATGTCGATTTTCATTGAAGAAAAAATAGTACCCTATGGTACCCTATGGTACTCCAACTGCTGTCAAAATGTTTCATTGAAAAAAAATATTACCACGAGGGTAATATTTTGTTACGCCCGGGGTAATTTTCTATACTCTAGGTTTTTTGGTGGAGTATACGATTTTGTTGTTGTTATAAATCTATTCCCAATTTTTTTTCTGTCATTTGTCAAAATATGCGGCGCGTTGGTAATTTGATTAGTGAAATTATAAAAATCAAATATAAATAATGAAGTAAACATTAGAGAGTAGTAGAGTAGTACATTTTTGTTCCATTGAAACAAAATGGGAGTAAAAAACGAGGGTAACATTTTGGGAGTGAGAAAAAATCAATGAAAATCGACATATAATTCAGTAAAAAATTCGGGCTACTTCGACATAGTTAATATTATTAAAGAGCTAGTGTTTCCTTAAATCGTAAATCTCTTAATTGGCGAGCATAACTTTGATAGGGTTGAAAACTTCCAATACCTCGGTCAGTTATAACATCGTCGAATGATATGCAGGCAGAAATAAAAGCCCGAATCGCTGCCGGACAACGAGTTTTCTACGCCCAATCAAAATTATTGTGATCTAAACATCTATCGCAGTCGTGCAAACTCGCATTTTATAAAGCACTCATAAGACCTGTACTCCCTTTCGGAAGCAAGAGCTGGACCATGATCTCTAGCGAATGTAGATTATTATCTACCGTCGAAAGGAAAGCCATTCGCTCAACCTTTGATCCAATTAAAGTTGCGAACCACGAATATCGGATTCGTATGAACCACGAAATAAAGCAACTCCACGGGGACTGCGATATCACCGCTTTCATCAAATCCAATCGAGTGAGATGGCTCGGCCACGTTACAAGGTCCCCACAACGACGGATGATCAATAAAGTGTTTCACCAACAACCCGCCGTTGTGCGTCGTAGAGGAAGACTACGCTGGCGTGACGACGTCAAACAAGATCTATATATACTAGGATGTCGAAACTGGAGGACGAGAGCGGTGGACCGAGGTGGATGGAGGACCATAGTGCGGGCGGCAAAATCCTGGCGGTTTTGTGTGACTTCTACGACTGATAGTGGAATAAATAATATATACACTACGCTTGAGAAGTGCTATTATAGCCCCCGCTTACTATAATAACTAAACTCGCTCGGGCTATAATAGCGCATACTTCTCAACCTTGGTGTATAGTATACATTAATATGACTTGCAAACATATTAATTTTGTTTGAAAAACTATGTTTGAAAAAAATAATTTGATTTGAAAATAGTATGTATATCGTCAAACTGAAGTTATTTTGTTCCATACGCCATTTACCCTAATCGCGGAAAAACTCACTTTTATGTTTAAGAGCGTTCTTTACTAAATTAAATTTATTGTTGAATTTAACTTAAAAATTAAATTTTGACTTGTGATACATTTTTGCTTTATCATTGGAACCTACTTAATAGAAAAACTCCATATTTCCATACCACATAACCTTTGGTCCTCTATCGGCAGTTTTCTGAGTTAGTTTTCATAATATTTTGGAATTTATGTTTAGTTCTTTTTATTTAATTTTTTTTAAAGTAAAAATGAAAATATATAAAAACAAACAAAACTAGGCACAAGATTATGGTATAACTTTATTATTGTGAAAAATTTATGTTCATTGTTGTTGTATATTCCGATCGAGATTGCCCAACTGCACCAAGTTTAAGAGCTAATAACATAATATTAAAAAAAAAAAATTTCGACAAAAGGAAAACCTTAACACGAGTTTTCCATAATAGCTATTGAATATCAAAAACCTCTAGAAGAAAATGTTCTCACAGATGCTTATCGAGCCTGCGCAACTTACCCTTAGTTTATTAAACGACACTTTTAAAGTGACATTACAAAAAAAAATAGTTAACAAAATATTTTGAATGTTTTATGTAAATGGTTAAATTTGGAGTTAAAAAAAGGAGCAACTGGCGTTTTCCAATTTGTTCTATCTTGTAGGATATCAACTTTTTTAAATTTTTGCTTATTTTTAATATGATGTGAAAAAGGTTCAAAAGCAAGAGTTCAGTTTCTTAACGATTAAGAAAAGGAGACTGTCCACCATATTGCTCTGACGAAAGTCATTCACAGAGCTCTCCTTGGCAATATATGATGATTTTGTAAAACAATATATGATGCTTGGTCATTTGATCCATCCTCTATCCTGTCGCAAATTAATTATTTGCGGTCAGAAATATGGTTACTAGGTTTATTTTGCCATGCCAATTTTCACATCTTTTTTAAATTTAAATTTTTTTTTGCGATTGTTAAGTAGAAATACATAAAAATACATAGCAGTCGTTTCGTAGATTTCTACTCTACAATCGCACTACAAATTTAAATTTAAAAAAAATGTGTCAATTGGCATGTCAAGTTAAATTTAAATGTAGTAACCATTATTCGCCTCGCAATTAAATAATTTGCGACCGGATAGAGGATATACGCCTAATTGTAACAATATTTTTCCAGCAAATAAATTAAAAAATTGGGTAAGCAATTATAAAGAACGGGTTGTAGATTCTGAAAGGGTATGCAATTTTACCTTACATTACATTCTTAGTTTAAAAAATCAAAATTTGACGTATGATTCAAACTGATATTCAGGTGGCGATATACTCATTACGAATTAAAAAAAATACCGGGTGACTTTCCCAACACTTGAACTATGATACAAACGTCCGCCATTAAATTTTTTTTTTGATTCTTAAAACGTGAAACGAACGAAATACAGTTTTTAAAACATATAGGCTCTTTTTATATCATTTTGAATCCCACATATGATATTAGATCAGTTAAAACAACAATATTGCACCGAGTTATAGCAGAATTTAGGAGCTATCGTTAGATCAGGTTAGATCGGGGACACGGCCCCATATCCAATAGAAATAGAACAATACAACAAAAGGCCAGACATCCGTTCTTATATCAATATATGTTCAATAATGTTATGTTAAATATGTCAAAAAAAATCACTTCCAAAGTATCTGTTGAAGAAGAAGAACGAAAGAAGTTAGAAAAGAGAAAGACGTATATTCCTAAATATTTTGTTAGCTGAGAACATGAAACAAGCATCAATTTGCAAGATTTTCGATCACAATTTATTATTTATTTGATTTGCGCAGAATAGAATATCCTTGAAACAAATTTGCATACGACGTTTTGTTGTACATAAGTATTTTCTGCTTTTTCTATAACAGTAAATAAGTAAAAAAATTCAAAATATTAACATTTTGTAACTAACCGCATTACTAATGTACGTACGTAGGCGTACATGGCAAAACCATATAAAGAATATTTTAAATTACTTTAGAATGATATTTTTGAGTATATATCAACCTACCCGCTAAAAAAACATAGATTTGTTACTTTCAAAAAAAAAAAAAAAAAAAGAACAAGTTCAATAAACGATCGAAATCTGATCGCGATGATCTTATATATATCTTGTAGAATAAAAGCCGGCTGCTTTTGAGAGTACCTCGCAAATTCTAGCTATTTGTGCTATTTTTATTTGGATAGAGAAAGAGACATTTTATAGTACACTGTAAACAAACAGATTGTACATTTAGTAGTATTGGACAAGACATGTCTCTACTGTTTTACCTATAAGAATTTTTTATAATAATTCTGTTGACTTTGTCTTAAGTGTGACTTGAATAATATTTTTTTTAACTTTACATAATAGACGATCAAGCGATATTGTTTTATTTATTTTGTTATATAGGGTGTTTGGCGCGTGGACCAACAATTTTTTTGGCAGATCGGGGGGTTCATTTGAAAGATTTCATTTCATGCCACGGTTACTGAGATATGATATTTTTAAGTTCGTTTTTAAATTACCCAAAATATTGCATAACTTTTTTGTTTGTAGTTGTAAAGGTACGAAATAACGAAATTTTTGATAATTTAAAAACAAACTTATAAATATCATATATCAGTAACCGTAAAACTTAGGACATAAGTTCATTGGGATGAAAGCTTCCAAATGACCGACCCCCCCCCCCCCCCTTTAATCTGCCAAAAAATTTTGTTGGTCCACGCGCCAAACACTCTGTATAATGTACGAAAATTGACAATCGTTTATATACTCATACATGTTTTTATATCGCTAAAGTCAGAGTATGAACTAAATAAATACAGAGAGAGCTGTATGCAATTGGATTTATAATAATTTATTTACATTTAATTCACGAGTTACAGCAAAGCATGTGACATCTACCGAATAATATTTTAATTTTAACAAGAAACCAGTGCGGTTAAACAAGATTCTTACGTTGTTGCCTGTTCTCGTCTCTTTTATAGCGACCCCTCGATTCGCTGCTGCTTATTTTTTACCACGAAATTTTTTTTCATTTATAAATTTTTGTCGCGATGACATTTTTCATATTTGTGGGTACTTAATTTCCGGTGAATTTTATTGAAATAACGGAATGAATAATGTGTACATAAATAATAAACATTTATTGAAAAAGTGTACATGAGACACACAAAATCATATAAGGTATCAATGAACTTAAGTTATATTTATTCCTTTTTCTTTCGAATATTTGTAATACTTTCTTCATATAAATTCCTAATTATATTAAATATATATGAGTATGAATATTGAATATTTTTTTTATAAACATCCATATACATTCGAGTATGCTACACACATACTGTAAATACAAGTATTGTATATCCGGATTTGTTACTGCACAAGACATTTAATTACACCTGTCAGTTAAGTTAGCGTTTTATAGATTTGACGGGATTTGATTTAATTTTTAGTAACCTCTCGGCTTCACATGCATTACAAAACAAAACTGTTAATATCTGTACATATTTATTTTTATTTATAACAATGGTTCTATTAAAAGGCCCCTGTAATCATTGGACGTTAAAATAATTGTAAATTGGATGAGTTTGATACAATATACCGTTTGTGATTTGGCCTAAATCTAATACGTACATTTTGAAATATTAGTATTGTTAATTGTTTTAAAATTCGATTGGAAGAATAATAATATTTATTACCAATTTTATTGTTATTTTAATAAATTATGTCATATTTTTTTATGCTTTACGGATATATTAATTATTTTATTATGTATTTTATTCTATTTCTAGTTTGGGCCCACTTGAAACATTTCCACGTGAAATGGTATCGCGTCGTAAAATATTATCTCGTTCGCGAGACGATTTAAATTTAGAACAGGCCTATCAACAGCAAGAGGATGAGGAAGATATTTGGTATCAAAAGGATAAGCTATATAAGGTGAGAATTATGCTATTGAACTTGTTATATGTCATGTCCATCTCGCATAAGCCACTTGAAAATATTGATTACTTATACAAGATAATGCAAATTTTATAATATAATAACATAATAACTACGTTACGTGATCTTATTCAGTATATAAAATAATAAAAACATCTTGTTTGCTTCATTAAAAATTCGAATCCAGTCGACTGCAATATTCGCATAAACCTGGAATTTTTTTCATAACAGTCGTGATTTCCATTAAAATAGAAATGTGTCCTATAATTTATTCATTCTGAATATTGAATGGAAAGATTATTTATCGATATTACCAATTTTACTCGTACATCGTTTGACATTCGTGTGATGATAAAGTTTATGTATATTATATTGCAAACAATTACTGAGTTTCGACGAGCTGCTACTTATTTTATGAACAGTATACAATACGCAACTTTCAAAGATGCTGGTATTTAAATTTAATTTAATTAATTTTCCTTTTATCTCCAAGTTTATATAAAATTCAAAATTATTTCGCAGGAAAATGAGATACTGAAGTATGAAATAAGTCCAATACCACAGACACATATCTGGTTTCATAACTAACTTCGGTTTGCAAGATGAGAACTCAAGGCACATTACAATTTATTTTGTCTTCTCGTTTAGTTAGGAGTAGGCATTGGAGTAGGCATTGACAAAAATGTCAAGATTGACATTTAATTGTCTTTTAAATAGCCAAAAATTACATTTCTAATGACAGAACAGAAAAGAATTTGTTCCCGCCGCGCCAACCAAATATCTCAATGACAAATAGAAAAGTCAAAGGGAATTAGATTTGCTTGGTAAACTATTAGTGTCCGGAATTACCATTTTTGATGTATTTGGCGTTGGGAGTACAAAAACGCCTCGGAAAGCAAACCACGGTTAACTCAAAACCTTAGTTATGAAACCAGTAATTTGTCTATAGCATAACTGGAACTTTTTATCCAGATACTCCATAATGCCATAGACAGACTATTGGTTTCAAACTACGATTTCGAGGTCATGATTTCTTAAATGACAACTAAAGACACTACAATTTCTTTTGTCTTCTCCTTTAATTTTTAAACAGCAATGGAGTAGGCATTGACAAAAATGACAAGATTGACATTTAATTGACAGAAATCACTTTTATATTGACAGAACAGAAAAGAATTTGTTCCCGCCAACCAAATATCTCAATAGAAATAGAAAAGTCAAAGGAAACTAGATTTGCTCGCTAAACTATTAGTGTCCGGACTCTCCATTTTTGATGCATTCGGCGTTGTGAGCACTAAACTGCATCGAAAAGAGAAAAAATATCTCATTTCGAAACTAAGTTCAAATTTAGTTTGAAACTATGGTTAAACATGACACACTAGTACGAAATCATGATTTCGAATTAATCATAATTACGAAACTTATACCCTGGACAGACTGCGGATTAGTTAAACTGGTTTAGCAAAATTCAATCAAACACCCTAAGGAAAAACTTGAATTTGCTAGTAAATTTTTGAATTTTTCGTACTGTGTCGAACTGAATTGAATTTTACTTCCTAGAGTACTTGACCGAATTTTGCTAAACCAGTTTAACTAGTCCTCAGTCTGTCCTGGTTATAACAGTGTGTCTATGACATAAGATCGAAATATTTATTGAATACTTTTCAAAGAATCATTAAGTATCTATTTCCTCAATCTATTTATTAACAAATAATATACTTTTGCTGTTATTGTTGTTGATTTGATTCTGTTGCTACTAAACAACTTTTAATACTAAATATTTTTTATAATAAGAAAACCGCGCCATAAATTGAATCGATATTATTATTCGAAAACATCAATTTTGCCTATAACTAAAATGAGATGTTGGTGAAGAAAGTATATTTTATTTCCAATTACCCAACATATCAATGTTAAAATCATATTGAATTATATTAGTAATTGTCGAAGATGCAGCTATAAGAATAATTTTCAAAGAGGCTTTGGTTCAAACCAAATAAATGCGTATTTAAACTTGTATAAAACACATTTTCAACAAAAACTATTTATTAAAAATAAATTCAATTTAATGGTAAATTTAAACAATTAAACGAATTCATTTAAATTGCCTGAAATACTAACTAGGCCGCTATTTATTCCAATCCAATTTGTTTAAGATAAGTCTCCAATTTTATATTTTTCATGTAAATTTCTCTGATTCAACATTTTAAGTATGTACTTCAAAGTAAGTGCAATTTATTCTATAACGCCAACAATTAATACAATAAACATGTTTTGTTGATATAATGTAATAAATTATGTACTAGACTATTGGTCGAAGCTGAGTCGAAGAAGTGATCGTTTAGTGTTTCAATTATGTAAATTGACTCTGCACGTGTGGTGAACCATTAATGATTAAATGTAGTACCATTTTGACACGAGGGAATTTTTTCGTTACGTCCACACTCGTAATACACTAATACAGCATTTATATATACGAAGTCTTCCTACTTTCAGAATAAAAACATGACAAATTTAACATTTTATATAAAATTTAAGTCGTGTTAAAAATGTCTACCACACCACATTTAGACAAATGTATTTATAATACTTTTATATGACATATAAGAAGTGTCATCGTCCCCTACTTAAAGTAAAATTATATTATAATAACGCCTTAAATGAGAATTAAAGTATTTTTTTTATTACCGTTAAGAATTCATATACTATTATAACCGTGTACCCACAAAAAAATCACTACATTTAAATTTATATGATACGTTCTTGTAATACGATAAAATTCAAAAACATTTTATAAATTTATAATCAAGTCACATATGGAATCTAATTTTTATTAAATTTTTGTTTGGGTACTTTAACGGTTTGTTATATACGCGTATATTTATTGTATGTAAGACATGAGAGTATTACATACTTATTGAACAGAATGCATACAAATAACTGCAGAATGCGTTTTGATCATTTTTCGATTATTTCTTTAATTTCAAAGGATATTTCAACCCGAGGTGGACCAAAACGGCACATTTTTTGATTTACCATAATAAGCTATTGCAAAAAAAAATCGTATGTAGTAGCAGAGCCTCCTAAATATGAGAGCCGTAAAATTCAGCTATTTTTTTCATGAGCTTTTATATTTTTGTAGAAGCTTTTTGTATATAAAACATAAATGCTTTGTTTGAATTGTCAATTTGAATGGTTAGTACAATATTCAGGTAAAGGATATTTTAAAATTGAGTCATGTTATATCGAGTTAACGCAAAAATATTTAAATTAGTCCTAACACAATTTTTTTTTTGTAGAAACAAGAATTTGTTTATATGTGTATATATGTGTATGTTCAGCATTATTTTTCCAAAACAAAAGCTCGTTAAAAATGCTTTGGAAGTAACAATGTAATATGGGACGATTATTGTGTTTTGGATTTTACGGTTTTTTCGCAGGCTATATTGTTTCATCCTGTAGTATAAACAAAACAGAGCTTCATAAAATAAAAACATTGTTATTTTATAGAGCTTTTCCCAATTACTAAACCAATCAAAATATGTCGCTAAGTATAAATTTAGAAAACAATAGTGACAAAAAATTTAATAATATTTAAAAAAAATTAAATAACCACGATTTGGTTGTTTAAAATTAAAATTTTAAAATTAAATTAAAAGATCTTATTCGGTTTTTTAACTAAGAGATTTGGTGGATCGAAAAACACCAAAATTTTGGCAAAATAGACTCAGATTTTTTTTGTTTTTTTTTGACCCAAGTTTTTCTCTGGGTATATCGTCCTCTTAAACAAAAAGATTTAAAGAAATGCATAAAATAATCTAAAAGTAGAAAACCTTAACAATAAATAAAATATTTACTTGAAATATATAAAAAAATTTAGTAACTTTATTTCTTTTAGAAAAATTGGTTGATATAACATTGTTTCCTATGTTCGATGGATTTTTCCAAAACAAATTTTTGGTTCAAACTTACCAGCACTACTGGACAACCACCTATTGTTTTATGGTATATTTTTCACTGGACGTTAAAAATAAAATACTTTTGCCCGCGGGTATTATTGTATAAAAACTTATTATACTTTTGTTTTTTCAATTATTAAAAGTTTCAAATCTCCATAGCCTCTCGAAACCTTATGTTCTGCAATTTCATCATGTTTAAGTACTTTCACCTGTTTGTCATTTCATTTTCAAAAATTCATGTATTTTCCCAACTCACCGTGCTTCCTCGGCAGTTGTTACACGCGCTAGTGTCTCTTTGAAATTACCACTGTTCTCTATATTTCAAAGAAAATTATTAATAACCCTTGCACTTATGTCTATTCTGCCGGCAATTGCGCTATTTGAGTTACCTAATTCCTTTAAAAAATTGTTCTTGTCCCATTTTTGCGTCTACTGAAAGGAATCCTTCACAATAGGCACTAATAAATTAAACGTCAATTCATTGATCCAATTCAATTTTATGTAATCTCGTTTTTACAATTTTTTCAACCGATCTTGTGTTAAAAGTTTATTTTAGGAGAAATCTTTTGTAAAGTTTCGGCACTTTTAAACTACTTGGTTGGGGGGAGGGGTGGGTAGCGTTGTGTGATATAATGTGACAAAAACTACAACATCAACATTAAACAACCGTTACATGAATTAGAATAGAGTAAATGTTATTGTAAAATGGTAGCTCTGAAGATAATATGATTAAGTATCCTCAAAAATGTGGCGGCCTAATCTCTCCCTGGGACGCTTAGCCAAACTTGGTTTGAACAAAATAAGCAACAACAATATGGTTTCTATATTAGTAAGTTTATATTACAATAATGGGGGAGTGAATAAAAACTAAGTGTGAGTGTTCACTCAGTATTTTCAAGTGAACACTCACTTTCATGTGCATAAAAAAATCTCTTCATTACGTTTCGTTAAATAAAACAATCAACATTTTACGTAATGGAGAAAACACTCAATTTTGATGTGAATAAAAATAATGTGACGTTCGAATTTTAAGAGAATGCTCATATACATTTGAGTGTACCTTTTATAAGCCTCAACGTTTTTCAAAACATAAAAATCGACATTTGTTTCATGATTAATCATGTTTTTCACTTTTTGTGTACTTTTATCACTTTATCACTAAATTAAGAATAGAACCACCACGAGTTTCTACGTTTTCTTGTAAAACAACATTTGTTAACCACTCAACATTTTCCAATTCAAAGCGATAACACGTTTTAAAATTTTCACCAGTATCACCCTAAAACGCCAAAGATTATATTTTTTTTTTGCTTTGTGAGCTTGAATATTTATAAACGTATTTGAAATTCTTCTATTTTTTTAAATTTTATTTTGCTTAAAAAAATCGTGTTTATAAATTTAGCGTGTTTTATAGCACACCACAAACGCGCTCCACCCAAGAGAGTTCATTCAGAGTGAAAACTCAGTTTTTATCCACTCTCCCCAATATATTATTATTATTCACCCAAGCGCCTCATGACTGCTTTCACTTCTCGATAGTAAATCACATTCTCTTGCGTGCATATCGAAAATTTTCGTATAAGAAAAATTAATCTGTGCTGTGAAAAGTGAAGTTTTGAAGTGCCACTAATGCTTTCAGCCTTGGTTATGCATCTAGAACATGTATTTTCGTAGATTTGAGAAATAACTCGAATGCACTAAGGTGCATTTCGCACATCATCGATTTTGCTCTGTCCTTCATGAGAAAATTAAAAAGATCGCAAGTCATTTCGGCAAAATCAAGATTATTTTGAAAAGCACTTAACATTTCTGCTGCGTTTCTAACTAAAATTTCCCAAGAACAAAAATGTCTTAAATGAAAAAATAATGAAAATATTTTTTTTTCTTGTATTTCTCGGATCATAATGATTGAAGAAAGTAAATTCAAGCCGATCAAGTCACAATTAACATTGTTTACTTATTTATAACTAAAGTGTTGTCACAAAATTCATTTGTAAGGTTCAATTTTATTCATTTTTTTAAAGAGCCTTAAAACTTACATTCTGGGTTAGAATTTTGTAAATGTATTTACATTTTCTAGTCCACTATAGTGTATCTTCTCCACTTTCCAACCGCATGGTTTTCTATGAGCCACCGTGACTTTACAGCACGGTAAAATGCAATCAAATCTGCCCAAATCAAATCCCAAAGTGTATATACAGTAAAGACAAAAAATGTTGGATACTGACACACATTAAATAGATTTGAATATGTACAAATGTATTAGCCATTTTAAAAGTGCAGTTTGAAGATCTATATTACATGAAACCTTTACACGAAAAAGTGAAAGTGAAGATGTGCGCGCATTATACTTTGGTATTAAATTAACTAAATATTTTTAAATAATAATAAGTGAATGGATTTAATTTTACTCTCGATTTTGTTTACCATATACACATACTGTAGTATAATTATGTTTTATGCGATTCGAAATCATCTAAGTGTGTATTGGAATTAATATATAAAATATTATAGTTAACCAAATTTTTTTTTATCATCGTCAGGTTAATACATAAAGTAAATTAATATTCAATTAAGTACTTGAATGTATGTTGGTTGAATTGAATACCACAATAAAGAACTTAAATGAAACTACAAGTTTACGAAGAGGAAAAAACAACAAGATGAAAAACCCGTTGAACGGTTTAGTTACCTATTTCTTCTTTGTAATAAAATAGTATAAACTATAATTTTACTTTGTTATTAAAGTCTTCAATTTTTTTTTCTTAACTTTATATTTTGTGTTTTCTCTTAGGTAATATTATTATTTATTTCTTAATTCTAAAGTTAATTTTTTTTATTTATCACTTTCCATTCTATAAGTTATGTATTTATTACGAGTATGATGAAAAGAAACATATTCTCATCTCAATGTTGTCTTGCTTTGTTTTTACACCGAAAGCCGTTATACAAAGTTTTGCGCGTTATAGCTAATATAACGACGTGATGGTGCAAAATAAAAAAAACTACGCGGAAAGAAGTGAACAAAAATATTAATTAACTGAATATAATTTGTCATTTGGAATTGATTTGTCTAGGTTGTTGTTGATTATCTATATGCGATTCATTGCAGTTATTTCATTTTTGCAGCTAAAATCGATGATCATGTTAATTAAATGCATTCAATAAATTGTTCATATTTCCGGTTGTTTACGATCGCATATCTTATCGACGATTATACATATTTTGTATAATGTTAATTTAATTGATGATCTAATGATACGTCGCAAAATGATATATTTGTATTTTTCTTATTTAATATGTTGCATACAATGATTAATTTTTCATTATCAAATATTTTGTATATTACGTCACATTTAGATCAATTTTTCAATTTTTTTGGGCCGATCTTAAACTATCAAAGATAATGTGAAGTTGATTTCCACACAGCTCGAATCGGCAAACAAAAAAGACGAAACATGTTCTTCTTTGAAAAGCATTTTCAGAAATATGTAATCCATTATTTAAAACTATGGTACCTAGCAAAATTTATACAATGGGAGGGTAGTGTCTGAAGGTAGTGTTACATTTTTGAAAACAAAACTATTGGGAATAATTTTCCCAGCCAATTTGGATATGGAAACATTATTCCTAATTTATAAATATTTACACCAAAGTTTTCTTCTCAGTAGGGCGGAAAAAAAATATTTGGACGAAAATTACATATAAATTCATTCCCCAATTTCCTATTCTCAGGGAATTACCAGAATAGTGCCACTGGTGTAATAATCACTTAACCTGTTTCAACATCTAAAGTAACTTGCCCGTTACTAAACACCATTGTCTACCCCTTGTAGCAGTGAAGCAGTTCTTCAAATATCTACTACGATAATTCAAATAGTATCCGAATTAAATCAAGATCTCTGTATTAGTCAACTCTGGAAGAAGATTTTGATGTCATTTGCATCGTTGAAACGTGGTTAACAATCCACTTCAAAACGGAGGAGTATTTTCTATCATCTTATGCTGTTTGCCGGAGAAACAGGCGCCTGCAAAGGTGAACATGAAACTTTTGTAGAAACTGTGAAATCAAATGTTGCTCCACTTCGATATGTCTTCTTGAGTCCGTCAAGGCAGCCATTTTAGTCCCATGTTCTTCATTCTTTTCGTAAACGATGTGGTCAACTGTCTAAGTTATTCTGACATTCCAATTTATGCGGACGATATAAAAATTTTCAAAACTATTTCATGCGCCAATGATGCATTTGATTTTCAGACCGACCTATCAAATTTTAATGCTTGGCGTACATCGTATAATTTGATTCTAAACATCTCCAAATGCAAAACAATGATTTTCATCTGCGCATCTTGCATCCACTAGTTACAATTACTCTTTTGATGGTTGTATTATTTAAAGTGTTGATACTTTTAAGGATTTAGGTATAACCTTTACTTCGAATTTATCGTTTCATAAACATGTTGAAGGTTGCATTTCTAAAGTGAATTCTATGTTTGGATTTGTAAAAAGATTTTCTAAGGATTTTTATGGCCCTTACGTGATTAAAACTGTACAAATGTCTCTTTTGTTCGTTCATTATTGGAATAAGGTGTTGTCATATGGAATCCATTTTATAATCAGATCGCATCGAGAAGGTTCAGAAGCGATTTTTAATGAACGCACTACGATTGTTGCCTAGAGACGCAAATGTCCCTGCTTTCATACTCCCAGCGTATCGAAGTAGATGTAAATTAATAAATATAGAGACGCTGTTCATTTGTAGAATTGAAATTAGTGCAACTCGATCGATTTCGATTTGTTAGGTCATCATCAGAACTATCTACCCTAGTGGATACTCCTAACAAGTCGAAATCGTTCGAGTGATTTTTTAAACTTTTTGCAAATATTCAAAAAATCTAATTTTGCGAAATTCAAAACAAGTGTTTAATAAAAATTGTGTTTATTAAGTGTAAGTGTATTTCGTCATACGGCAAATAGTGTAAAAAGTAATCCTCATTTAATGGTGCCACTGAACAGTGTCACAACAGCGATTCAAAAATCTCAATCAAAAAATAGAAAACTACTTTAAATAAAGAGCCATTTGAGAGTTATTTCGTCAAAAAATGACTGCTTTATCACGATAAAATGGAAAAGCAAAAATTAAAACTTTACACGATAAGGAGGATTTTGCTGCTTAAATGACAACATAAGGGGTATGTTGGAACTTTACATCCCTTAGCTGAAAACAAATACTGAGAATTATATTCAAAGTTTGGACCAACGTTAATATTGCACTCGAAGTATCTTGGACCATACAAAATTACGAATTTTAAATTCGCAATGCATTACAGAGCAATGCTCAGTCAATTTTTGCTTACAAAGTTCTAATACGATGCCACATGTCATACAACTAATGAAACAAGCAATTTACATACCTGAAATACAGCCTGGTTTATTTGAGAATCATCGAAAATTGGGTCCATAGAATCTATCGTATATCCACGATGCGTGACGGTTATCTAAATGATGTTATATTTCATACAAAATGTTATCCGGCATACTTTACATTGAAAAAAACTCGTTAAAATTGTAATATGACTGTTGTTCTATTTCAGTTCAAGCTTGAGCGGCTCCATTGAAGTACCCTATAGTATCACTGACAATAAAAATAATTTAGACACAGTCTTACAAATACACTTAAAGGGCGTTTAGTGGTGATATAAAAAGTAATTTTGCGACACTCGGAGTGTCGCGTGAATTTGTTAAATCTATTTCTCTTATTTTTTGCGAATGGATCCCGCAATTTTTGAGTAGACTTAGTAATTTTCATTATTTGTCCGTGTCTCTTTATGACCCGATTAATACTGATGAATCACGATGTATTTTACTTTGAGTTTTTACACAAATAAAATACTTCTTTCGGCCGAAGAACTATAAAATTAAAATTTGTTTTATTTATCCTGTGCAGATCTGCGTGAAATAATAAAACAACGAAAAATTGCAGGATCAATTGCATACTTGTTCCTAAAACTATTATAATACTGAAATACTTGAACGTTTTAAGTTTTTTAATAAAACTATTTGAACTTTGCATAATAAAACTATTTACGATTTTATAAAGAAAACTTTAAAAAAAAAGTAAAGCTGAAGTAAGACTAACTCGTTTACGAGATTTTACAAGATAAATCAATTGTGCAATGGCTAGGGAATCATTTGAAATGAAATGATAAGTGGTCCAGTTATAATAAAATAATAAGATATACAAGCAAAATATGTGCGAGGTGAAATTAACATTAGTTTGGTCACTTAGTTTCGACCAAACAAGACAAAGGAATATTTTATTTACAAAAATTTCTCGCCAGATTCCAGTTACCAAACGACAAAATTAAGTTGAATACTTCATTTAAGTACATGTACATGAAGTAAACACCAGTTGACTTAGCGAATTATTTTAAATTCATTTGTGTTTGTTAGACACTTCATAATCTCGGGTTATTGTAGATATTTTATGCATACATACAATTTCTTTGAGAAATATTATAGTTATTTTGGATGATAGCTAGGACATTGTTTTGTACGAGGTGAAATTAACAAGTACATTAAATATATTTGTTTAAATTCTGAGCTCTAATTTTGGTAATAACGTCTCAAACCGGAACCACATTTTTTCATATCGTTTAATGTATTACGTACCTACTTGTACCTGCTAGTGGCTAGGAGATACTAGATATCTATTTAATAAAATAAACAAACTATTGTTTGTTATATCACAGCATTTACTTGTAAGTACAACACTGTACACACCATGCTGAAACAACTTTCATTTTTGTACAAAACATTGAAAAACCAGAAAATTGTGTTTCTTAAGTAAGACACTGAACAAATATAAATTGTGTAGTGGTAAAAACTACTTTACTACTACACTTTTTCTTTTGCTTTGGTGTTTATTGTGCTGTATACATTATTATAACAATATGCGTCTGCGTATTATATTATTACTAGTATTATATCTAATTGCAAAATTGCATTTTATTTTGGTTTTTAAAAGAGAAACGCTATCATAGGCATTGAAATTTTCCACCTGTTTTGTTTTTATAAAATAACGTCTTCGAGCATAAAACATATGTGGTTGGTTAAAATAAATACTGGCTATTATAAACTAAATTTTAATAATTTCGTTCGTTATTTATTCCAAACGCATAAAATACATTTGGAATTTTTATTATTATTAGAAGCGGACTGTGGATGCCAGTTTGATACATTTTACTTAGCCATACTGTGTGAATTTTTTTTAAACAGACGGCGCTAAAGAAGTGAAGTCAAAAGTCATATTCTTGCATCATGACATTATAAATTCTTTCAACTACACTCGACTACAAATACACGTACACTAAATACCAATTAATATAATTGTGAACGTCCTTGTAAATATATAAAATTACAATTATTTTATATAAGTGCACTTTTACTTATTACACTCATTTTCTGGTTTATATATACCAGATTCATATATGTATAATAAACGTTCCGCTGTATAATATTTCAGCATAGCGAG
Source organism: Nephrotoma appendiculata (assembly GCA_947310385.1). NCBI lineage: Eukaryota > Metazoa > Arthropoda > Insecta > Diptera > Tipulidae > Nephrotoma > Nephrotoma appendiculata. Next base: position 106,391,826 of record OX371225.1, read on the forward strand.
AACGTTATGTATAGTAGTATACCAGTATATAACCGCAATGCTGAGTTACATTTTAGGGTAACTAATTTCGCAAGTTAAGATTATAAGCTGATATTATATACACACTGGTGAAATGATGTGAATGAATGAATGAGTTTTTACTATTTGAAGACTGTAATCGAACTTTAACTATATTTATCCCCAAATCCCTAGAGTATATAGGAACCATGAAAAAGAAAGTGAGACAATTTCTGTACGATACCTCCTCGTCGAGTAAATAACGTACCAAAACGCTAATGTTTACCGCGTAGATGAATTAGTATATCGCTGAAAATGCATATTCTTCCATTCTCCCGTAAACGCAACAACAAATATAACACTGGTTGTTGTATTTAATATGGCGTGAAAGAACAAGCATTTTCACTTAATTTATCGTATGGTTTGAAAAGTCAAACAAGATCATGATTTTTAAAAACTCGCTGGGTAAATCGGTGTTAAAAACCTGGAAGACTAAAACAATTGCATATACTATAGCAAAGATTGCGAACGGAAATTCCATGAAATTGTAAAACTGATATGGCAGTAATTACCCACTCTGTTCATTATGTGGATAAATTTTTATGGTTTCTTATGTTTTTCATAAATAGACCAATGAGCAAGGGTTTACATACGCATACAGCTATAAATACAAGCCGATTTCCGCACACCATCCCTTTGATTTAATCAATCATCCTACCTAGTGTAGATATAAACCATCAAATTACCAAGTGCTCGCCGATGTGCTTTACAAGAAGAATGTGTGCCAACCTTTATATGCAACAAATGCACTCACAATATTGCGAACATCATTTTGTTCTTAGAATTTAGTTTTATTAGATTTGGAAAAAAGAATGTTTAAAATATTTTTGTTTTGGCCATTTTTATTTTACTAATGAAAGTCTAGATTGAATAAAAATTAAACGAAATTTAGTTATTTTTGGTCGAAACTGATTTAATGTTTAGGTGGCTCTAGAATGCGTATATATTGTGTTACATACATGTTAGGATGTCAAAATTGGAGGAAGAGAGCTATAGATTGAGATGGATGGAGTACCATAGTGCAGGCGGCAAAATCCCCCATTCGTGGGATGTGAAAGCTAAAGAGAAAGAGAGAGAGAGAGAGAGAGAGAGAGAGAGAGAGGGAGAGAGAGAGAGAGAGAGAGAGAGTAGTTCTAGAATGCAGAATAGTCTCATTTGTAGAAATAGTCTCATTTGTAGACTTGTTATATGTGCTGAATCTTTTCTTTATCCACGTTCCTTTAGTTTTTACATTTCGTCGTCCTAACAGAGAATTAACGTAAGTGCTAACGCGTTATGCTAGATAATAGAAAAATTAACCTTTATAACATTTAAATATATACTAAAATCTAAGTAATTTTTTGGATTTTATCTGTGCATTTTAGTATGACAACGCATTTTTCAAGAGACGTTTGTTACATTAAACAGAAAAGAGGAGGATGAGTCAGACTACTTATTAGTTTTAATTTACATTACACAGTTTAGTACTAACTTTTTTATTTTCGTGAAACTTTTCTAGAAATTAGTCGAGGGATTACCAAAAATTAAACATATCGGAATGGTCTACGTATTTATATAAATTGTAATACACCAAAATAAAATTAATTTTGACTTAAAGTATAATGCAACTAATTGAAACAGTCTACAATTTAACTACGCAGCTTCTTAACATTATTATGTTGAATGTGAAATCAGTCTTTCCTATTTGAGAACAGGGAATCGGGAAATTATTTAAAAAAAAAAATCTTTAAATAATTGTTTCTAGTTACTGAGTTAAACAGAAAGTAAAATTGTTGTAGGAAACAAAATATGGAATAAACTACAGCCTTGTCCTGTTTTTGATATCGAAAAAATAATCATAATTTCTAAAATTGAACACAAAACCTTTTGTTCAGTAGGCTTTCTGGCCTAAAACTGATTCAGATAAAAAACATGTGATTTACCAATTTTTCATCCCCAGGAAATTGTCAGAATAGTATCACATATGAAAATAAGACATTACAGATCTTTCAAAACCTTTACTTCGATTCTTAGCACAACTGCATGACTCATCCCTCTCTGTATTATGAACTAAATTGTAAAGTGAAAAATGAGGATCGTCATTTAGTTAGTTTACCCCAGCACGTGTTGAATATCTGGAGTAAAGCCAGCATATCAGCTCGGTTAGGTCACAGTTTAGTGTATACGAAACCGAGGGTGGATTGGTCAAAAATATCATAAATGTCATAAATATGATTTTTTTTGGGTTGCTGATTACGAAAGCAGCAATGGTTGGAACACCCCTAAAATTGCAAAAAACACCGCTAAATAGTTTCTGATACTCGTATTTTTAAGTCTTTATTTAAAGTGATCTTCCGAAAACAAGAGTTACCCGAAAAAAATCAATATTCCTATGAATCAAAACTCCTGTTCAATTTAAATATGCTGCGTTGCAAACACTAGGAGACTTCAGAGGGCGTGTGAATACAAGGTCGTGGATCCAGGTTTTCTCTCTATACCCACATCTATATATATTTCGTTTATTCTAGCATCAATGTTTGCTCCCTACTTCCCGCTCGTGCTGTGCTTGTACAATTTCGATGCAGTTTAATAATTTTTCATCGCAGTTTAATAATTACCGGTTGGGAGGGGTGTTTCTGGCATGTGGGGGGTGTCACACAAATTTTCCACTCTCGACACTCCGATTTTTGAAATCAGCGACCCAAAAAACATATGAGATGACTTAGTTTGCAAAACAACAAGTACAGTCGAAAAACACCCCTACTTAAGGGTGTTTTTGCAATTTTCGGGGTGTTCTAACCATTACTGCAAGTTTTAACCACCATTTTCGTAATCAGCGCCCCAAAAAACATATAAGATGGCTTAGTTTGCAAAACAACAAGTACAGTCAAAAAACACCCCTATTTAGGGGTGTTTTTTTGCAATTTTAAGGATGTTCCAACCCTGGAGGTAGTTTTAACCCTCATTTTCGTAATCAGCGCCCCAAAATACGTAGAGCACAAGTGGTCTCGTCAAGTTCGGTGTTTCCCGACCTTTTACCGTTATTTTAAATGGACTAATCAATTTTACCAAGAACTTGAATTTGAATTTCAAATTATATTTTTAATTGACGATTGGAGCATCACGGATTCAGCGTAGCGGATTTTTTTTGTACTATGAGAACTACAAATTTTGACATTTATGCCACATTCATAAATAAAATAAACAATCAGCGACATTCGCGATAATTTTTTCGTTTTTTTGCTAGCTTGGTTTGGTTTAATTTTGTTTAATCACATACATATATAAATTAAAAATGGTATAGGTTTTATATAGTTAGTGATTTTTTGGCATATGTAATATAAAACAATTGAATCTATGTATATTCTAGATTTTGTCGGCGTATCGGTCACACATGTTATTTTTTGTAGTTAAGTTAGTTTTAATCTGATCCACCAGCGGTCCTTTTCGAACTTTTACAATCGTCAATAATTTTTTTGTTTATGTTTGCAATTGCACAGTAAAACAACACAAAAATTTGCTGCTTATTTATTGCAGCCGCAAAATTTACTGTGCAATCGCAAAAAAAAAAAAAAAAAAAAAATTTTTGAAAAACATAATTTGAAAATCAAATATCCTTGTTAAAATTGATTGAGTAGCCAGGATTTTGGCTAGCAAATTGTTTGCTTGATAGCCGATCGAGTATCTACTCCAATATGTTGTTCATAACTGTTTAAACATAAATTTAAAAAAAAAAATACATTTTTGCACATGACTTTTAGTTACCTGAATTTTGTCGAGCTGCCCATATCAAACTTGACCTAACAGTTTTTCCAGAGTTAACCGTCGATGAACCGTTTAAAGTAACCAGACATAACACTTAAACTTGCAAGAATGTTTCATTTCCTCAAGTTCCCCATATGAAACTTGGCCGGATAACTTTGCCAGGGGTCACCTTTTCGACAGGTATTACGTACTCAATTTTTACAAATTTTTAGATTTTGCATTCATGTTTTATAAAAAAAATGGCGGTTTTCGCCAAGCGAGCTCCATTTTCCAGGAATAGTGAACCACAACCCATTAACCATCGACAAACGGCATCAAATGAGAACATTAACAGTGACAACACAAACGTTAAACGTTTAGAAAATTTCGAAATTAATCGAATTTTCTGAATTTTTCCCCAAATTAATGTCGGTTTTATAGATTTTATGAACATTTACAAATCACGATGCTGATACTCTATCGAAACCAATGTCATCAAATTGAGACATATCTACAGCAGTAGGGTAGTATCGATAGTTAGTATATGGCACTATATGCCGCAATCTTTGTTTTAACTTCAGTGAAGTGGATTTTTGCCAGACCAATATTGACGTCAACATGGCACAATGACATTGTTTGAAAGCATATTTTCATATACTACTTTGTATATTAAAACCTCATTTATGGTTACGGCACGGGAAGATCGGAAGCTATTGTTTTTTTCGTTTGGGTTACCTATTCACCGAAAATATTTTAAATTTAATTTAATTTCTCAGTAATGGATTACGTACCATCAATCGATCGATATGCTTTGTGATACTGGTTCTGTTTTAACAAATTTCCACTAAATAAGTTGCTTTAAAACAGGTTTGGTCATGGGCTGGCAACGTGTACTAAATAGATTGGTAAACCAAATGTGCCTTATAGCTATGGCTTTCACTAAATATACATAAAATACCAATTCAAAATACTCAATTTATAATCTTTATCCTTGTCGAATAAATCTAAAATGTCTTAAACCAAATATATACGGACACAAATTAATATGTAAGCATCCCATAAAACAATAATCCAAACAGTCATCAAAAATGCTTATTCTAAATATATTCAAATGATCATCAAATCAAATTTAACCTTCAAAAATAAGTTTCTTCTTGTACAACACAAGAAAATGTCAAACAAGTATATTACATAAATATTTAAATTTTGCTTGATTAAACATTGTTGAACGAAACAGCAATAGACTTATATAACCTTAGTATTATTTTTTGTAATTTTACTGTAATACAGGGTTACAAATTTTTAATTTGCAGCCATTTTTATATAATTGCTGGTGTATATACAATATATATATATATATATATATATATATATATATATATATATATATATACAGGTTGTACACGACACACAATACCCTAATCAACAATTTTCTTTTGCAATACACATTTGAATCAGGTTTATAAGATCGATGTGACGTCATGTCTTAAAATGTTATTAACTAAAATGTCACATTTAAATGTCAAATGGTGCGAGTGTTTAAAAAAGCAACATTTACACATATACACTCATGGAAATAAAACTAAATACCTACATTCATGGCAGTACAAACAAAGAATGGAATAAACAACTGGTTTTATACGAGTATATGTGGTTGAAATTATTGCAATATAGATCATGCTCAATTAGCATATCAAATGTTTCCAATAAAACAGATTTTTCTTTGTTTATGCGACAAAGCTTCCTAAAATATGCCCTAATTAAATAAAATGGTTGTCTCTATCCCAAAGTGATGGTTTAAAAGTTTTGTGATTTTTAAAGTGTTTAAAAATAATGATTATACAAAATATACGACATCGATAATTTAAATGTTATAAATATCGATGGGATGCCAATTATCGGACAATTGGTCGGCTAGCTATAGACATTAAAACAATTTTACAGTGTCGTATTTACAGTGTCGAATTTTTGACCGAACAATCCGTTGGTTTTACGTAACGGCTGGAACACATTATTAAATCGTATTATTACATATCTTAAAGTGTATTACACGTCTAATGTTGAAACAAAGTGCAAAAAGCAACACAAAACTTTTACTTTTGCATACATTATATTCATAAATTGTTGATATTAGAAAATTAGAAATTTTCATTTTTTACTAATATAATTCATAAGTAATTCGTGAACAGCCATGAAGTTAATCTTAAATTGTGCTGTTATTGTGGCGTTTACCTGTATTGGGAAAGGTAAATTAGTATAAAGCTATATATTTAAGAAAAACTCACACAACCATATAAGTATGTTCGTATACATACATATGAATAAATTGTACATAAAACGATCACCCTTCATTCAGCCTTCACATTCTACTTTTTTCTTATTCGAGTAGTATAGTTTGTTAACAACAACAAATGGATTATAAAAAAAATAATTTCAATTTCATTTATAAGAATGAATAGTTGTAATTTATACAAGCAACCATAGATCGTGATCATCTTATTTTCGATATACACCGTTATACGTCATGTATATAAATTAAAATCACGAATATAGATTTATTTCATCTTAATGGATTCAACGAGTTTTAATTAGAAGAATATCCATATTGTGTGATAGATGCTGAAATTAAGATCAAGATCAAAATATTTTTATTTATTTTTTGTAGTTCTATTTGCATAAGTAAACGTATAGCAATTGGTTTCAAAAAAGAAACTCACAGAAATATTTAGCTTATTCCCTAAATCCACAAATCGACGAAATGTTTATGGATTTTCTTTTTAAATAAAGCTGCACCAGAGCTTTCATATGGTTCTTCAGAATCAAGATATAGAGAATCATGTGTAATCATTAGGTTACGAAAATATTTGGGCTTGGTAACATTTTGGATAAAATGACCCCTAAATGATATACTAGCTTGTTATATTTAAACGGAAGCTAAATCGTTTTCCACCATTATCTGTAGTAGTTTCGTATCGGAAGTCATTGTTTCTTCTGGTTTGATTACTTTGTAAAATATACGTATTATGGTTACTTATTGTTTTATTCAAATGGATGTTTTCTAATTTCAAACGCAACAAAACTCCACACGTCAATTCACGTCCATAACTTATTTATTCTCCTCTTTTATTCCTTTCCCTCTATTGACCATCTCTCTTTCATTTACAACTTAACCCTAAAAACCATACTTTCCTATACATCTGACATAGCATCATACGCCACTTAATCGTAATACATCACATCTCCCTTCTTTAGCTATAAAAACTTTTTATTCTGTTGTTTATATACTATATACATATAAATATTATAAAATTACATTTCAATTGAACTTATTTTGCTTAACCCAAAATTATTTATTTGTTTGTATTTATGTTTTTACTTAACATAATCTATCAAATGCATTGGCGGTCTGCGAATCCTCTGATGCCTTTGATGTTCCACTGAAACGGTCTCTTCGAAGTTTTCTCTAACCCTTGAATTATTATTTTCATTATTATAATTATTACGATTTTCATCAAACTCAAATCTAAAAGATTCCCAATCAATCAACACATCAGAATCATTGTACAATTTCCTCTTTAACATTTTGTATATAACCTTGCTCACTTTACAAAATACTTTTGCTTTTACCCATTTTGCAAAACTACTCTTATCTATTGCTAACTAGAGTACCTGATCTCACTTTACAAATTGTTCAATCCCCTTAACACTGTATTCCTTGTTCTCATGCTCATTAAAAAATCTAACTCTCTTTTTACTTGATTCTAGCTGATTTTGTTTACAACATCCTTTGAATTGCCACTTTCATTTACAAATCTATTTGTATTATGATTCCTTAGCTTAACAAGATCTAACAAAATTCTTGGCTTATAACTGAATATTTTTCTGCTGGAACAATATGCTCTTAGGATCAAATCAAAACTATTGTGCCACCTTTCACTATCCAAAATATCTGTCTTCAGAACTAACTTTGTAGTTTGCACCCCTCTTTCGACTCGACCACGGTAATATGGTGGACTGTGCGTTAATTTAATATCGTTTTTACTACAATACTCCTTAAAACCTTCAAGTCCAAATGGAGAGCCGTTGCCCAGAACTAACTCCTCCCGCAAACCAAACACCTGCCCTTGAAAATAGAAGCTTACAATTAATTGGTAGTCTGCTGAGACAGTCAGCATTTCCCTTTTCAATTCCCTTCCTATTCTTCAATACGTAATCAAAAATTGCAAGTAGGTGCATGTACCTTTGCAACCGAGATGCTATTACTGACGGTTGTCCTTTTGTTTGACGAAACATACCCTCTATCGATTTATAAAAATAATAAAATTTCTTCATAGAGAAAACTACCGCTAATGCATGTAATGTTGTTCTAGCCAAAGTTCTTGAAACAAAAAATACCGGTTTCTCAACGTTGTCTATCACGTGAAATAATATGCCATTTAGATGTGTATCACTTGCATCACAAATTTAATTTGTTTCTTCGGATCATAAAATTCCAAAATTTGACTATTTATTATACCATGTTTTCACTGCTCAAACACCACTTGGCATTTGTTATCCCAATCCCATTTTGTATTTCTCTGTAGTAAACTATAGAAAACACTACACTTTTGATTTAGCTTCTGTAAAAAACTTCGAGTAGTAATTTAATAAACCAATGAATGACTTTAGTTCTGTTACACTACTCGGTGAAGGTGCTTCAACAATTGTCTTGACTTTATCATTACAAAGTCCTACACCTGATGCAGATAACGCATGTCCTAAATAAGTTAACTTGGCTTCAAAAAATTTACATTTTTCATAGTTAACTTTCACATATAATCCACGATGTGTATGAATGGTTAATAATTGTTAGGCTTCATTACTCAGTTTTAATTGGGTATACGCGCCCTTCAAATCAAGCGACAAAAAAAATTTACAACCCGCTAAACTCGCAAGTACCTCATCAGTAACAGGTAAACGATAATACTGCGGTTTTACTAATTTATTAATTGTCACTGAGCAGTCTACACATATGGTTCAATAATACAATCACGCTGCAACTGCTCTAACTCCTTTTCAACATTCTCTCTTAAACTAAACGGTAACGGATATGGTCTATGGAATATTGGCTTTGAATTCTCCATTAAAGGTATATTAACTATGAAATCCTTAATTGGTGCTCTCAGATCACCATCAAATACCACCTCAAAATCTGATTTAATTTCCAAAAAACCTTATCCCGAAATGCTTGACATCCATCTATCTTTTAAATCCTAAACCAATCACGCCAATCAGCATAAAATATATTGAGCCAATCCCGACCACATAAACGGAACATTTTCTTGGGCGTGTCTACAATAATTAACTGTACCCGTTTATCTGCAAATCGAATTTTCATCATCGATTACGATCGGTGATGTTAATAAACACAACTAAGACCCTCTGATGGAGTGCAGAATTCAGCGCCGACCCACCGACCATGTCAATGTACAGGTTGGCAAGGAGCTTGCAATGTGAAGGTGGTAATACTGTAGTTGTGAATAGTGGTGAATAGGTGAATGGGTTACTGATGTAGCGTGAATGCGTGGTATCACAATGGGCCAAAAATGGCCTAAGTGTCAACCACTGAAACCTAAAAAAATCTACCTTCAATTTCGCCATTACTTGAATTTTGCACATTACTTTAATGGCAGCCCCTGTTATAACTGATAATGGATCTTCAACTTTTCCTAACTTAATTTGAGCAGAATTTCTTTGGTATTGATCCCATGTGCAAAGGCTCACGAAAACTCCAGTGTCTATCTCCATCTTAACTAATTTATTTTCACTTTTTACGCTATTTGCCGTAGGCACTTGGCGAAACACACTTATACTTAATAAACACATTTTTATTAATCACTTGTTTTTTGTTTCGCAGAATATTTTGAATATTTTTCAAAAAGTTTAAAAAATCACTCGATCGATTTCGACTTGTTAGGTCATCATCAGGAGTATCTACTGATCAGTAGATACTCCTGATGATGACCTAACAAGTCGAAATCGATCGAGTGATTTTTTAAACTTTTTGAAAAATATTCAAAATATTCTGCGAAACAAAAAACAAGTGATTAATAAAAATGAGTTTATTAAGTATAATTTATTTTCTATGATAATATCTATAAATTCTACTTTTGAATATAGTCTATTTACGTGTACAACGTTAACAGAATTTAAATTACTGTAACCTAAACTTTCACACTGTTTAATTTTATTAAAATGTACATTTTTATTTGTGACTCAATCATCAATTTTGTGATTATACATTTTAGATGCTGGTTCTCGATCATCTCTTGTAATATTATTAAAACTATCTTTCTCAATATCATGCAGTAACGATTGACCAAAGTCAAAATTTTCGAGTTCGATTTCACCAACATTTCGATTTTCGATCACTGACTTGACTCCATCTCTCTTTGGATAATTCCCATCCCGTGTACTGTTACAACTTTTACTACTATTAAAATTATTATACCTTTTGTCTATTATGATGCTCCTTGTGATGGACACTCTCTCGCCTTATGACCAAATTCCTGGCAAACATTTGAACATTTGAAATTCTTTTTGTTGCTTCGCAATCGTTTTCTATTGTTATTGCTGTTATATTGTTGTACGAACCCATAAAAATAATTCTGATGACCGCCACGTGATCCCGACCTAACCCGACTTTTGTGGTATACTTATTTACATCTTGCTCCTCTCATGACATTTTCATGTTCATTTCCACAACTTTTGAAATTATCTCTGCAGCCACATACTTTTGTAACATATGGTCGAACGTTTTCGACTCCTCAAGTGACACAAACTCCACTTTAAGCCGCTTATTCATAATTCTCATAATCAATTGGTTCCTAAGCGCCTTATCTGTATATGCTCAAATTGTCATTGTTCTACCAGCACTATTAACTCCATGGCAAACTCATGAATTGATTCGCCTCTTTGTTGTATTCTTTTGCTGAATTTTACTGGACACTTTTTGTGAACAGTTCTTTGTATTTTTTTATAATATCCTCATAACTAAATTCCTTCGGCTTTTTTGGCTTACATGCCCTCAATAATTTCACATTGTTCGCACATCCGAACCCATCAAATTACACAATAACAACTGCACCTTGAATGAGTCATCATCTCCAATTCTATAGCCATTTAACTCCAAATAATTTTCTAACCGCTCTATATACTCTATAAAAAATTTTCTTGGTGTACTATATATGGCCCATGTGTCCAACCAAATTTTTCGCCGCCATCATTTAGCTCTTTTATATATGTGATTATCACTTAACCTTATTTCTCCACGAGTTTTTTTATATTTATACAACTATACATCCATATATAATTTATAGCACATCTCTATAGGACATAGGACCTATCTATAGGCCAAACTTTAGAAAAAGTTAATAATACCTATAAGAAGTTTGTAACTTATTTGTATGTAGAAATTTGTGAAATGTAGACATTTAGGCGAATACACAATTTCAACGCTTGTTTAAATTAAATTTTTAATTTTGTTATGTAATGCTAAAAACTTGAACTTAAACAAAAAATTAAATAATATTTAATAGAATAAAGTAAACCATATTATAAAAGTGCAATTGACAATTTGTTTTTTAATGAAATACCATTATTCTCATTTTACATACACTCATGGACTCATGCGAATAATTTTTCGGACAAAACAAACTGTATTTTAACAATGACTGCTTCTCTTTTTATGCTTTTTTGCTTGTATGTTTTTATGATCAAACTTCACCGATGCCCTAATGCATATATCATAACTTAAATATTTTGTGTTAAATTACCGTACTTTTACCGCTATCGGTAGAAAAGTGAATTCACCTACCAAAATAAATGCGAAAAATTATCCGGACAACATTATATTTCATAGACTTATATTCACACAACAAAATTATTTTACAGTAAAATTATATGTTTAATATATTTGTAATTTAGAAATGTGTAATATTTCTCTATGTATTAATATCTAGTGTGTAATCCAGTATTATCCAGCTGGTAGTCTACGTGGCATAGAGTCCACCAAATTTCGTAAAAATCCAGTGGCAATGTTTTCCCATTCATACTCAATTACCGATTTTAATAAGGTTTTGTTGGTTATTCGGTGGTTACCTCGGTTTTTTTGTCCAAATGGTCCCAGAAATGCTCTATAGGATTGAGATCCGGTCTTTGTTACGGAATTTCCAGAACATGTGGGCCATAATTTAATAATATGTGCTTTGTGTTTTGCCCGAAAATTTTTTTTTGTCCGGAAAATTATTCGCATGAGTGTATATGTTTTTTAAATATGTATACAAATTATTTTTATTTTTAACATGAAAGCTAGAAACACGTTGGTGTGGTAATAAACTGAAAGAATATTATTTTATATTTGGTAGTATAAGATGACCGTCTCATATATACTAGTATTTACGATATTTTTATCATTATATTTACGATTTGGGGGGGGCGAGTGGCAGAGATAGATAAGACGACAACAACTTCACCACCAACGTCAAGCAACCGTTGCTTGGGTTAGCATAAATTTGGGTGACCGCTTGGGAACATAGTAGAAGAAAATGGAAAAAATTGGAATGGAACGAAACCTCCCCCCCGGCATGCCAGTATGCCTTACCCAGCAGCCCCGGGATCTGGCTAGGATGCAATGGACCAATCACCCATTAATCTGAAAAAACAAATGATTACAGAAACGGAAACTAGAACAAATAATAACTCAAACCGGCAAACAACACAATCAACCCTTGGGGCTATCGTACACGGACACGAATCGGAACCTGGAATATAAGAACTCTGACTGAAACATCAAGGCTAGCGCAACTGGAGCAAGAAAGAAACGTTACAAAATCGAAATTCTAGGTCTATGCGAAGTAAGATGGAAGAACAGTGGTGAAATGAATACGAGAAACGGAAACTTCTTAATATACTCTGGTCGAGATGATACACATGAGCAAGGTGTAGGCATAATAACAACACCAAAAGCGAAAAAGGCACTAATGGAATGGATACCAGTGAATAGCAGAATAATCATGGCAAGGTTTCAATCGAAAATAAGAAACATTACAATCATACAATGCTATGCACCAACAGAAGAGGCAGATGAGATTACGAAAGATGAATTCTACGAACAACTCCAATCTACCATGGCAAAAACACACCGTAATGATGTGAAAATAATTCAGGGAGATTTCAACGCAAAAATTGGTACGGATAATTCTGACTTGGCAACCATCATGGGAGCAAACGCGCTGAGCACTGTGAGAAATAATAATGGAGAAAGACTCATCGACTTCTGTATCGCAAACCAGCTATTAGCAAATTTCCGCACAAAGATATCCACAAATACACATGGACCTCGCCAGATGGTAGAACAAGGAACCAAATAGACCATGTGATGATTAACAAGAAATTCCTCTCATCGTTGCAAGACGTAAGATCAATGAGGGGTGCGGACATCCATAGTGACCATCAATTGGTAATATCACAATTCAAAATCAAACCAGTCGCTATAAAACACAACAACAAGTCTAACAGAAGGAAATTCAACATCGAAAGATTAAAAGATAGCGAAACAAAGCAGACCTTCAATGACATGCTCGAAGGCAAATTGTCAACCATTGATGATGCCACCAACATGGAAGAAAAATGGGAACGAATCGAGGAAACATATGTCGAAACAGCTGCCAACTCGCTCGGATACCAGGATCGCCACCGCAAACCATGGATAACAGACACCACATGGCTGAAAATTGACGAACGGCGAAATCTCAAATTGCAATTGAACCAGCAGAACACGCCAGAAATAAGAAGCAAATACGACTCACGGCAAAAGAAGTTAAAAAATTGGCAAGGGCGGATCGTAGAAGATTTACGGAAAATATCCTCAAGATATATCCTCAAGATAAGGGATCAAAATGGTCAAATACTAACAACAGATGAAGCGCAGTTAAAGAGATGGGCAGAATACTTCGGCGATGGAACATCAACTAGCTCGGAAAACTCCACATTACTCAATAACGCTGACAACGAAACCATTAACACCCATCCACCAACGGAGCGGGAAGTTGGTAGTGTAATTGAGAAATTGAAGAACAACAAGGCACCCGGAACGGATAACATACCAGCCGAAATATTCAGACACGCTACATCCACAACGGTGAAAACCATAACGCCTCTCCTAACCGAAATATGGAACACGGGTAAAATACCGCGGAAATGGAAAGAAGGCCTGACCATAATGATTCCTAAGAAAGGTGACCTAAGGGAATGCAAAAATTGGCGAGGTATATCGCTGCTTAACACAATAATTAAGGTGTTATCAATGATCATCCTCGATAGAATATCGCCTACAATAAACATGAAACTTAGAAAAGAACAAGCCGGATTCAGATAAATACAGTTCGCATCATCATAGAGCAATCAAATGAATGGAACTCATCACTATACCTGCTCTTCGTGGATTTCGAACGCGCCTTCGACACTATACACAGGAATGCAATATGGAAGACACTCTGCGAAATGGGCATCCCGATCAAAATAATCCAACTCATACAAGAAATGTATCGGGATGCAGGCAACCGAGTACAACACAAAGGCAAGCAAAGTGAAACGTACTACAACAATCATGGAGTACGGCAAGGATGTGTACTCTCACCACTACTGTTCCTAGTAGTATTAGATAGTGTCATGAAAAAAATGGACGGGGAATCACCCAATGGCATTCAATGGGGGCTAACGAACAAACTCAACGACCTGGATTACGCGGACGATATATGCCTGTTAACTCACAAATATTCCGATATGCAGCAGAAAATACGGAAACTATCGGACTTAGCGAACGAAGTTGGTCTAAAAATCAACATCAATAAGACCAAGACAATGAGGCTCAACAGTGCAATAACCACACCGATAAGCATCAACCAACTACAAATCGAAGATGTAAAAGAATTCGTATACCTCGGTTGTACTCTATCAATAACCGGTGGGACAGAAGAAGATATCACCAAGCGAATAAATAAAGCCAGGGCAACCTTCATCATGCTACACAAAGTCTGGAACACTTCTGTATTCTCTCGAAACACCAAAATACGGATGTTCAACTCGTGCGTGAAATCAGTGCTTCTATACGGCTGCGAAACGTGGAGACAAACTCGGCAGATCACAAACAAGATACAAGTATTCGTCAACAAGTGCCTCAGACGAATACTAAGGTGCTTCTGGCCTAAGAAAATATCCAATACCGAGCTGCATAGGCAAACATATCAAGAGAGCATTGAGACTGATATACGAAGGCGTAAATGGAGATGGATCGGACACACATTAAGGAAATCACAAGACGATATAACTCGAACGGCACTAGAGTAGAACCCACAAGGAAAGAGGAAAGTAGGAAGACCACCTGTAACGTGGAAGCGAACGGTAATTGCGGAAGCCAAAAACATTGGAAAATCATGGGCTGAAATAAAATCAGTAGCCCCAAATAGAGTCAGATGGAAAAGTCTAGTAGACGCCCTATGCTCCTAAAGTGGAGATACAGGGAAAAAAAAAAAAAAAAAAAAAAAAAAAATTTACGATTTGAAATAGAATTTTATTAATTTTGAAATTATAAATGGTTTAGAAACGTCTTGACGTTTGTTTAAATTAGGGGGCGGAATCATGAAATACGACCGGAAAAATTTAAACGGATTTAAAAATATTTTCAAATTTATTAGATTAAAAGTATTCAAATTTACTATGATGGATGCAGACTGATGTATAAATGCAACTTCTATAATATTTGAAGAGTACGGCAAAATTTCGAAATTTTTCGAAATTTATTTTTTTACCGGTACAACATTTCCGTTTAAAACTGCTCGATTATGAAATAGTTGTCGAATTAAATTTTTATGTTAAACTTTCATTTATTTGAGTTTTCATACAAAATATCTACGCCAACTTTGACCATTTTTCGATTTTTTTTGTGTTTGTCCATTAAAAAATTTTCTAACAATTCATTTTCCCGGTCAGATTTCATGATCTTGCAGCTGTATACATCAAAATAATTATATGTTTCCGGAATTTTTACAATTTTGAAATTCAAAAGACTTCAATGCCATCTCATAAAACGAAACGGCGACGAACCTGGGGCGAGAAAAATGAATTTCGAAAACCTTGTAGAAGATTAACCATTGCTCTTAAAACATTATAGAAGTTGCATTTATACATCAGTCTGCATCCAGCATAGTAAATTTGAATACTTTTAATCTAATAAATTTGAAAATATTTTTAAATCCGTT
The DNA here is from genome assembly GCA_947310385.1 of Nephrotoma appendiculata. Classification (NCBI taxonomy): domain Eukaryota; kingdom Metazoa; phylum Arthropoda; class Insecta; order Diptera; family Tipulidae; genus Nephrotoma; species Nephrotoma appendiculata. Next base: position 106,407,905 of record OX371225.1, read on the forward strand.
TAAATTTTTCCGGTCGTATTTCATGATTCCGCCCCAGGTCTTATCAGGAACAGCAAACCCGCTTTTCATAAAAGCGGAATTTTAGTCACATTGTAACAACGAGTTCTCACCTAAATTTGTTTTTTGCATGAGTTTAGACCTCGTCGCAAGTCTAGCGATACTGAATCATTTTAGAAAAAATCAATTTTTAAATTGCTTACTTCTTTTTAAAGTATTGGAAACTATTATGAAAATCTATGCAATGCATACTCGTATATCAATCTTTTCGTGCCCGAATGAGGATTCCATAAATGATAAACTATAAAACCAAATAAAAAATAATTCGATAATTACAATTTGAGAAGCTTGGCAGCAATCTTTTTACTGCCGCCGGGCTAGTATCACACGTATTTTGTTATAATGTATTACAAATTTTACCAAAAAGTCATTATTTTAATTTACCTTTTATTTTTTGTAAACATATTTATAAAAAAATTCAAAATCTCCACAATTTATAACATTGTTTAATGGCGTTCCTCGCAAATTCACTTTTACATTATTATTTTGTTTATTCACGAATATAAGACCCAGAAATATACTGGAATGATGTCTGAGGTTGGTCATCGACATTTTACTTTCAATACATATTTTAAAAACTGTCTTCGTGTGTTTGTAAATTAATGTTAATTATTGTCAAATGATGAAGACAATTTATATCTATCATTGAACTTTTAATATAATATGGATATATGTATAATGTAATATCATATTATAAAAGTATGTCATCACTCACACACAGATTAACCGAACATAATTTATTTACATATGTTGTAGGTATTGCAGTAATTCCACAGTAATGTTTCATATAAATTTTTAGTTTTCATTTTTAACTTTTAAAGGTTGTAAGTGAGTAATGTTATTTACATAATTGCAATAGATCTCTATTTCACTCGTATAGACACGTTTATGAAGAATACACAAGTATTATTTCAAAACGACACATTACTAATACATAAAATTTATTAGCAGCAGAAACCAGATATTTGTGTATTTATAAAAAAATTCGCACCACAAGTTAATTGTACAATATTCAAAAGATTCATCTGCAGCAGTTTTGATATACATACGTTTATTTAGCGGTGAAAGTGAAAATTACTAGTTTTTATATTAACCTCTTCCACATAATATTACAAAAGATCTATTTGGTGTGGGCGCATAATAAATTTGCCTCGCATCTCTAATTAACAAAAACGTATAATTTTGGTGAAATTGAAACGATAAATCATCGAATTTTATAGAAGTTTGCGAGTGCGGAAATTTAATTATTCCTTCCAATAAATTTCCATGCAGTCGAGGTGTTAAAGTAAAACTGATACATACTATATATTTAAACTTGTTCGTTTATTAAACATCTTTTTTGCATTTGTTGTTAAGAGCATAAAAAGGCTGGTCAGGTATTTATAAAATCCACTTTTTCATTTCACGCCATGATATCATCCCTTTTGGTTCTACATCATGGATCTCCTCATATACCAGCAGTAACTTACATTCCGTTATTTTATGTTAACACCAAATAAAATATTGCGGTTAGTGGTAGTATATGTTTTCTTATGTTCTATGCATAATTCTATTACAATCTAAATAAATTTAGTTTATTTTGAAATACTTGCATGGACGTTTAAAAATTAATTTACCTTTGAGATATGAATGAGTTTGAGTCACGTAATCTAAAAACTTGTATTTTTTAAGCTTACCAGACCACATACACTTTTTTTAAGTGATTTAACAGTCATCGCGTGATCCATTTTTAACAAAGCACTGATCTGTTTGTGAGTTGTGTATTTAGATTTGGACACTATGTAAGTGTTTGAAATTCGCATGCAAAATGTAGTTCTACGTGTTTTTGTGAACTTCTTAGTTGTATTCAATAAATGTAGTTTTATTCAATAATTTTGAACCCACCTGCCTTTCGGATGATCTCATCATGATGGCAAATAAAATAATAAATGCATTTTTGGTAATAAACAATAAAACGTTAGAACTAAAGAAAACAAAAAATTTTTAAAGTTGTTTTGAACAAAAACAGAAACAAAATACAAACAATTTATATAATTGAAGGTTTTGCCTGTATCAACTATAGAACCAACGATACATGATGAAAAAAATTACATATATTCCTTTTATGTATACAATTTTGCCATCTCCAATATAATTTAAATTCAATAATTTCTTTTTTTTTTTGCTTTTTTAATTGAACAAAGAAATTTTATCGAGAATTTTTACAAAGAATTTGAGTTACCTCATTTCCGTTAATTTTTTTGCAATTATTGTATAAACACCTGCAGGGATGCTGCATAATTTTGGGAGGCTCAATGGTCGAAATTTGAATAAATTATTCGACACAAATTTCACTATAGTAAAATGGAGGAGTATCTCGAAAAGAAAACTATGTGTTAACTTGTTTTATTTTACTATTATTATATTTTATTATTATTATATTTCTTAAGGCAGACTTAAGGCAACTATACATAAATCACCAACTACGAGTAAGTAGAGCTTATGCGAATTGTAGATATATTTATTAATAAAATTAGGTTGGGAGGTTTTTTACCTCCCAAATATAATTATTTGAGTATATAGTATAGAGCCAATGTAGTATTTAATTTAATGAGCGGAGATTTAATCAAGATTTTAATTAATTTAATCACTTGTTAGGAGCAAATAGCGTAAAAAGTATTTTTGTAATAAATTAGAGAAATTAAATATTTAGGCAAAAAATTGATTATATGGGTTATGTTTATTTTTGCATAAAATAAACAACAACAAAATATTTACTTCTGCTCAAAATGATAATGTCAGAATAATTTTTTTTTCCAAAAATATTACATCTAAAATCCAGTTTGTGTGTTGTAAAATATAATTTAATATTTAAACAATCGTCATTTTTATTGGTTTTAGTGCAACATAATAAAAATTCTAGCATTTATGCTGTTTAAGACCACCTAATTGGTAGGTATTAAGCTATGAGGTTGTAAGATAACCTCTTAACTGATCAGTATGTGCAGAATCGCAAAATAGTCTTTTGTACGAATACGTCTTTTGTATGATAGTGCTGGACACGAGCCTAGGAAGTGATCTAACGTCTCTTCCTCATCTTCGTCCATACAACTTCTACAAAAGTCATTCGTCTCTAGATCCAGCCTTCTCTCGCATGTGCCCCAAAAAGGCAGTGTCCTGTCAGTATCTCTACGATCAATCCTAAATCGCGATTGCCATTTTACTGAGCGCCGATTTGAGCGTTGCTGTAGGCCTCCCCAGACCTGCCCTTTCCCGTTGCATCTGGAGAGTCGTACCGTACCTAGCTAGTTCGTCCGCCCTGTAGTTTCTTTCACGTCTGAGTGCCCAGGGACCCAGATTATCTGGATACTGAAATACTCGCTCATCTCATTAAAAGATGATCGGCAATTCAGCGCCACCCGTGGCTTCAGAGAAACCTCATCTAATGACCTGAGTGCCGCTTGACTGTCGCGATATAAATCGCGATATCCCTAACAAATACTTCAACCATGTCACGACTTCCCCTATCGCCACCACTTCAGCCTGGTACGCGCTGCAGTAGTCAGGCAGACGAACAGAAATGTTAACATTCAGCTTCTCACAGAAGACTCCGGCTCCTACTTGGCCGTCTAGCTTAGAGCCGTCCGTGAAAAATTTCAGTGCCTCGATTTCTAGTATTGATCCGTTCCTCCTGGATTCCCTCGAAGGACAGATGATCCGGAAACCTTTATCGAAGCACAATGTTGGTTTAAAATAATCTAGATTCACCAGTTCTTCCCTTAGTGATCTAACTATCGTCGAGTATCCCGCCTGAAGATACTTCTACTAAGAGACAGCCGAGATCCTTGTAGCCACATTGGCTGCTATCTGCTTACCAAAAAATTCGATTGGAATAAGATGGAGCATAACCTCTAAAGCACGTGTAGGTGTTGTCCAAGCGCCCCGCTTTTAGGCATACAGGCCGTTCTTTGCACCTTCTCCAACAACCTTATGTAGGTTACCTTTTCCAGAGCTGGCCACCACACGCCCACCCCATACATCAGCACAGGCCTTACCACAGCTCTGGTTTCAAACCCCATCTCTTACCTATGGCGTTCCTACACGAGTAAATGGCTACATTAGCCTTATTTACCCTTTCTACAATGTTAGGCTTCCAGCCGAGCTTACTGTCCAAGATTATGCCCAAAAATCTCGCTCTGTCAGCAAATGCCAGTCTAATGCCGTTCACGGTTGGAGGGCTAACTACCGGAATTTTATATTTTTTAGTAAATAGTACCAGCTCTGTCTTGGACAGGTTGATCCCTAATCCGCATTTGCTGACCTCTAACCACCGGTCTTCTAATGGTAGACTCCCCCAGTTCCGAAGTAATAATCCTGCTTACCAGCATCTGATTTATGAACCTACTTATAGGATAATCCACCTTCAAAAATGACAATCCTTCCATGATCGCCTCCGTTTTTACATTATTTTAGGCACCCTCAATATCGAGAAATGCTACCATACAAAACTCCCAATTCCTTGGCTCAACTTTTGTTCGAATAAGTACGTCTATCAATCTTTCCAAGGTTTTCAACAGAAAGGATGATAGAGTTATAGGCCTCAGGTCTTTTGGATAAGCCTGTGAGCTTTTTCCCGATTTCGGGATAAAAACCACTCTGACCTCCGTCCATTTCCTGGGAATATAGACCAGTTGCAGACATCCCCTGAAGATAACCTCCAGCCAGGGGAGGATAACTGCAGAGTTCCTTTGGATCTCTACTGGTATAATCCGATCCGGGTCCGCCAATTTATAAGGCTTAAAACCGTTCAGCGCCCACAGGATACGTTCCCTGTCCAGAATGCCATCCACATCTGTTAAAGGTGTTCTTCGATGAGCTTCAGGCTCCATCGATGCTTCCCGGAAAATGGGTCTCAATGAGAAGCTCCAATGATTTCGCACTTGAAGCTGTCCATAACCCGTCCGGCCTAATTAAGTAACTAGGACTGGTTGGGTTAGTAGATAGAATTTTTATTAGGCGAGAAGTCTCAGAGACCTCCTCTATTCTACAACAGAAGAGTCTCCAAGACCCCCTTTGTGCCCTCCTCAATTTTTTTTTGTATTTTCTCAGGTCTTTTTTAGAGAAATCCTAATCCCGATTTACCCTTGTGTTCGTAGCCTTTTAAAGGCTGTCCTACACGCTCTCCGATAGGTTCCAAACTCCGTGGTCCACCATGTCGGTTTCTGCCTGCCTCTAGGTTTTATCAGAGGACACGCAGCATTAAATGAAAAATTGCATGCCTTTGTGACAATATCAACCATGCCATCTAATTCCTCTACTGTCGCCGGAAGTTCGGGAACCTCTAGCGGCAATAGTTTCTTCATCACCTCCCCATATTTATTCCAGTTTATCCTTCTGGGATTCCTGAAGGCTTTCCGGCAACAGGTTTGATGTTGAGGTTATATGTAATATATCGGTGATCAGAGAATGAGTGCTCCTTCGCCACTCTCTACCTACTGATCATATCAAAAATTGTTTCTGACGCAAAGGTCACATCTAGAACCTCCTGTCGATTTTTAACAATGAATGTTGGTTCACACGCAATATTGCAAACTACAAGGTTAGTATTTAATAAGTAATCAAAAAATAACTCACCCCTCTCGTTAATGTCTGTGCTTCACATCACATCCAAGTATCACACCTACTTTTTTCTGACCTGCTTCCCGGATCAGTTCCCCCAGGTTATCCGGTGAAAGTTCCTTCTCGCGATCCATATAGACTGAGGCTAGCCATAGTTTTTCACAGCCACCTCAGCGCTCACCGCTGTAACGTCCCCGCTACTCACCGCTGTAGCGGTGAGCTTAAAATTAGGTAGCTTAAAATTTTTTTTAGTCAAGGATGGTATTTTTTAGAATCCTTTTTGACTTGAACAAAATATGTCGTGGTTATATCGTTTGTAATTCTTTTTATCACCATATGTTGACGCTCTTGTTCTATTAACTACAGTCATATCGCGGCGATTTTTTTTATTTATTTGTCGACGCTCGTCGTTCTCACTCTTGTTCTGTTTCGAGCTTGAGAAATAGTATTGAAAGCGAGGCGTTCAGATTTTATTTCGATACCGAGAGTTTACTGTATTTCAGTCTTAGCGAAAACTTTTGACTTAACGAACACTATTGACTTTAAACTCTTATTTTGCACTTAGTCACAGTCTTAAAAAATTGTTTTCGTTAATATCAGCGAAATAGGTGATCTTAAAGCGCCTTTATGGCTGCATTTTTTCTCAAGAGATGAAAGAGATGATTCAAAAAAATTGTTATATATATATATATATATATATATATATATATATATATATATATATATATATATATAACATAAATTTGAGTTTTGTTTAACAATTTCGAATTAAACTGTCGCTTTTTGTTCCTAAATTTGAAACAATATGGTGAAAATCTGATGAAAAACTTTTCACAAGATAGTCTTAGTTATAAGATGGTTTTAGTAGTCTTATCGTCAGAATCGGGGTTTTGTTGCATAGAGCAATAATTAGATAGTTTTTATCTCTTTCCTTTATTCTTTAGAGATCATATTTTATACAGTGTATGCGAGCTATTTCCGCGATCAAATAAATAACGCAATGCTTTCTTATAAATTTGTGTCGTGTATATTCATCAAAGTCGTTAATGCTCATCTTAATTCTTAGATAAATGAAATTGATTGACCCTACAACATTGATGCGGATTATGTAAATTTTAATTTATCGAGGATGTAATAAAAATGTCATTTTTCTCATTATAAATTCATTCTCATCCGTTTTTCCATTTGGATAACCACAACATATAAATCAAACTTGAATCATCAGTTTGTTATGATTTTAGCATTCAAAAAACATTTATTTTACTCATTGTAACATGATTTTATGATTACAAATTGTGTGATCTTGTTTCTATTTCCTGCTTTTGGGCTACAAGTAAACGTTTATTAAGTTTAGTTAGAATTTTCCAACTTAGAAAAATTTGAATTGAATGTTAATCGAAATACAATTACGAACCGTCGCAAGATAACAGTTTAGGCTTATACGTGCTTATACTACTAATTAGGTTTGATATTTGGTTATGAACAAAAAACTAAATTATATTATTAAAAAGAAACTAAAATAGATTGACCTACTTTCGCCACTGCTCGTCTTTGTATTGGGTAGAACCAAAGTCTATGCTATAAAATACGATAAGTTGCATGTAAAGTTGAATGACAATATTGTTACAACCTTTATTAACTTTATAAATCACTGACATAATTTTTTCACACATCTCCGATTTATAATATTGTTAAGGTTTAAAGAAAATCTTATACAAATAAAATGAAAACGATATTGATTCATGATATCGCGAATAGATTGATATTAATCGAATATCGAAATTTGCTTAAGAGATAAATAATACGCCTTAAGTGAAGATTTAGAATATTGACCTAGAGCCACAAGATTATAGCATATAACTTTATACAATTCAATTTTGTTACCAAATAAAATAATCAATTGGCATTCGATTATGAATAAATGTGAAATCGAAATAATTGTTCCAAAAAATATTCTCACATGACCACTGCCCGATGGTTGAAATGTATATAAACCAGTCGATCAGCAAACAGGTAGAATACAATTTAATTGTATTCAAACATGTTATATGACCAGAAATATCATGCTCTGGTTTGTTACATATTATTAGTGGCTATTTATTTTATTTCGGTATCCGGTTTGCATTTATTCTTACTACATTGCATTCTCGCGACCTTGTAAACTTAAAATCCGGACCAATACTGTATAAATTAAGTTGATTAACAAAAATATTGTATTTCTTGATAAAGACTATACAAACTAGATATCATAATATGAACTTTGGTATTTTAATCGGTAAACCGTGTCAAAAAAATACAGTGTCACAGTACCTTTATAGTCCAAGAATGGTTGGATTAACTGGATTTATTTCACTTTGTAAAATGTTGGATGGTTTTAGTTCTGTTATAAACTGCTAAATTTTATTACAATGTTTGCTTCCTGCTATGTTTTTGTTAGGTGTACCGTATTTTTAATAAAATGGAGAACAAATTTAAATCACATTTTTCAACTATCCCAGTTTTGTACCAATATTTCGCTTTATGTTTTCAGTTTTCTATCGGATTCTACTGGCGATTTAGAAAAAATACTGTTATTTTCTCTATGACAATTAGTTTTTGAATTATTGGCTTTTAATATTTTCAACTCATTCTCGAAAAGTCATTGAAAACTATAGACATTTGTTTTTTAAAATTATTTTAAACGTTTATTTTATAAATTACATACATTTTAAAATGAGAATATTATTACAAATATTTCTCATATTCTATTTTAAAACTGTACACCACCTATATGATAAGTTTGTACATTTAGGCAACCAATAGGATCTTGGCGACCAATTCAATCTTCTTGATAATAACTTGTAATATGCCTTCTTAAATTTAATGGAGTTTCGTCTAACATTTCATAAAAACTGGAGGTAATTTTGATCGTTTCATCTATCTTGTCAATCTTATCAATCGAAGTAACATTTGTACTAAATCAATAACTGTTTTTGTTATTTAATGGAATTAAGCAAATTCTTCAAATTTATTTCAGAAAATCATTGATTCGACCGATTTGGTTGCTAAATGGAATTGTTTCGTTTCTGGATTAGATTATTAAATTCAGTCACTATGTTTTTAATGGCAATGAACATGGTTTCTAGAACACTTTGATATAAATTGTTTAATTAATTTGATGAAAATTTAATAGAGTAAGTCTAATAGAGTGGTAGGATTAGTTCGCATCGCTAATGCATTTTGGCGTAACGTACGCAACATGGCCCTTGGTAAGTTGTTAAGGTACTTCTATACAATTCAAAGCTAATGATTTTGACCAGTACTTAATTAACTCTACTCTTACCCAGATATCCCTAATATAGATTTTATATCTGTTGAATCCCTAAATTATTTTTCGTTTTCAAATATATCAATTGTCGATTTTCGATTTTGCAATTTGGGAAGTTAAATCGCAATCCACTGGTCTAATATGGTTAGTTTGAAATTAGTAAAGAAGATTTTTCCTATTGTATTAAGCTACTTATTACATATTTTCAATTTTATTCTAACGACCTCTTCATACCCCGCTCTGTGGAAGCTGAATAAAATTATTCCTGTTTATTCCGACCAAAGTTCGCTTTCGTTCAAGGCGTTAAGATTGGTAGTAAACAATCAAATTTAATCTTATATTAATAGCTTTAGTTTGCTTATGCCCGGTTGCACAGAAAAATGACCAACAGCCCATTAGTTGTGTACCAGTTAAATATTTTATATGAAATCTGGGCTGGGATGTTGTACCATCACTATTTTCGACTTTCGACTTTTTTTATATCTCATTTTTCACGAGTAAAATGGCAACCTATTTCACTTCCAAAACTACGCTTTTTCTAATGTGTTCTCAGCTTGCTCGAGTAAAACATCACTCTATTCTTTTTCTACGATTTCTAAGACTACTAGATTTATCGAATATATTTATTACCAAATAATTTTTTCGTGATACGTTTATCGAAAAGTAGAAAAAAGAGAAAACTCACAATTACATCAAAAGGTTGAAATCGCGATATAAAACACATAATTGTTTACGCGAAATAGAATGATAATTGATTCCTTAAAATTGAGACATAAAAAAAGTCGAAAGTCGAAAATAGTGATGGTGAACATCCCAGCCCTGTTTTCTCAATCAGAAAAAAGTCAACGCAAACTACAATAATTATATTTTATTCCATGGAAATATTTAACGAAAATTATTCAATCAAAATTGGCCATTTAAATATTGATACGCAAGCTAAATTATGTAGTTCCAAGGAATAAAATATATTTAATCAAGTTTGCGCTTACTTTTTCTGATTGTGAAAACAGATTTCATATAACATATTTAACTGGCGCGCAACCAACCGTTACTCATTTTGCTGTGCAACCTACCATTAGTCTTTTTCAATCGGTTTCGGGGAAAGTCCCATGGAACTACTACAGACATCTTTACTGAATGTTTCCGATGACGTTTGTCGCAGTATGAGTTAAAAAATAAATGACTTGTCTTACTCTGTTGGATTTTTCTAAAACGTTCGATTTAGTTGATTCAATTAATCACCAAATTTTGTTTAACAAGTTTATTTCGATTTTTCTCCCTTTGCTGCTAAATTGATTTTTGACTGTATTTCGGGTCGTTTGCAGGCGGTATTTTAGGATAATAATTTTTCTGACTTATATATAAATACTGCTGCTCATATAATAGTACCAACTGCGAGAGAACGAAATGTTTCACTTTTGAATTTACATGGGATCATATAATAATAATAATAATAATAATAAATTAGCCCAACGACCTATTACCCCTCCCAACCGCGCGCGGGGAGTCTCCATCTGTATTATTATTATTTTTTTGAGTATAATTCAAGTGAATTATAAACAAGGATATCGAGTTGCTTAACCAGTGAAATTAAAAAATTGGACTTTAAAGCGGCAAAAAAAAAAAATAAATAAAAAATCAAATGTGATTATAAATAGATAGCTAAATGAATAGTTAAGCAAGACGATACCCGTCGCAGACGGCAGGAAAACGGAAGTCGAGTCTGCTTATTAAACAGATTTGATAAATTAAAAAAAACTAAAATAGATAAAAGATAAAGTCAAGCAAAATAAAATGACACAAAAAAACAAATAAGTTAAATAAAATATCAAACCATAGTCAAGAAAAATAAAGACGTTTTATCAACGTGCGTTTTGTCATATTGAAATCGATAAGATGGCAGTGCTGATTAGCTTTATACAACATTCTAGAGACGGGCTCATTCTTTCCGTAATCAGTTTGATGAGGGTCGATTCTAAACATAGGTAATCTTAAATCCCGAAAATTTATATTTAGATTGATTTTACCTAACCGAACAGGAGAATCGATACCCCCAGTTAGTATTTGATGGATAAAAACCACGTCCACAACAACTCGGCGCTTACTAAGTGATTGTAAATTAATTAGCTGCAGACGATCTTGATATGGAGGCAGGTTGAACTACCACCCACGGTAGTCCATGTAAAGCAAAGCGAAGAAATCTACGCTGGACTGCTTCAATCATCTTAATGTGAACCTCATGATAAGACGATCACACATGGCTAGCATATTCGAGCAGGGGACGAACGAATGTTGAATAGAGAGCCTTCGTAATATAAAGATCGTCGAATTCTTTCGACCAACACTTGATGAAACCGAGCACAGAATTGGCTTGGCTGATAATACGATCGATGTGATGTCTAAAATTCAATTCAATGTCGCAAATGACCCCCAAATCTCGAACAGAACTGGCTCTGGTAACGGACTCGCTGTTAATGTAATAGTCGCGAGAGATTTTTAATCAAACATATACAGTCAAATAAAAGCAAACTCATCTGTTAATGCTAGTAATTTTATAACGTTCCTTTTTTTTAATCCATGCCATCTGTTTTGGGGCCGAAGCACTACCTGCTCTTTCGTGGTTTATTTTTGCCAAATTGACGACGTGCGGCGGACGTACGGACATAGAAGCTGGGTCGGCCCATCAATCTTGCACGCTGATAGGGGGTCGTAGTTGAGTTCCTTTTAATCACAGATCGTAATCTGTTGATGAAAGTTTTCTTTTGCATCCAACTCCTATCAGGGTTGGAGCCCGGTACCTCTCGATTACGTTCCTTGATGAATTATTTGTAAAACTGGCTGAAGCTTACAACACAGGGGAATGGCTGGTCCTGCACAATCGTACAATTCACAAAACTAAAAAAGTGCGTGATAAAGTTAGTGAGACAACTTATACATTAATTTTTATTTCTCCGTACCCCCCGATGTTGAAAACCATTGAAAAGATTTTTCAAAAATAAAATTGTCAGTGAGAGATTATGCTTGCGGCTGATTCACAAACTAATATAAATTTAGTAATTGAAACATCTGTGGAAACTGTTACTTCCGCCGATTGCAATAATTATTATATTGATATGTCAATGAAATTGTCATTGGCTGCAGTTGAAGAACCATTGCATTAATTAATTATAATACTTATTGGTTTTGTTTTATTAGTTTTAAAAATAATTACAGAACTTTTTACAAATATTGAATTTCAAATGAAAAAAAATGATTTTCAAATAAATAAAATGGAATTTGAAAAAATGAAAAAAAAGAATTTGAAATAATTTAATTTGAATTTGAAATGAATAAACTTGAATTAGAAGTGAAAAACCTATAACTACGCTGGAGATAAATAGTTTCGAGAAAAACAGAAAACAAAATTGACATCTTTATAGATCTTTTTGATTAGTACAAAAATTTTACCAAAATAAACACAACTTCTGTTTATTTTAAATTCCCTTCCCAAAAACATGATAAGTTCAACTGCATTTAAAAATTAAAATGTGGAGATATGGGAATCTCAAAAATAAGAAACAACTTTGTAACTGAATTGAAACACCCAAAGTTGTAGAGTAATACAATGATAAGTGGATCTTACAAGCTTGTTCTACTGTTAGCAAGTAATCCAGACGTTTTAAGAAGATAGAACTTTGTATTTTACTGAAATTGGAAATTTATTTTGAATAAAAGTTGAAGTTTCGTTAAACAAAAATAAAATTATTTATAAAAAAACGATACTTTGTACATTTATTTGGTATAAATAAACTAATAATAAAATAAATTAATTTTCTGTAATGTAATTCAACATTTTAAAGGAACATTCACCATATCACTTTTATCTTATACGACAAATCATTTATCTGAATTAATTTGGCTTTTTTAAATTTATTAACCCCTTTTTTGATTTTTTCTGGGTTTTTGAATTCTACCCACTTTTATTAATTCCTTCTTCCTATTTGAAGGTTGCATAATCACTTCTGCATCCTTCTGAATTATTTGATTAGAATCGGTTAAATTTGGATGTACATCCAGTTTTAATATTACTTTGTAGTATCCTATATAGGCCGTATGTACACAAACATTTCCTGAAGATATTTTCTTTTTATTTCAGATAACTCCCCTACCGTTTTTAATGGTTTCGGTTTAGTGGGCTTAGTTTTAGTCGTAGTGGGTCATTTGCATTATTATAGGTGAATTCTTCCAGTTAACCGTTTTTAACAAACGGATAAGACCCATTGGAGAAAAATATTCGTTTACAGCTAACACTTTCTCCATGTCGCTGTGTGTCTTATCAACCACTTGGATGACACTGTGACCCGCTGTTGAATACTTCATGATTATGGAGTTTGAGAAGTGATGATTTTAATAAAACATTCAAAGTAGCGGTAGACATGATAAAATTTCTGTTCTGCGGAACGCAGGAATCACTCCACGTGATTAAATCATGCATTTCGGGGTAATCGTCGAGAACTCTGTTTAATATTTTAACCAATGCCGCGAATCCAAATCATTTCCAATTCGCCCTGCACAATACTCAGTCCAAATGCAGCAAAAAGTTTTTTTCAGGAAGCAAAAACGCCGTTAAATTGAATATGTTTAATTTCGAATAATAAAGCATAGGTCCAATGTCTACTCTAGGACAATTAAGCACATTTTGTAAAACAAAATTTAAAATTGGGAGTTACTCCTTGTTTGTTCTTTGCCGTCTGCTCCCGCGTTTCATTTTTCATTGTTAAATGCAAATTCATTATGCTTTTCACATGTACCACATCTATCGGACTTCGGACTGTGAAAAGCAATGTTGAATTTCGTACAGAAAATGTAGCAATAATAGTTTTCCTTATACCTTATACAGATTATACATTTTGGAAATATTTAAATTCGGCTCCAGGCAATAGTACGATTCCACTCGATTTAAAAAATTGATGTGATCCAGAATCTTGTTGAGCCTCTGTTCGGAAATTTTGTTACTGCTAGCACGCCTTTTCAGGTTTTGTTGTGCTATACCAGTTCTATCGGATTTATTTTTGCGTGCGTTGTATCTTGGACGGTGGGTCTGCATCTTCAGTATTTAATATCAAGGAGTCAAAAACTGGGTTTAAATTTGGTTGAACTTCTTATTCTGATTCGTAAATAAATTCTATGTCGACAGGAATTACTAAACATAAAACGTATCGAACGTATTCATCTAGAATAAGTTCGTCGTCTATGAGAACTTCAACATACTATTCAAAAGATTCCGACATCGTGCTTAATTTAAAATACATTTAATTTACAATTAATTAATGTTTTTAAATATGTTGGTAGTAAATAGCATTATTTGCCAAAAAACAGTTCAATATTCAATGTTATTTCAACTCACAGCATAAAAACTGACGTTTTGGAGTAACTATAGCAATATTAAAACAAATCCCCAATCTGTAACTTACACATCCCAAGAACTTATTTTATATTTCAGATATAAATTAGTATAACGAAAGTGTATCTACCAAATTGAAAATAACATAATTCTAGCTACATAAACAAGTTGCATGAAATAGAACTACGAACCTGTATCTACTAACAACCTAAATTACCATAATTACACAGTTCTATCTACTTTAAACGTTTTTTTTCTACAGAACAATATAGTTCTAAGTGGTACCACAGAATATATCAGAAACGACGTTTGCAACCATTTTTTTTTGATAATACTCCTAAATAAGTTCCCACGTTCGCCAATAGATGGTTCTAAATTTGAAAACAAAAAAATCATTTTATTTATTTATTTAGCATAAAGGATAAAGTATAGCTTTTCTATTCATAAAAAAATGTATACAAAAAATAAACTAAAACATAACTCAATCGGCACCTCATTCCAAATTGTGAAGGAGGTAAACAGAGGCGATTTGTTGTACATGTTTGATCGGTTAACAGGCAACATTATTTTACCATTTCGATTAGACCGAAATTTTATTTTCTCATACAAATATGAAGGAGGACGATTATTAATGACTTTATATATAAGTAATAACGCTCTAAAGTAAAAGAATTGAATCATAGTGCAACCAAAAAATTCTATAAACTTAGCTGATATGTGATCAAATTTTCTCAACCCATTAACATATCTAACGGCATTATTCAAAGTAACTTGCAGCATGGTACTTGAGGTAGAATCACATCTTAAAAAAAGAAATTCGCAATATAGTACGTAGGGAATTTTTAATGATCTAACCAACAAAATTCGAACATTTTTAGGGCAGATATTTTTATGAAGCTTCAAACCATACAAAGTAGAATTGATCTAACCACAAACATTAACCATTTGAGAATCCCAGGAGAACCTGTCATTAATACAAATTCCCAGACTATTAACATGATTCGCAAAATTAATCTTCACACCATCAATCAAGATATTGGGTATCACTGGGAAACTTCTTTTAGAAATCAGAATTGCTTGTGTTTTAACAATTTTCAGTGAGATTCCATTAGACTTGAACCAAGCCAATACATTGGATTGTTAAACGTTTCCAATATATTTTCACTAGTACCACCAAGATAAATTTGACAATTATCAGCATACATGTGATATTTGCAGCATTTTATTGCTTGTGGTAAGTCATTAATAAAAAGGGAAAACAGAGTTGGGGCAAGTATAGTACCTCGAAATACACCCACAGGTATACGCTCAGGATCATTTTGTAAACATTAAAAGTTTTATCATCAGTTTCGCATCATTTTGTAAATATTAAAAGTTTTAGTATAGTGTAAAAATAAATTCTCTCTCTTCGACTTCTGTCTGTCAAATTGTTCGCGATCATTTGTCAAACAATAAGCATTATTATTAATGAAAATGATTCGGTTAAGGCTAAAAATTTAGCACGGGCACAGAATATACTATATTCTTTGGCACTGGTATCAAATATTTTTGATCGAATATGCCCAGTTTGAGTAAAAAATAGTGTCTCCATGGATTACATGATCAGAATCTACCACATCGACAGCCTATCGTGGCTCTATTCAGCCGAGGCAAACCAATTATTTAATTCATTATCAAGCTGTATCAGAATGAATTTAATTCATTTGACATCGGCATAATTGCCCCTTACAGTCAACAGTGTCGCGATGATAGGCCCCAAAAGTTGCGTCTCGTAGAATTGCAGGGACAAGACACATTATACTCATTTCAACCGTACGCTGAACGAAACACTGGCGATTAAAGACTGGCAAAACGCTATTGGATTTGTCGATGATTAAAGCGAATCAATGAGGCGATTTCACGTACTCGAGCATTACTTGTAATCTTTGGTAATTCCTACTTATTGTGCATCGGTCAAAATTGGCGGTAGTTATTGTGTTCAGAACAACACTTATGCCGGATGTAGTTTACCTGAAATTTTTAAAAATAAAACAATTGTTGATTAATGGAAATTTTTGGCTTTTTATTAAATTTAGGATTCTCAATTTTATCGGGTGACTAAAAAGAAAAAATGTTTATAGATTCCACAAATTATTTATTAGTACTTTTAATGATTTTCACCATTTTCTTGTGCTTTAGGTTGGGTTTCTTTCTACAGTACCAGTGAGAGCTTCCGGTCGAATCGAGATCGAATCAATTACTTATTTTAAATAGATGTTGATATGGTGATAAAGGTTTCGTTCTCATTATAACATGTCCCAATTTTAGCATCGAATCCAACATTACGAATTAAAGTCACAATCCAGCACTCAGCTTCCTCTGATTTCATGTTTAATTTATCATCCAACATACTTATGGTAATGCCAATAATATGATGATCGGCCGAACTATTTGTAATATAATTTCGTATGTGGTGTTAAATTGAAGGCTGTTTGGAAAACAAGTTTAGTATGCCTGACTATATATTGTGTGGCTTGGCCTTATTTACATCAATAAGCCAATTCACGGCTTGGCCTTATTAAACTCGTGACTAGAATATAAAAATTATGAGATAACACATTCATTAAAACATATATACAATCAGGACTTAAGTAATATTTTATTATCGGGCAAATATTTGATTCAGAGTTCCATCGGATAACAAAAACCGCGGTCACAGATTAACAGCGTTAGTAATCCCAAATTAATGAATGGTGTTTCAGGTTTTAGTATAATTCGATCATTTCACATGCGACAAAATAAAATAAAAAATTTGACTTATAGCCGAAAATTCTCTGAGCCCAGTGTTCATTTATAACTTCAGAAATATTTAAAGCGGGTGGGTAACAGTATTTATAGATAGCGAACATCATCTGGCGGTACAAATACAAATAAATTCGACTTACAACTGTCCAGTTTAAAATCAGGATGTAAATCATAAACATAGATTTTCGTTCAGTTAATAATTCAGCTCCAATATATAAACTTGCAATACGACTCAAAATTGCGATTTTCAATTCATAAATTTATAATGATTTAGATTGTCTGGTGTTGTTTCTAGTATCTGACACAATTTATCATTAGATTTTAGGAGGCTATCTATTAAATGGGATAAATAACCTCATTTATAAATAAAGTGGATAAAATTACAGTATACATCCAAGAGCATATCAATACATATATTACATAACATTTCATAGTTTATCGCCAGAAGTTAAAAATATTGATAAACCCGCTGATTCCCATTTCGCCATCGTACGAATTACCGATTGGCCGCATAGTTCCGTCCAAATGGAGCACATAGCTAGAAATAAAACAATATTAGAATATTTAATTCATTTGTAATAAATTATTAAAACTCACTTCTGTGCTGGAACATTATCATTTGTTGTAATTTCCCTTTATAATAATAATATGCGTATAATTTAAAAATAAAGCATACAGGTTGATTAGAAGTGATTGAAATGTATCACCACTTACTATGTAATCACCGGACAAGTGGTGCAGTGGTTAAAGCTTCGGCACTTGGACCGGGAGGTACTGGGTTCGAATCCCATCAGAGGCTAGATGCAAATCGAATTTTCATCACCGATTACGATCGGTGATGTTAATAAACACAACTAAGACCCTCTGATGGAGTGCAGAATTCAGCGCCGACCCACCGTCCATGTCAATGTACAGGTTGACATGGAGCTTGCAAGGTGCAGGTGGTAATACTGTAGTTGTGTGCGTAGGTGAATAGGTGAATGGGTTAATGATGTAGCGTGAATGCGTGGTATCACAATGGGCCAAAAATGGCCTAAGTGTCAACCACTGAAACCTAAAACCTA
Source organism: Nephrotoma appendiculata (assembly GCA_947310385.1). Classification (NCBI taxonomy): domain Eukaryota; kingdom Metazoa; phylum Arthropoda; class Insecta; order Diptera; family Tipulidae; genus Nephrotoma; species Nephrotoma appendiculata. The sequence goes on from OX371225.1 coordinate 106,426,098, forward strand.
CTATGTAATCCATTCGACGATATTCTTCAGTATATAATCTAATTTTAGCACTGAATGCTATTGTTTAAGCAATGTTTTAATTTTACCAATTAACACGTATTGCTGTTGATGTACTCAAATGCAAAGTGACATTTGTTATTGAGAGAGCCAATTGAGAGGAAATTTTAGTTGTACACTGCGAAGATTTTATAATCGATTTTAATTTTTATGAAAACTACTAGCGCTATCTATTATCTACCATTTAAACAATTTTACCAATCCTATTTTGCTTAAAAAAATCAAATATTCGAGTCGAAAGAAATTCATATAAAGATGGAGTTATGTCGCTTCTGTATATACTCTGTGGTGGTATGTAGTACATACAAATCTGTTTTCGAAAAATTAAATAAAAATATAATAAAAGGTTTGTTCCAACTATTTTTTTCCAACTATATGGAGAATGAAAAGAGATAGAAGGAAACGGTTGGTGGGAATCAAAAGAGCGTTGTTTCATTACTACTACTTCATCATATTATATAACTCAATTTCTCAAAAAATGTTTAGTTACAACCTTGTTATTCTCAGGTCGCGTCAGGCATACAATTTTTCGATTTTCGAGTCTTCTGTTGAAATTGTAAATTCTCCATTTTTTACAATATTTCACACTAACTTTAATCATTAAAATATTGGTTAATATGCATATTGTGTATTTCTATTCGTTCATGATTGTAGGATTTTTAGTATTTGCTTTCATAATAATTATTCAACTCTTTTGGTGTACAGATTTAAAATTGATTAGATATGGTCGTATAATATGTATAAACGTTTCATTTAAATTTAATAGTAACTACAATCAAAATTTAAATGATACATATAACATAGCGTACTAAATGAATATTAGTAATTTGTTAATTAATTTGATAAAGTTTTATTGTTAAAAACCAATTATAAATCAATATCAATTGTAGACGTGTTACGGTAGCGCGCTATTACAAAAAAGTCGAGCAAAAATTCCTCGTACACAATCGCGTGAAATACAATTTCTATTTATACGTGACATTGAATTTGATAAAATACGTAATCGTATATAATTGGCACGCGATGTCTTCGTATGTGTAGGCGATTTTCTAATCAATAGATGTAGAATCTTAGATGCAATGTAGCAATTATACAAAATTCCTTTCACTTTTCTGTATTGTTGTTCAGTTTGATTTATTTTTCTAGTTACAATCGAATATATTACCAACTATTATTATTGTTGTGGTTGTTGTTTATTTCATGTTATGGTCTAATTCTTTTATTTAAGCATTCGAGGAGAAAATTTTACTTTTTATTTTATACTCGATGCAAAACTAATTTGTATTTCTTTGTTCCATAGTCTATAAAATAACTACAAGAGAAAAATCGTTTAATCACCACCCTGTATATACTTTGGATTAGCGAAATAAGTTACGTAGATCACTTTAAGTTGACGTATATCTGTATTACGATTTTTATTTAAATGATTCCGGGGCATATAAATCAAAAAATCGAACAACTGGACCATTAATCATATCATAAAACAACAATTACCAATTTATTAAGTTTTTATTTTGGTATTTCTTGTTTTTCATTATGTTTTATCTTCTTATAGTTTCATAAATTTTGAAATTTAAATTAATTGGTTTCTTTAAAAACATATTTTCTTTCCATACCATCATTGCTGATAAGAATGCTCTTCGGTGCAAATAACTATAATTTATCAATTTGAACATAACCCAAACTTATATTTCAAATTCCTCGTTATTAAAGAAACGGATTGTCTTTTTCAATCTACTTGAGCATCAGCTTTGTTATCATCATTCGTCGATAAAGTCGATAAAATAATAGTCAGCGAATAAGAAGCAATCACACATTATATGTATAGTTAAATTAATCGTGTACCTTGCTAAAAATACAAGCACGTAACAGAAAGAAATAGTATGTTAAGGTGTGGTTTCTTATGATACGTCCATCCGTATACATATTGAAAAAACGAAACAAATAGAGAATGTCATTCAATTATTGATCATTAAAGAAGGTTGATGATTAAATAAAACAAAATTTAGATGAATATAACTTTCCTAACTATCTACCTAACTCACTGCGCGTTGTGGCGTTGTGTACCATAATATATTTTTTAGATATACTTAAGCGTTAACATAAGAGAACGATAAACAAGAATATACATTTTATCTTCATCGCATATTGAGAAATTATAAAAATTGATTTAAAGATTAAATAAGATTAAAATAAAATCTACTGGATAGATGTAGATAGATACAGCCCAACATTAAAAATAACAAAAACTTACATAATTTAATTTTAATCATTTTGTTGAAAATTAGATAACTATGTTTTATAATCTACAAATTCGATCGTCTGAGAAAACTTCCTTTTTGAATTACTCGTATGTATACGACGTAGGTACATAAATTATGATTGATGATGATTATTCTATATTGATCATAAGAACTGAGCACTGAACTAACGTATCATTATTTAATGTAGATGCGGTACGTCAGTTTCAATTACATTAATGTTTTAATCAGATGTGGCTTGTGTTGAGAATTAAAATATTGTGAATATATATTAACATCCATTACGGATTACACAGAACGTATGTACAACTATACAACGCAAACTTGTTTATTTCGTATGCCATTCATCACGCCAAATATTCTGCCAGCGGCAAATATCGACAAGTATTAGAGCCAGCTAAATTAGCCCACATCAATCTTGGAAAATTAAACGGAAATTAGGATTTTCTATTATATTTATTTTGTTGATTATTTCAAATTTTGATCATTTCATCTCGAGAACACGTTCCACGATCTACCTAGACAAATTGCAGAGCAAAACATACCACCGGTAAATAAAATGGATAACTGCAATGACACATTACAAGAATTAAAAGAGAAAATTAATTTTAACGTACATGCAAAGAAATCTCCAGGATATGACTTAATTACAGGACAAATAGTAAAAGCTCTTCCTGAAAAAGGACTGCGTAAACTACTTCAAATAATTAACGCAGTATTCAGACTTAAACACGTTCCGAATCAATGGAAAGCCGCAGAAGTAATTATTATACCTAAACCAAACAAACAACTAACACACAACTGTGTGGACTTATGGTATTCAACTCTAGGGCTGTATAAAGAAAACCAATGTCAATATCATTCAGTCATTGTGCAACCCCCCAAACAAGAAAATTTATATTATGAAAGATAAATTACTAAGTCAGTTTGTAAGTCAGTTATTGTAGTAAATAAATATAAAAAAAACTTCTAAATTTTTTGTCTAAATTTCCGAATAACTAAACTGATTGTTAGTTCATTCCAGTTATTCATATGTGGCCTAAACAAACCGTATATCTGATGACCAAAATTTGCCAATTGAATTGAATTAAAATTTCTGAAACGCCGAAATATTTCAGTTGTATTCCGGTTGTTTTCAAATTATTAAGAAAAACGCCGAGAACTGCAGTTTGAGATTATTGAAAAGAGAAACACACGTAAGATAGAAAAATACTCAGTTGTCACTTCACATTCTTTTTTATTTTCTTTTACGTAGTAAAATAAAGTATGATAAATATGAACAATTTTTGGACCTCAGAATATGTCGCGGATATATCGCTATAGCGCCGAAGCCGGAAGAAGTTTTCAAAAAAGTTCTCCCTGTGTGTGTACGTGGTTTTGTGCAAACTAAATATCAGAGGTATTTCTACAGCCCAAACGGATTGCCTGATCGGTATGCAACATCACACTTAAACTTTCTCCATAAATTTGGAGGTTGCAGGGATTTTTCACCGAAAAGGACCACCAAAAGTGACAGCGTGTGACTTAGCAGAGTTAGAGCAACTCACGGGGGGAGTTACTATCAATATAATTAAATATTTTTGAGTATGAGAGTACTAACAAAAGATCGCTTAGTTAACCAGAAAAAAAAAACAAAACATTTTTTTTCGTATTTGTTCTTAATCTTCGTCTTTCTTCTCTACATAATCGCCATTAATTTTAATGCATTTCTTAAGCCTATTATAGATCCACTTCTCAATCTTTCCCTCAAATTTTTTTAATTTTTGGAAATAACCAGAAATCATAAGGTCGATGCCAGAGATCGCAATAAAGTTACTTGTTATTTTAGCAGCGTGATGGCGCGTTGTCATGATGTAAAAAGTAGCGCCGCAAATCCTTTTTCTTTCGGTTTTTCAAAAATTGTGGAAAACTTTTGGTAAGCAGTCTTTCGTATATCATTTTTATTTGACCCTTTTCCAGGGGAATAGCAGCTTCAATTTTAGATCGGGTGAAGTAAACTGACATTACTTTTGTTGCTGATTTTTATTGCTTAGCTTCTTCAAGTGGGTTTACTCCTGTTGGGTTCCATACCATGAATTGCTGTTTGGTTTCTGGATCGTACTTATAGAACCAAGATTCGTCACCAGTAACGATTTTACTAAAGTTGCTAGACTGCCCATTTTCGAATTTATTTATTCGAATGCACTCGAGCCTCTTTTTTAGAATTATAAACACCTATATTATACTGATTTATAACATATTTAAAATTATTAAAAATAACGCGAAGAAATTTAAGCAAAAAAAAAATGTAAAAATAATTCTCTTTATTGAAAATTTGCCAAAGATGTATGTAGTCAAAATAGCACGTAGCATTCTACTCATAGGCTCATTCTGACTATAATAAGTTCTGTGGAATGTAACTCTTGAAGTAGGAACCGTTTTCAAGAAGTGATAATTTAGCTTTATATTCATTTTTTCGAGAACCGCAGAGGAATCGACGTTGCCAGACAGCAATTGGTGGATAAAAACAATATCTGCAATGAATCTGTGCTTACCCAAAGTTTGTAAATTAATTAGTTTTAAACGATCAACTTAGGGAGGCAAGTTAAAAATGGCAAACCAAGGCAGTCCCCGTGCACGAAACGATTTATCATAGATTGGAATTTGTTCACATTTAACTTGATATTATTTATCGCACAACACACGGAAAAGTTATTCAGGTCGATCTATAAATGACATTCATGTCGATTGTCATCGGCTTATACCGAAAAATAGGGCCGTTTTATTACACATTTATGCATTCAACGTCATTATAGATTGAATGAAAAATATAGGCCTCAAATGGCTGCCCTGAATCAATCCGTATTTAGCAGGATTGTCACGATTTAGTATAACGCAAGATTTTATTTTGAAAGCACAAGCAATAAATGATTTCACGAAATGTAAGATATGTAGTAAACATGGAAAGCAGATAAACACTGAATTAGTAAATTTTTCAATGGTTAGTGTCAGCCACAATACTATTTTGTAATTGCATCCGTGTTTACTAAATGACCTTTAAAATGCAATTAAATTATTACCTTTGGTTGCAATAAAACCAGCTTGTTAAAATTTTATGATAGTCACTGCGTATTCTAAACGTTTGTTTTGATTTTTACTATGAAGCCGCTTGAAGCAAAATCTATAAATAAAATCAAGAATGACATTCCGATTCCATCAGATTTAATTACCATCGTCGGCCAGTGCAACATGGCAATAATTTACTATTGCACATAAAAATGCTATTAATATTGCACATTTAGCTTTCGAAATTTACAGCGCTCGAATAATTCCTAATTCCGAACTAATTAATTATTACTATTTGTAACGGCACGAATTTCGATTTTAATTTAATTCATGACAATTTCCTATACAAACAAATAATAGGAAAATGTTTTGTGCAATCGTAAATACCACGCGACGGATCGATCGATATCACCTGCTGCTTAAATACAGTTTACTTATTTTAAATACCGTGTAATATTTCCTACATTACGTTTTACACAATATTGAACTATATACATAAGTATTTTCGGGTTACAAGGGCACTGTAATTATACAATTATGTTCATTTAATTATGTAACTTCATTCCTTTCCGGTTGATTAATTTAATGGAAATTCGAATTCGAGATCACGTGCAGTAATTACTAATCTATAGAGAGATTGCGAAAAATTTAAACAAAAATCTGAAAAAGGTTAAATGAAATTAACATTTAGAAAGTTATTCATCCATTACATGCAATAAAACTTTTTGTTACAGTTACGGTCGCGCAGCCTTATCGGGGCAGAAACAAAAATGTTAAATCGTTTATTAAACCTAATATTTATATATAATATTGTTTTTTTTTTTTATTTTAGGAACACATTCAAGAAGTATTAGATAAATGGACACAAATCGATGATGAAATCTGGGCCAAAGTTATTGTATTTGAAAGGAATCGGCGTGTTGCAAAAGCCTACGCACGTGCTCCAGTACTGACAATAAATGGATCCGATGATAGTTTTGACGGTATGAGGTAAGTCGAAAATTTATAAAAATATACAAATTATCCGGAAACCGGTGTTGAATAATGCTTCACAGTCACATTCTTACCAAAAAAAAAAATATTCGGGTGGTAAGAGCTTTCTTTTATCATTCAACATGGGAACAACGCATAAAAAACCAATTAAAATTATGTCATAAGTAGTGCGTGTGTCTCGAGATAACACTTTCACTTTTCGAATCAACATTGTACGCGCATAAATTTTAGCGTATGAGATTTTTTTGTATAATAAACTTCTCACCATAAACAACAAATCGATGTATAAGTTAATTACATATTTGATGCTGGCCCTTAACGATCAACATAAACGTAACATTGATTATATGTAGTTGATTTGATACCCTTATTACCCGGCAAGCAATTTAGGACAAATTGAATATATTTTGGGTACATCCTACATAGGCACATATCAAAGAAGTGTAAATGAAAATCTTAAGATCTTCAATCGATTAATTTATAATACAAATTCATTTTATGGTGCATATAAGACGTTATACAACCTTTTAAATCAAAACGATCCAGAATTTTTCAATTTTAGGTTTTTTTCTCCCAAAACCATAAAAGGCTCGTTAAATGTTTACACTCCATTGTGTATTACGTACATAACATAATACACCTTTACATAAGATACCGAGGGACTGGTTGAAAGTGAAAGAAGTAAACGAGCAGAAGTAGCAAAAAAAAATGGATTGTGTATTATTTTTATTTTTTTTGATGTAGTGATTGTTAAAATTATATAAATTAGACTATTTTATATTTTGCAACATAGCTATATGTTTTACAACAAAACAACATCAAGATAAGCAGCCGCGAAAGAGGTTAAATTGTTTTTGGGCACTTAAATATAACGCCTTTGGTACTTTAAAGCAAAGAATAATAGACATTCATAATATGCAAGATGCTTTTATGCAAGGAATATAATTCGTTTTACTTAATGTTTAATTGGATTGGTGTGTATTACATGATTAAATGTGTTTGTAATACATTTTCAATAATAAATTGTATTACATGTCCTTAATAACCATGTAAACGTGGTTTCGTTATTCTGTTTTTTGAATAACCCAATTTATTGATAACTTTACTATTCTTGTTTATTTATAATGGTGTAAAGTGGTAATAATGGTGTATCGTGTTTTCTGTAAATTTTTGTTGTATCAGTAGATTGACTGCTTATGCTAATTTATTGTAATTGAAATTATAATATTAACCCCTCGATCCTGACGTACAAAACTGTAGACCTTAGCTTCTTATTCTGCACTTAGGCTCTTTCCCAAACACCGTCTTATTACACACTTATAGACTTATTTGACGCCAACTTGAATATGTGTGAAAAAAATTGCTGTATTTGCAAGACGATGGTGCGTTTGGTATTTTATTTTGTCTGTAAGTGAATTTTTCGTAATCATATAGCGCATTATACATGTGCTGACATTAAATCTAGATCGTTAACTACCTTTAAGAAAGCCATTATAAATGCAAACGGGGTTTCGTGGTTCTGCCCAACTTGTAATCAAAATGTGCAAGATCTATTTCATAAAATCGAGGAGCTTTCGAATAAAATCGATAAGTTAGATTATATGTTAAACCCCCAATTATAATTAATATACCACTAAAACGTGATATAGCAACCTCTGAGAACCATGTCAGCCCAATGCCATGCAATATCAACGAACGACCAGTAATGCGATTGCGCGGGAAGTTATCTAAACCGGAGGTTAATAATGAGCAAGCTGAAGTTATAAAAGTGGGGTTACCTCAAGTGCTTCGGTGCAACCACCACAAGTTTCCACGTCATCTTCGACTGCATCAGCATTAACATCAAATCCGGATAGTTCGTCCTTGCCTATTGATACAAATCACATAAACTCAATCAGCGTTGTTAAACCAAAACGATGGATTTTTATTAGTAGGACACACTCATCTGTTACTGATGAACTATTTAAAGGCTTTTTAAATGATAATTTTCACCCCACAAAGGTCAATGCAATCAGAATGGTTCCAAAGGCTAAAAACGGAGCCCAGTATGATTATGTATCATTTCGTCTCAGTTTTGAAGACGAAATATTTACCACCAAATTAAACTCTAAATTTTGGCTGCCCGGTATATTTATTATAGAGTTCGAATTTGCCCGGAAAAATAGTAATTATTTTCGCTTTACGGGGCCAACCAGACAAATCATTTGACTGCCAGTAAAGATCACAAAAATACCACTACCTTCGGCACAAATGGTGTACTTTCTACTATTGCCCATACTGCGGATAAATCATAATCTTTAATTCAATCAATAACCTCTACTAAATTAATTGATGCACTTTGTGATGTTAATGGTGTTTAATATATTTTTCATGCACCAAAAAATATATAAACGACTGTCTCCAGAACAGCAATAGTAAACCTAATCATATTGAAACTCAGACTGAGGAGGAAACTGAGTCCACACAATCAGCGAACAAATCATTCCTTAAATGTATAAAACCCAAGTTACTTCCAAAAAAGGGTGGCAAAACTATCTATCATGAAAACTTCACAAATGTCGATGATTTCATTTAACGGATTCCTCCTCAATCATTTGATTATGCCGAACCTCAAATTACCACTTGGATTAAGGGGAATTATTTACCATCTTCTTCTGTTACGATGTCAATTTAAAGAATTTTAACAAAAAAATAACTGAAACTGATAAACTGCTATTCCAAATCTATAAACATGGTTACAAAAGTATACTTAATTGAAGATAAATCAGTTATAGTTGTCTCACATTAAGATAATACTAGCTGCACTGTCTTAATCTATGTGTTAGATACATTAAAGCCATATTTACAACATAAGCGGGAATCATTTGTCGTCACACTTGACATCAACTGCTTTGTAGATAAACTTAAACTGGCTTTGGATTACTACTCCAACTGTTCGTGCTCCAATATCAAATGGGTTTTAATTATACCGTTTAACACGTCAACATATTTTGAAAGAGCTTTGTCGTCTCGTTGGATCACTGGTGAGCCTTCCAAATTTTAGAAGTCTATCATTAAGAACAATGTGCCTGTTGCATCTCCTTCATATTTTGCTGCTACCAGCGCGGATGCCTACTATAAGAACTCTGTTAGGGAAATAAAGTTTTATATTAAACATTGTGACAGTATCATTAAAAGGTACCTCCAACACCACTACAGCAAAAACATCTATTTGATGCCGTTCGCCGCCTTATCTTTGTTATCATTGCACATCTTCATATTTGACAATCTAAACAACAAATATTGGATTTGAAGGCGATCACCTAGTTAAATATTGTGTTCTTTTGACATCTCCAAAATATATTTTCTGCTCCGCTGGCACTGAAATTATGCTCGATCATAAACAATCACAAACTAGGCTTTGATCTTGTCTTATGTGCCACTAAGAAAGGTCTTGCTGATCTCAAATCTAAAGTCGCCACTTGTTGTATTAAGGGGAAGATGGATTTCAACAAAGTTGAACTTAACTATAAAACGATTGCTTCTTATACCTAATAAATGGAACCCGACGTTATGACTCGGTGTTTATTGATGAATATATGATGATACATGCAGGTTATATTGGACTGGTGGCCTTGCTCAGTAATTGTTTAAAAATATATCTTAAAAATAAAATTCCATACATTGACAGATTACACCATGTTAATATTCATTTTTACGACGCTAATACGAATTCAGATCTGCTAAATATTACATTTAGATGTCCTGTTGATGTTACATTAGCACTAAAAGAATATTATTGTGATATCAGTACGAACAACCCTGTAGAGGTGTCAATGGGATTTTCAAATTACCACCTGATATATCATCCCTGCCTGTAATTGATAATACATATTATCTAACTTTTACCAAAGCAGATAAGCGCTTATTAATGGACCAGCTGACCTTATCATCTTCTAGTAAAATCTTTACTTTTCATGAGGCACAAGGATTAACGTCACCAAATGTTATCTGCGTGCGAACAAACACTCATCCGATTAAACTATTCAGTAGTTTACCACACGAAATAGTTAAATATCGAGGTACACGTGCTCATTTAAATATTTCGCACCTGTAGCAGATGATTTACTCCATTCGTTAGTGATGAAGGCGCGCCATTTTAACACCAGTTGTCATGCCATTCATGAATCACCAATTACTACCAAACCATCTATTAAACCGTACAAAGTGAAAGATGTGAGTACAATCTATTATCAGAATGTAAATAAAACGGCATCAAAAGCATCCGAATTCTATCAATTTGTTCATAAAACAAGCTACCCTATATATGTAATCGGGGAAAGTAATCTCAACCCAAGTATTCATAGTACAGAATACTTTGGGCAGAATTATATTGTTTACAGATGTGATCGCAATCCTGAAACGAGTACTAAGAAATCAGGCGGTGGCTTATTGATTGCCTTACATTCAAATCTAGAAAGTTCTCCTGTTACATTAGTTCCATCCAGACTTGAGCAGATTTGTGCGAAGATCGAAATAGGCAAACGATATCTATTTAGTGTACATACCGCCTCGGCCAAATTGTGACTGCTTGCCAGCTGCGTCGATGCGATTGATGAAGTCCTGAAAACATCTAATCCATCGGATCAAGTTCTTATACTGGGCGCCTTTAACCTTCCAAATATCAACTGGAAACATGACATGGAGTTTAACTGCATTCTTCCATGTAATATCAATAGCGATGCAGAGTTCCTATTCGTCGATGCCATGCTTGGTTTTAACCTCAACCAAATTAATATGTTTGCTAATAACATCGTTAGGTTTCTGGATCTGCGGATCGATTTTATCTCGTGAGTTACTCATTTAAAATGAGTGATGCAAAAAAACGAATACGTACACCGTGAAATTTTGGGTTATTCTGGATTGATAGCCAGATAGTATTTTTACATCAAGGTGAGGTTATCAAGAAGATGGAAGTTTGGTTTCAAACTAATGAAACAAAAAAGTTCATTAGTTCGAAACCAAACGTCCATCTTCTGGATAACCTCACCTTGATGTAAAAATACTATCTGGCTATCAATCCAGAATAACCCAAAATTTCATATAGAAATCGCATGTATGCGTTAAATACAATAAAAGTTAAGGTTACCAAGGGGTTGGCAATTGCGTAGCGAATCATTATAATTCGCTAAGGCATTGTAATTATACTTTGATTAGTTCAAAGTACTTTCAATATTTTTGTAGTTTGGTCACTGCAGTCTGATGAGACGACCGAATTTTTAACACAAAAAAATTCAATGTTTCATTAGTTCGAAACCAAACTTTCATCTTCTTGATAACCTCACCTTATTCGTTTTTTTTTTTGCTTTATTCATTTTAAATGAGTAACTCACGAATGAGGAGGATGCTTTCAAAGTAACTGAATCAATGAATCCATTTGTTGTAAATGATATCAACTTGCCGCCCCGATGGCAAAGTGGTCAGCATGCTTGCTCCAGCGACCGGAGGTCGGGGTTCGATTCCCGGTGGTGACAAGGAAAAAATTTCACGGCTGATTTAGGATTTATGAATTAATCACTCATTATCCGAAATGAAAATATGATTATGAAACCTCATTTGAGGCGGCCAAATCCCTTGATGGAATGTATAGTGCCAGAGAGAGAGAGAGGGAGAGATATCAACTACAAACCTTTGTACATTGTTTTGACACAACCTACTGTAATCTGAAGAAATCTGAGCTCCTTCTAAGAATGAAATACAACTTCAAGAAAGCAAATTACGCTGGTTTGCAAAATTAATTAGAAGCAGCAAATTGGGATTTAAATTTTAAATATTGTGAATGTGAACGAGAATGTTGATAAATTTTATAACTTCATTCGCCAAGGCTTTGAACTCCACGTGCCTTTTTACAATCATTCGGATTTTCAACCAGATTTATTAATTCGTTCAAATCGTATCTAACAAACCGACTGCAGTAGGTATTAATTGAGAATGAGAAATCCAACGTTATCAAAGTGACCTCCGGTGTCCCTCAAGGATCTCATACTGGACCCTGGATTTTTATTGCGTTCATCGATAGAATAGCCAAGTTAATTAAGCACTCAAATGTTCTAATAGTTGCTGATGATGTAAAAAATTTTCATATAATTAATTTTAATTGTATGTATTTCATACAATTCATGATGTTGATAAACTGCAAGATGTCCTCAACAGACTTAGTGAGTGGTGTTTCCAAAAATACCGATAAACCGTATGTGGGACCATCTATTGATCTCACGATAGGTCTGTAGGGTATATTTGGTTTATGGATTTTATGTAAACCATATAATTTAGGAACTACTGGAGATAATTTCTTCTTTGTAAATTCATCAATATTACCAGATTTTTGCCAATTTTTTACTAAAGTGTTTATCATACTTTGAAATGGAGTAGAATTATTTTTATCAATTGTCTATAAGTTGTGTCGTCATTTAATAGGCTATTCATTTTTTCAACATAATCATTACGTGTGGTTAATACAGTTGTATTGCCTTTGTCTGCGCGGTCACCATAATGTTTTAAGTGTTTTTCCAAAAATTATTTTGCTTGTTTAAGGCAAGATAAAATACGTTTTTCAACAGGTGAAAGACACTACTACTAACGATGAACTATTTTTAAAATTGGTCAAAACATTAACAAATTGATTACGAATTTGGGTACATGATTTGATTTAAATGATTGTCTTTTTCTAAACTAGAAGATCCTATATCACTCAATAGGCAGTCAAATTTAATTTATGAAGTTAAATGTGATTGTAATGTTGCTTATACGGGTCAAACGAAACAATTTTTGGATAAAAGAATTTATCAACATAAAATGGTGTAAATAAAGATGAAGAACAATGTACTAGGCACTTACACAAGGTACTAGGCACTTACACAAGGCACTTACAACACATTTCATTCTTACACACAAATTATGTCAAAATATTAGGAAAAAGAACGAAACTTTAGGAAAAGATCGAGGTTTGAAAATGATGTCGCTGAGACATCGAAAGCTCAGTTATTAAATTGTTTTATTTTATTTAAACTAAAAAACGAACCCTAAACCATTAAAAACTTTATTAAAATAGTTATTATTGGCTCAATAAATAATTTTTAATTAATTTTATATTGTTATAATATAGCATAAATTTAAGTTGTTTACACAATTTCGCATTGAACTGTCGCTTTTCGTTCATAAATTTAAAACAATATGGTGAAAATTTGGTTTTGACTGCTCTATAAAAGCCTTTGGAGAGTTTTAATATATTATTTAAGACTGCTGCCTTCAGAATTTCAATAAAGACTTTAGTCTTAAAAAAAAGTATTCGAAAAACCTAAAATTTTTTGGCTTAAGCTTAGTACTCAGTTCAAAGTGAAATGAAATTTTAACGCGGTCTCCAAAAATCTATTTATTTTCGAGTGAAATAGAAATGAAATTTTATTTGGAGAATTTTTATTTTTAACCTATAAAATACGTAGATGAATTTGTTTATTTTACGTGGCTACATTTATTTAATTGACTTTATTAAAATTTTTAAGATTTATGGTATTTGTTTTTACTGTTAAACAAAAACAAATGTCAAAATTTCACATGACAATAATGTGCCGAGACATTATTTTAACATGAAAATAATTTGGAGAGTTATGCGCTCCATCTTTTATGTATTAAACACACTTTGCTTTTTTGCTGGTGAACTGAGTACATACTACCAAATGAAAACAGAGGTGGAATTTTTCATTTCTAATTTCATGTTAATAAAATCGGACGAAGATTTCACGTGAAATTGAACTGAGTACTAGGCTATACATTGATGCCAATTCGGCTTTATTCAATGCAATTGTTGTTATAATCTTTTACGGCTTTGCGAAAGCAACGTGCCTATTATTAATTGTTCAGAGATTTCGTTCCTGTCAAAAATCGATTTTATACTTTCACTTTTTACATCATTTACCAGCCTGCTCTATTAAAACATTGTTATGTTTCTACTACTTTCGATCGTCAAATAATTTATGTTCGTTATTATTGTTGTTATTTTTGTTTTTGTTGCGTATGGCATTGGTCATTTACAAGAACAATCGCATTAAAACTTAACGCAAATGGATTCATCTAAATCCAAAACGACTTTGGATTAACGTAAATCCAATCCAATTTTTAGTACTAAAGGTTTGTACTAAAATATTAAAACTAAAAACCTAAACTAAAGATATTTCAAACTACAAAACCGTCGATTTACAAAAAGACTGAATACAACAATGTTCCTTTAACTCCAATTTCCTTTTTGATACGTAAACGTTATCTGAAATTTTTTAATTTTTATAGGTTGATTGTTTTATGAAATACCCCCTTGACTTGAAAATTGTTAATTATTATTTCATTACAAAATTTAACTGATAAACGGTTATTTTCTTCTATATACAATAATATTATGGTTATTACCGACAAATTAAGAAAAAAAAATGTATATGGGTGCCGGTCAGTAATCATCTATGTAATTTTCTTTGTTGCTTTTACATAATTTGATTATATTCCACATAATTATGTAACCAAAATGTCATCATAAAACTATTGTTAATCACATTTTGTCACGATTTTAATTTAATCTTACTTTGTTTAGGAATGTTGAGCGCGCATTCTTTACAAATATTTTTCCCAAAACGAAAACACCATTTTCTCTGCACTTACGAGTAGTTTTCATTTGTGTGCAAAAATCTGCACAATAATTATGTAATTAGCAAAGATTTATAATTTTGTGTTGTGTTTTGATTTTGCTTCTAAATGTTAACAGTGAAGTTACTCAGTGATTTTGATAAATAGTTTGCAAAAAGTTTACAATGGTGAAGACGCGGTCAATGGCATTGGTTGCAAATAATATATTTAAAATACGTAAATGGTACAGAATGTATAAACAACTGCAGTTCTTTTTGTTTTAATATTTTAAAAATATAGAATATCTTTTGCTTTGAGTGATTAATTTTATTAGTTAAGCTATATTTTTACACTTTCTACACTTTTATTTTTCAAAATTTAAAAATTAATGCAGTTTATGCACAAACATGGAGATAATCCAAAGTTCTTTTGTTTGTTTTCTAATTTGTCTAATAATTAATTACAATTCTAACATTTTGATTAAATTAATGTATCCCGTGGAGTTTGAATTTTTTGTTATAAAAAATTTAAATCATAAAAATATAATTTTTCATGCGGATTAAAACGATGCGAGGCAAATTTCACGGCTCAAATTTTTATTTTTCATCCTACAAAGAGGCATTTGTATTTCATCTTTATTTACCATTTTTAATATAAAAGCCAATAGCCAAATTATTATTTAAGGATCGCAGTCTTATTCATGTTATGTTTGTCAGCAAACCTTGTCGTAGCACGAGTATAGAACGATTTTTGCAGATCAAATAAAAAACTGCAGTAAAAGTAGGTTTGGCTCCTTACCTAATATAAATCGTATTTTATTTGTCCTCTCTTTGCTAATTCAAAATGGCAAATAATCTAAAAATTCTTACATGGAATGGTATATGGCAAAACTTGATGATTGATTACAAAAAAGGACATTAAATATGATCAGCAACAAAAACTGGAAAGTGTCTAAATCAAGCAATTAGCGTGAGCATTAATACCAGCAACCATAAATTAATGGTTGCTGCGATATATTACCCACCTAGATATAACATCAAAGAAAGTGCTTACGATTACGTCTTCCAGCAGCTTAGTGAAAAATTCATAATCGGGAGTGACTTCAACGCTAACCACACAGACTGGGGATCAAGACTAATTACAACAAAAGGGAAAGAGCTTCTGGAAGCAATAAATTAAACACAACTGCAACTGACATTCTGCAGAAAAATCAACTTATTGGCCCAGCGATCAAAATAAAACACCAAATCTAATTGATTTCTTTATAGCAAGAAAAGTCCCGATTGATTATATAATACAAGTGCTGGAAGGTTTTGAATCCTCATTTGACCACTCGTCTATTTTAATAAGTGATAATAAGTGATACAATAATTACAAATGATAAACAACTAATGTTAACAAATAAATATACTGACTGGAAAAAATTTAAAAATGAATTAAACAATAGAATTATTTTAAGCACACAGCTTTCATTAGATGAAATAATGTTCAAGAGGTGGAGAAGCTCGTCAAAATAACACAGAGAAATACGGGAGATTCTCGTGGTTTACTGTCAAATACATGTCGGAAGTCTATATATAGTTGATGTATGATTATTGATTATATTGTACTCCCAAAACGTTCCAAAATCATCCTCGTGGTAAAACACTGGTCAGTGGTAGATCGGCTGGGACGAAAATCACATGATAGTCAGTCGTCAATGATGTTTTCGGTGAAAGAGGTGAGTCTGGCAACTACAACATTAGCAAGCACTTTCTAAGCAGTGTTCATTGAACTATATCACGATAGTTTCCACATTTAAGGCGGTCGCCTCTTTGTGCAACGGTCATATACGTATTAAGCATGCGTTATTTCGCAAGTTGTCTCTATTTTTTATAAAACACACCGCAGCAGTGTTGACTACACAACAAAAAAAATATCATGAATTAATACTAACATCTATACCGATCTCTACCGAAAACTCTACCGAAAAATAAAAATGTCATGTCAGAAAAATACGCTCATGTAGCTAACTTGCGTTTTAGCATGCGAATTCGCATGCGTAATGCATGAAACAGACGTGCGGATTTTCCGCATGCGGATGCACAAGCGGAAACGCAACTAAACAACATGTGCGTTGTTTTATGTTTGCGTTTTATTTTGACATTTCGCTTAATATTTTCTTCGACACCATATTGTGATTTATAAATATTGAGTTGTGGTATAGTTGATTTATCAGTCAAAAAATCTCATCTCAAAAAATATTGTTGTATCTGTGCTTTTTATCTTACAAAAAATTGATAAAAATTATAGAAAATCACCAGAGAAAATCAAATAGACGTATTTGGACTAGGGAAATTTACACAGAAAATGAAAGAGAAATGCACGGATTTTTTCAAAACTATTTTTATTTTAGTAATTAAAAACAATGACCAAAATCATTTTAGAATGTCTTATATACCTTGAATATATATTTTTATAGCATTTATGCTTTTTATTATTCGTATTCGTTTCCACGAATAAATACAATTATTTTTTTCCTCCATGTTTTATTTTGAGTTTCTGTAAAAAAAATGAAATGCCGGCTTGAAGTTAGTATTAATTCACATTTTTTTTTGTGTTGCTCATACTGCTGCGGTGCGTTTTTTAAGAATAGAGACAACTTGCGGAAAACGCATCTTATGCCCGGTTTACATGAGAAAATTGTTTTCTTCTGCAAATTTTTGCAGGTAAATAAGAAAGAATCCGCTATATAAAAATAATCAATGTGCCAGAAAGAAATAAACATATATAGTAATGGCGTAATTTTTTTTATAGGATCATTATTAATTTACTTTCAATAAATTCAAATGCGAAATTTACATTTTTATCTATGGCGTCTGTTTTTATTATGAATCCTCAACATTTATAAATGCGAAATAATTTTTTTTGTTGTTGATTTTAAAAATGTTGCCATAAAAATACTCGGATCGAATATATTTTATGGCATCATTTTCATTTTTATGGTCATTTTTGCTCAAAAATTCTTCTGCAAAATTTTGTTGGGATGTATTGCTTTTCTTGTCTCTCATGTGCAAAAAGTCAATGTTATAACTTATTCATTTTGCAGAAGAAAAATGTTGGTCTTATGTAAACCGGGCATTATGCGGAATACATGTACATATTTCATTTCATTTAAAGTAGTGTATTCTAATTTAAACGCAAGCGTTTTTCCACACGTCTGTTTCCTAAATAAATTCCGCACATCTGCGGAAAAAAGACAGTCGAGTCTTGACACAGTAAATATAATATTATACAGTAAATATAAAATACGGACATAATTTGATCATTTTTAGTACAATTTAGTACAATAATTAATTATGCAAAACAACCACAATTTATTGGAACATACTTTTACTTATTGGAAAATGCGGGTGCATCGCATCAATCTATATGTCAAAAAGTGAATAATATGAATGTTTCTACACGCCCACGTACCATATATATAAAGAAAAATAATAATTACGTGTTCGTACGCGATTTAAAATCAATTTACTAAATAATTATAAATTTCTGACGCGACCGTCTAAAAAACATTTCTGTGACGAAGAAACGTTCACATTAATTTATATTTGGGGCGAGCACAAATTTATGATCAGGAATTTACATTCACCGTCAAGACGAAAAATTCAATTTATGATCATAAAATTAATTTTTAGAACTAA
This sequence comes from Nephrotoma appendiculata, assembly GCA_947310385.1. Taxonomy (NCBI): domain Eukaryota; kingdom Metazoa; phylum Arthropoda; class Insecta; order Diptera; family Tipulidae; genus Nephrotoma; species Nephrotoma appendiculata. The sequence continues at coordinate 106,444,786 of OX371225.1, forward strand.
ACTAGTTTTATCGTCAAGACAAGGCTTATGTATATGTTTTATTTTGCCAATATTGTTTAGAGTTTGAGACGACTGTGTCCAAATTGAGTGATAAATATTTTCTAGCAAAAATATTTGACACTATAACGTGAAAAAATTTTCCTTCTGTGAAATTTTTGTCGTTTTTCTGCCCGAATTGTGTGATAATTTTTTTGATAAAAATTCCGGCCATTTAATTTAATTTTAGTTCAAAAATTATGATTGTTGTCATTTAAAGATTTAAGATAACTAAGAAAAAGATTTAAATCATAAACACAATTCTATTTATTTTATTTTAACTTTGAATTGAATTAATTTTTTAAAGCAAAATACAATATTGCTGTTGAGTATTACATCCTTGAGTCCAGGTCATTCACTTCAATTAATTTCTAATCATAATAATCTGTTGAACAAGTGCATACGATTCATAATCGAAACCTGAAACCTAAAGTACAAAAAAAAAAGTAGTCGAGGAAGCTGCTGGTTCAATTCTTTGAAAAAATCACTAAAAGGAACAGTCGTGGATAATTTAGAACCAAGTTACACCGGAAAATTTAGGGTAGTCGAAGCCGAACAGAATCAGGCATGGTACGACAATAGGGCAAATTAACTTTCTTCGGATTTATATGAGATGCACGCCTTATAATAAATGAGCTTGTGCTCAAAATAAGAAGTGAATCTCACAAAATTAATTATATTTAATTTTTGTACATATGAATGTATTTCAAATAAATAAATAAATACGACAATTTTTCTCCGGTTAAATTACCATGCAACTGTCAAACATTATTATACCTAACGACTGTGATAATTCGGGCGCGTTCGATATTTTCACGTACTAAAAAATATTTATCACACAATTTGGACACAGTCTTAATGAATAATTATTTCCGCATCTAGGGTTAAGCATTTTAGCAACGAGGTGATAACAATATTTGTTCTACTGTTCCTGTAGCATTTCCATGAGGTGAAAGATTGAATCATGTTTGCTCTACATTTTCTATCTAAAATAATTTTAGTTTGAATTTTTATTTATCGAGTATACGGTTTACTGTTGCGTAAAACACTTTTAGGCACACTGTCGCTATAAACCAATAAAACCAAATTTCAATCTAAAAAAGGAATGCGTTAGACATTGTAATCATTTCAAAAAACAGCACTATTATGAATGCGGTAGCAATTATTAGAAAACACGTCTGAACGATTTGAATATCTTAAAGCGATCAGGGTCTATTGTGTGCCGCGCATTTGTAAACTTTGTAAGCATTGAAAATTTTTGATTCGTTCAATGAGGAATGCGCCACGCAGTTTGAGGGTTAACACTCATAAATTACCGACCAAATGGCACAGTGGTTAAAGGTTTTGCGTTTGGATCGGGAGGTGCCGGGATCAAATCCCAATAAGGGCAAGATGCAAAGGGAATTTTCATCTACAGATTACGATCTGTAATGAAATGGAACACATCTATGACCCCTGTCGAAGTGCAAAACTCATGGGCCAATCCATATTCCATGCCAGTATAGGCTGGCATCGAGCTATGTAATGTGCAGATGGTGATAAAAATCGGACTATAGCCGTACGCCCTCGAATTGGCTGGCAACGGCGTAAAAGTATGGACGGAAAAAGCAAACCGCGAAAGAGTTGGAAGAGCTTTGGCCTCAGAACAGATTTCAGTGATGATAAAAAAAACTCATAATTGCACCATTTCATTAAAATTAAAAGTATTTCAATCAGGGAATGTTTCATATAGAAACTATTTTGCTTTCATGCTCCAAAAAGTGTAGGATAAAATTCGGTTAACAATTATAAATGAAGTTCAACATAAAATAAATTACTGCATTATTGGTGGAAATAGTAAATAATTTACCTTTTAAAATATTTGCTTGAGATTTGTTATTCGTACTCAATGCCGTGTGGGAAGGCTAAAACTCCTCCAGTATATGCTATATAATACAATACATACAATATTATTATTTTTTATTTATGTATATTTTTTTTTGTCTATATAAAATATACATATTCTTATACCAGTATACTGGAAGAGATACAAAATTTGTTGTATTCTTAGCATGTGACAAAATGTAATTAACAAATATCGTAAATATTACCTTTTTATTCAAGATTATCTTATTAAATTATGATATTACGAATTTTTATAGCTTTATATGAAAAATCTTTCACCAATCGTTTCACAAAATAAGTATTTTTGGGCAAACAAATTTGTACCGAACTTCTTATGATACCAAACCAAAGAAAAAGCACAATCCTTAGATAATAACGTGGATAGAAATAAGAAAAATGTAAATAAATGTTTTAAAACAATATGCAATTTAAGATTATCCGTTGATTTAATGTCCTTTGAAGGTCAAATAATCACCCATCCAGGCCTGAGTTCTAAGTGCCGAAGCTTTAAGCTCGGCACCAGTTGGTCGGTAACTTTTGAGCAGTACAAGTAATTATTTGATAATTTTGTGATGAAACTTTCAAATTTCTTAGTTGTATTTTCTACTCATAGTGATTATGAGTAATTCACTATTTGTATCTAGGCTTAAAATGCTGCTGTTTCATGTTTCAAGTTCATGATCGTACGTACATACAAACTCCTTGTTATACAATTCACGGTTTCATAAATTACTTGCATGCATATGGTCTTCCACATAATGTTTTATTAATTATCAGATTTTCGATACAACTCTTTATATCGTGTAGCTATGCATACCCTTACTGCATATGTCTTAAGGGTTTTCGTAAAATTTGAAAAAGTCATGATCGATCAAAAATGATTAAAAAAAATTAAATCAGAACATAATTATGCAATTTTAACTTTGTTCGACGTACGTGTTCGATATACGGACATACATAATATGTATGTAACAATATAATAGATTTTCGATTAATGAAAAATACTTTGTGATTAAAACAAAAAATATTTCATGCAACTATACCATACCAACATGTTTTTTATTTTTATTTTGCACGCGACAAGGTCACCAACTTTTACTTTTCTCTACTTTTTTTAAAAGCACGAGATAACGCGTGATCAACTCCAATTTCTTTGTTTTATTTAAAGTAAACCTATACATTCGATACATAGTTTAAGCATTCAAAAATATTACGATATGGAATGGTTTTGTCACAATTGGACAACGCCTTACAGAACGTAAATAGTTAATTATTGTTGAAAAGACAATGGTCGAGCAAGGCACAATCAAGATTAGATTATGTCCGACAAAAAAATTATTTTAAGTTGTTACATTTAAATGTAGATGCCGGAAATTGAGATTTTTAATATACTTAGTACTTGCCTAGATTTTTTTCGACAGATATATAGCAATTTTAGGGTTTAACCACAAATTTATTTATAAACAAGATAGTTTGTATCTACTGTGCGTGTACAGTATGAATTAAATTTAATTTGCTCTGTGGTTTTTAAATTTTCTAAAGCAGTCTAAATAATGATTTTGCATAAAATTGACTAGACATTGTACAATCAAAAATAAATAAATAATCAAAAATATAAATTAATAAAAATCAAACCTGTAGAGATACAGACGCCGTCTGATTATTATTAGTTTCGTTGAAGTGTATTTTAGATCCCAAAAGTGCTGTCATAATTTTTGGAATTTATAGTAGTCATCCCATGTCATATTTTATATAGTATACGGACTATTCTTTATTTTTTATTATATCATTTAAAATTATGTGTTAGATATTAATACATAATTCAGCTTTAGCATTAATAAAGATGAAACCATCGGTATAAACTAATAATTTAACGATTATACATAGCGAATATACATAATGATGTTTCTGTCATTAAGAACTTCAATTCTGCAATATGGTTTATCATGTTGGGGTAGTGCTTTCAATGCTACACTACGTCCTATCTACGTGCGACAAAAGCAGTTAATCAGAATTATGTGCTTCAAACCATCTTTTGCGCCTTCGTGGCCATTATTTGAAAATCTCAGCATACTTCCTCTACGTCACATATACGTCTTCAAGGTGCTTAGAATATTCTATGTTAAAAAAGGGAATAGTTTTGTGACTCATGCAGGGTATAATCTCAGATCAAATCATACCTTTTTGAAACATATTCCTAAGTTTAGATTAGATCTAAGAAAGAACTTTATTAATATCGTTGCACCAATCATTTTTAACAATTTACCGTTGGATATTCGTAAGTGCGGTAACTTCTCTAGTTTTTCAATATACCTGAAAGAATGGCTTCATCAAACTAAAAATATTGACCATCTTTTTCAACTATTTGTTTAAAATATTATTGATCTTAAAATTATATATATGTATTAAAATTAAATGAATTAGTTTAAGAGGTTTTAATATATTCATGTGTAGTGAATTATTAATATGTATTTATAATTATATTGTACAATTTTTGTTTCTTCCAATTTTAACTGTAAATTAAATTGTTTTTATTTTTGTAAATAGAATTCAAATATTTTTTTGTGGTTTAGAATCAGGGGACCAGTCACGTGATCTATTTGATCCAATGGTTCTCTTATCTTACCTTCTGAATCTTGTTAGTTTTAAGTTTTAATAATGTTGTACACACAATGTATTTTATTTTTAATGATTAAGTTGGTAATGAAATAATAAAAAAAAAAAATAATAAACTAAATGGATTTGGTTAGTACTGCGCAAACCTTTTTCATATCTAAACTACTCTTACATGTACGAGTTAAACCTCTGGCTTTAAGCATTTTAAAGAATACGATAACTACATTTTGTTTCTTATACAAATTTGTATGAAATAACCTGATTCAATACTAAGTCAACTTACAAGTAAATTAGAGAAAGTAATTTCTTCACTCAAATAATATTCTCCTATTTTACTCCCTTGGTACAGAATCTACTATGTATTTTCTGTATCAAAGGAGTAAAATAGAAGATTATTGTTTGTGTGAAGAAATTACCACACATCCTTAATCGTCGTTTACTCCTTCATTTTTATTAAAAATATAATGTTTTTATCAAGTAGCTTGTACCTTTAACCTTAGACCTACCGGAGACAACCTAGAAGAGATATTTCATCCTATGTTAACGTAAAAAGTTAAACTGCTTGTTCATTTTCTGTAAAGTCGCATAAAATCAAAAATATTTTGATTTTTTATGCGTACAGTCAGGCACAAAAGTCTACATACACCACTCAAATTTGGAAAATCGGGATGAATGAAACGAACTGAATATTGTAATATTAATTAATTAATATATTTAAATTTATTCCTAAAATTTATATCATAAAAGTCTACATAAAGTAAATAAACCAAAAGAATCATGTTCAGACACACTTAAGAACTAAAATTAATATTTAGTTGGGCCACCTTTAGACTGAATAACAGCGCTTAGTCGCCTGGACATTGATAAAAGCAGGTTTTCAGAAACCGCAGACGAAATTTCACTACATGCACTCGAAAAGGCACTTTTTAATGAACTCCTATTGGTAATCCTATGCTCTATTACATCCAGATTCGGTAACTAGGAAGGCGGATGAAGTTGTTTTTGTAGAATATCACCACTAGAATATAAAATCTACTGGTTGCCTAGTCCTAAGCATTCGCCGGTCGGTTGAAATTGCTACGCAATATGTTCAAATACGTTTGGTGATCCATATTTCTTTGTATAAATACCAATTTTCCGACACCAGCTTCTTTCATTAGGTTTTTCCCTTGGCAATCTTCCGTTAACCCTTCGTTTCGTAAAATTCTACAAACTGTTTCGGGATGAACATCCTTACCAGTACTACTCCGAATCTCAACCGCTTTTTGGAGCAACGATCTGGGTGTCCTAAAAAACTTAACACATCCCGTGCGATAAGTTTTTTAGGACGCCCAGATCGTTATTTATTTAATACTGATCGACTTTTACCAATAGTTTTAGATATTTCATTATAACTTTTATTCTGTTATTCTGTTTTATTCCCGTAGCTTTATTATTAAATTTCGTATTTCGATTGACACTTCCGTTCGACGCAACCATTTTTTAATGCCAAAAACTAAAAATATTTCTTACTCAAGACTGAAAGTGTACTGTACAAATACTGAAAGTGTTGATTAGACGTGCGTCTGCGTAGATATTTATATAAAAAAAGATGACGGTACTTTGCAATAATTCGAGAGTAAGTAGAAACATGCAACTGCATGTGAACTTATATGATATAAATTTTATAAATTTTTTGAAGATTATTATTTTTTTAACTTTTTTTCAGTCCAATAATTATTTTCTTTGTTTAAATATATTGTTTAATTAATATTACAATATTAAGTTCGTTTCAATTATCTCGATTTTGCAAATTTTAGTGGTGTATGTAGACTTTTGTGACTAACTGTATATGTATACGCAGTTTAACGAAAAATCATAGATACAACTATGACGTGGAGTTATTAGAACTAAATTTTGTGTTAATTATTTAGTTCAAATGATTAAAGACTGAAAGGGAGACCTAAAATATGTACATCATTCTATGTTTGTTGTGTGATATAAGGAAGCATCCTAGTTTCGATTGTTATACAAATAAAAAAATGCTTTTGGTCGCAGGTAAGGTAAGGTTCTTTTACGCTTTTGGACCATAGGTTTATATCCAGCCGATGCGATCGAAAGACAACGATATCTAGGATATACAGCTTTCGAATTGGAGTTATTTTATTAAGAGGTCATTCAATTTGAAATGTTATTACATACACACATGGCTTGTGGGTGCTTATTATAAAAAGTATTAACTCATACTGATAAAAGTGAAACCATTCTGTTATTGTTAGATTATTTTCACAGCTTATTTCTTGAATCTTGGGAAAATATTTGTACACGATGATGGAGAAAAATATAATGCTTAATGCAAGCTTAATTGTTTAAAAAAATATTGTTGATTATGGTGATATAACAAAAAAAAAAATTTCTTAATTTGCTTAAAAGAAACATTTTAAATACTATTCCTTTTGCTCAACTAACCAAAATAAGTATGTTTAGACATATAGCTCGTAACTTTGTATAAGATGACATAAATTTGATTAGCTGAAGTGTAGCGACATAAAACAAATACAAATAAATAAATCGTGACGAACAATCCATATTTATAAAGTTTAATTAACAGTTTTTAGTTCAAATTTTAAGAATTAGTTCTTTAGCTTTCGGAACCTTTTCAGTCCATTCTCAAAAGAATAATAAAACAATTTAAGAAAAAAATATTTTATATTCAAAATAAAAACGAAATCAAGGCTATCTAAAATGTAGCTATTTTTCTGTAGATATCGGGCGCTTTCAGGTTCGTCAACATGATATCGCTACCTATCAATATCACATTTTATTATATATGTTGCCAACATAATACAACCTGAATGCATCTGATTGACCATTATTGTCAATTTGTTTTGAGAATAAAATTTGCATATAACACAAAATGGCTCAAAATTACGAGTTAATTTGTTGAACTGCTTAATTTAATTTAATTTAACGACTAAATTAAAAATTTTGAAAATACGATTTTAACTTGTATTTAAAACTGTTTTTTGATAAATTAAAATCAAATTGATCAACTACGGTATTGAATGATGAATTATAATGTATCGGTTGCGTTCAGTATTCAACATGTTGGTTTTCGTAACATGTTACCAACAGTTGGCGGACCTGAAAGCACTCATCGTTAGCTACTAGAAAAAAAATATTTTTATTTTACCTAGACAACAATATTAAAAGTCATCGATGAATAATATTTTTAATAATTAATATTTTGATATATACCTATTAATCTTATAAACAACTATTTAAGTTCCAGATTATTATGAAAACTGTGCTGACATGTTCTACCATCACAATTTTTGATACTTTATCGAAGTTTATTTCTCGTTTTTCTAAACTAAAATGAACAACTACCGACCAAATGGCACAGTGTTTAAGCTTTGGCGTTTGGATCGGGAGGTACCGGGCTCGAATCCCGATAGGGGCAGGATGCAAAGTGAAATTTCATCAACAGATTTCGATCTGTGGTGAAATGTATAACACATCTATGACCCCTGTCGGTATGCAAAACCCATGGGCCGACCCATCTTCCATGCCAGTATAGGCTGGCATGGAGCTTGCAATGTGCAGATGGTCTTAAATCGGTCCTATAGCCGTACGTCCTCGAGTTGGCCGAGAGGCGTAAAGTAAGGACGTAAAAAGCATAACCTCGGAAGAGCAGGGTGGGATTTGAGCCCCAAAACAGATCGCATACTTAACAATAAAAAAATTTAAAAAAATGAAGAACTGTTTCATTTATGAATTATTTCTTTTCTATTGCTATCACAACCTACTAGTACAAATGCGAACAAATTGTCTTTCTCTAATTTCATTCAAGTATCGAAAACAAGTTATTTCGTGATAGAAATGGAGTAGAATATCACAATTTTGCAATCTAGCAACCTGGTAAATGATATAAAATGTGAAATAGTGTCACATTTTATTCTAAAGAAATGAAACATAATCTTCGATAAAGTATCGAAAATGTGATGGTAAAACATGTCAGCACTGGAGAATACCATGTTTAAGCATACCTTTAAAGATTCCTTTGTTTATACAAGGCGCACATTGCGACACAATTGAAGTAGGCCGCGTAACGCAGAAAAAATATCTAAACGTGAAGAGTGACAAGGCAGTGTAAGCGGACATTGTAAAATAGTTGCCTACGTGGAGATTACTGTTGCTTGATAAGGCAAGACGCACAATGCGGTACAGTCGACGTAGTCCGCGCAGTGTAGCACACACTCAGGAAAAAAATATGATTGAGCAGATCATAAAAGTGACCATCATTGTTTGCTTACAATGATTAAGAATATCATATTATGATCCAACCAATCATTTGAAATAAATGTATTTAACAAACAATGATGATTTAACCATCGCTATGATTAAATATGTAGTTATTATGATGAGACTAATCAATCCATTTAATAAGAATTATTATGATAACACTGAGAGAAAAAACATAGATACTAGTATACTACATTAAATCCGTAATTTAATTTCTCCGTCGTGAGCATACCGAAAGTTTGGTTTTTCACCATTTCAAAATTTTATTAACATTACATACGGTATCCGCATAAGACTGCATTACTGCAGCCATGAAACTACAAAGTAAAATCTGGATATTTAGTGTTTACATACGAATTAATCACCCATTGAGATAGCGAATTTTTTATAAATACACTAAAAATTATTAAACGAATCAAAATTTAATCATGCAGTACCCTAATCATAGGAGATGAATATGATTACAAGTATCATAATAATAATAAGCTCCTTTTTCACTGATTGACATAATTAAACAAATAGTATTTCTAATTATTGTATAATAGGGAATATCACAATAATTTGATAATGATTTCTATAATCGCCCAACTAACCGGTCGATAGTCATTTTTCTGTGTAACCGGGCATAACATTGAATCGGGAGGTACTGGGTTCGAATCCTGATAGGGGCAGGGTGCAGAAGGGATTTTTCGGCAGAAAAAACGAAATGAAAACAACTATGACTCACTATCGGAGAGCAAGACTCATGGGCCGACCCATGCCAGTACTATAGGCTGGCATGGAGTTATGCTATATACAGATGGTTCTACGTAAATCGAACCTTTAGCCGTACGTTCTCGATTTAACAGGCAATTCGGTAAGGGAGGACGTGAAAAGCGAACCGAGAAAGACCTGGTTCGGCAATGATCTATAGATGTAAACAATGATCTATATATGTAGAACATCCCTGCATCAGTAACTCTAGTGAATTACCATATATCATAACTATAGTTATAAGAATGCTTGACAAGATACTAGTACAATTTAATAGTGTGACTTATTTTACAACATACAATTACGATATAATAATTGATGATCGAAATGATAAATTTTACACCACTAAATGTTATCATCTAAAGGGTTTGAGAACTTTATGTTGAGTGCCTTATTTGCAAATATAATGCACTTTTCGTCAACAAACAAGATGATGAAATGTAACAATAAATTTTATTTTACCTTAAATCACACATTTTGCTCAATAAGTATTAAAAATGAAAATACATTGATCACGTTTCGGACAACTAAATTTTAATTGCATGCCATTTACGTCATTAATTGATGTGTCTATTTATAAGACTACGATGTGATCATACCGAACGCAGCATTCTTATTATGTATACATTACAAAGAATAAAAAAACATTTTGATTTATTTTAAATCAATTTCGGGCAAGGTAAAATTGAAAATAACTACTTATTATAATTTTATTGATTGATGATCGCAATATTTTGATTGATCGAGATCAAAGCTTCCTTGAAAAATTGAATAGGCGATAAGACGGCGGCGACAACGGGTGATTTATCTAATTGCTTGAAACTTTTTTTTATGGTCGCACATTAATTACAAAAACTTCTCCTAACTCTATTTTTGTATATTGCTATATCGTATACAAATCCAAACTAACTCTCACAAATATTGCAAAAAAACGAAAACAAAATTTTTTACCATTTGGAGAAGATGATTGTATTCAGAGGTGATGCTCATACAAATAATCATCAGATTTATTTTTGTGTGAATATGTCATGAAATAATAATTTGCAGGTCGCACACAGTACATAATATAATAAAATAAAAAGAAGACTCGCGCGTTGATTACCTAACCAAAGTGAATTTCAAGAATTTCAATTATTTTTTTTTTAATTTATTACAGAATTGGCTTATGCGGTTTTGATAATCCAATGAGAGACCAAAAAACAGATGAAGTTAAACGACATGTTGGACAGGTAAGGGACATTTTTTTTATATTTTAAGACGTCTCGTGTTTCACGTAGCTTAAATCTATGTAGCTACTTAATTAAATACCAATGGTTAAATTAATTTAAGTATCCTTAACAGTTCTTATATTAATTATTGCATAGTGCTGAATTTATGCAAATTATTTTAATTATACCATGGTGTAAAGGTAAACCTGTTTCTGTTATGCGGTTGGTTGTTACTTTTGTTGTTAAATTTTGTTTGTTTCAAGACAGGGTGCCTTAAAATCTCAGAGTAATATTTAAATAAATAAGCATGTTTCTCTATTATTGTATACCTGTCGCTTTTTATGGAATTCAAAAGAAGGAACCGACAAGATGAGCGGAACATATGTTTTAATCATACATATTAATAATTTCTATTGAAAGTTTTCAGTTCAGTTATTTTTGTTGACGATATTTTTGGAAGAAAAGAACATCATCGTTATACAGTATAAATAGTGTTTATTCCTATTATTTGCGTTATTTTCGACTTTTTTATTGCATTGGTGCGAGCAATGATAGCCGATACGTTTTTTATTGGAGAAACAATATGTCTACTTACCGAGTTGCTTTGCTCAGTAAAATTTGAAATACTGTATAATTGCAATACGCACACATTGCAAAATACAACAAAAGGCATAATCTTGATGGATAAGTATACAGCGCGGGCAAATTGACATGCCGAGACAGTTATAATTTAACCAGTGAAGAGTGCAAGTTAAAACGTAAAAAGTGAACAGTGCGAAAAGTAAATGTAAATTGCAAGAGTGAAACAGACAATACCGGCAATTGTTAAAAACATAAACACCTATATGTATTCCAGCAATTGACGGATTAGCTGCCGGGTGTTAAAGAGCAAAATTCTATCACCTCCGCACTGAGCAAGACGCCAAATTAAATTACCAAGCCGCAAAATTATTCAAAAATGGTGGACGGTTCGCCGAATTAGAGTTCAAATTATAGAGCTAAGATAAGAGCTAGTCTCTAGAGGTGAAAGTCGATGGCCAACTCATGAAACACAGACATCACAAACTATTACAGATGGCCAGCTTATAATAAAACGTTTTCCACAGAACGGGCAGTTCCGGAAGCTCAAGAGGAATTTAAAATCTCCAACATTCGATAACGAGGGCATCTGAGGGCAAGCTGCAGATGTCTTATGAACTGTATCCAAACGTAAGATGCATGATTCAGCTTCAGCGGCATCTATGAGACGAGGGCATGCAAGATCTAGAAAGAGAGGTAACGAAGTTGGCGCGTTGTACTAGTTGCAGATTTGTTTAATTGACTAACATTGGATGCGTATTTGAGAACCAATCCTAGAGTTAAAATCATAAATTAAGTATTCTCGTTGGCTTTAGAATATGAGACAGCTAGAACAAGATTAGTATTAACATAGTAAAGTGACCAAGTACACAGCGCTCGAAAGAAGATGACGTACTCATTTAATGGGTATAGATGCCATGAAAAACTAAGTTACATAAGTTTAAGGGGCGTAAGCTGGTGTAAGTGAGAAAATGTCCCAATAACTAATCGCATAACTTGAGCGGATTACAAAAGTTTCGCTGTTATTGGCTTATTTGCATAGTGTCAATTCACTTTTACACTGGATATCGGGGCTTTGAAATCACATGTTCGTTCTGATATGGTAGATTCAGAACAGTTTCGTGCAGAATTATTTAAGTGTTTTTGATTGTTCGGTTGCCCTGAAACTTGTATTTTGTGAGATATAACTTTTGTAACAAAATTGTGAAGTGAAATTTAACATAGATAAAAATATCACGAGTATACAACAAAAAGTTGTCTGCTCGGAAAAGGGATATAGAGCATGGAAATAAATCAGCATATGCGATAATATAAAAGTTGCAATCAAGGTTCGTCCATTGCTGCAATGGGAAAAAGAGGCCTAGTTCACATCACTGTGGTGATCAAAACTCATCCTAATTTGATGAAACAAAATTAACGCAAGCTCTTTTTGATATTGTTGCGGAACCGATAGTTGAAAATTGCACGAAAGGTATAAATTTTACCATATTTGCTTATGGAGAAACGTAGTCCAGTAAAACGCATACCGTGATCGGCGCCGGTACAGACATTTGCGTGATTCCTCTGTCGATTCGCCAGATTTTCCATGAAATTGAATCGATGGCACCGGAAAGGGAATTTCTATTACAAATTACCTATTTTGAAATATACAATGGTAAAACATATGATCTTCTGGATGGAAAATTGAGTGAGCTAAAATCATTGATGATCATGAGATTATTATAAAAGACAGTCTAATCCAGTCGATCAGACACATTTTTTCGCATTCCAATAGAATCGAGTCCCCTTCCAGACGAATCCTATATGGAAACGATGAGAGTGTGGTCCTATTAAATAATTTAAATTTAATTGATTTGGCCGGTTCAAAAGCAAAATTAATTAGTAATTTTCAGGAAATACTTGACGATAATTCCATGCCTCGATCATTTGTACGATAATACCGGCAACAGTGGACCAGACAAACTATATACACTACGTATTGCAGCACGCCCAAAAATCATCAAAAAAAGAATATCATCATTGAAACTATTTCGGCGACTGTAAACCAACGTTCCAACAAAGAAATCTCACGACTGAAGGAACAATTGCAAGTAGATATTGAAAATCAGAAAAATAGTAAATTCAGTATTGAGCAATTGGAGCGTGATATAAATAAAAGGGAATTTGTTAATGAGTTGTTGGTTGTTTTTGAGGAAAAGGATACGAGAGGTCTTGGGTCGTTAAGACCGGTTTCTGACCACGGAGGTTTGTCCAATGTGAATCTTGACATTATGCGGTCACTAGAGGATAGTCTTTCGTTTGAAACAGGTTCTGAACAACCATTAACCGGATCACCACACCTTAAAGAATTTACACGATTGGAAAAGAAGTTTGATTCAAAATCATGCACCGATATATCGCCACGAGATTATGAAGAGTTAGAGACTAAATTATTTCAAAAAGACGTACAATTAGAACTGGTATCGCCAATGTGATTCAAAAGCTCTCGCGGTGCTCGCTGAACCAACTTGTTGTCATTCGCGAAGTTTAAGCCGTTACCCAGTTACCCAAGTAAATATTTTATTATATAATTGCATAGATAATAATAATAATAAGTAAATTGCTAGAAATCAATATATAGGCGAAACAAAAATGGAAATAATTATATTTTATTGTGCAAAAAAAACCTTTTAAACTCTTCATTCATTTATGCAAATTTTTGTTTTTTTGTTTTTGTTTTGTTGCTATTTAGTTTGCAGATTTCCTTTAAATTTGGTGGTTTAATTAACGTCATGAGATATTTTTTTGTCAAATTTTATACGTACAATTTATAATTTGTTACAACCTGCCAAGTTGTTTTTTTGGCAAAGAGCCTCGCCTATACCATGAGATATTGGGTTTGGGTTACCAGAAAATAAACCAGTTGCACTACATGAATACGTACCCGATGTAAGACAAAGACCTAAGATGTACCGGATTCTACAGGAAATAAGCCTAAGACCAAGACACATTTTATCTTAAAGTTCCAGGACTATTAATTTATGTGATCAGACTGGATTTGATATTTTGGGAATATAACATAAATCTAACAAAAGATAGTACCAGCTAAAATTATGAAAATTCATCAGAACCCTTGCTTAGCAAACTTAAATTATTTTTGTACCTAATCGCTTTTCTTATAAACGACCCTATGTTTCATAAATTGGCAGAAACGAAAAAGCTTCTATAAGCAGTTTTGTACTAATGGTTATCCCATCCGACTTGAATAAAGGATTATAGAAACGTAAACAGAAAAAGGCACAGACGGAAAACTTTTCACATTGACTTAGCCGGTACGGTAAATAGTACGTTCGCAAAAAAACAAAAAAATCGCACATCGAAACTAGTGCGAAGTCGAATATTTAAAAACAGATGTATTAATCTCAAAAATAGTCATTTATTTCAAAATTTCAGACAGATATCCCAATTTTATTTATATGTATTCATTTTATCAAAGCTTTGCAAGCATAAGGCAGGTATAAAAACTACCGATAATCAAAAAACTGATTTAAAAAAACCATAAAAGGCCGCTTGACTAGGTAGTATAACCCATTAGGTAAAACCCCTAACAACCGAAAATTTATTATTGGCGATCAAAATAAAATATTTACTAGATATTGATTCAAGTTTTTTTGAAATCAAACTTAAGATTTTTATGGTTACGAAAATATCGATTGTGATAATTCGTAAATAGCCACACCTCAATCCAATAGTTTTAATAAACTTTTACTTCACTTCCAGACCTATTTCTTAAAAATTTATGTATTTTGTTTATTAGATCATCAAATAATAACAAAAGATTTAGTATATGTAGACATATACAACTAAACGCAACTCTCAAATTATAGCGTTACTGTCCGTTCAAACACAGTAGTAATGCAGTAAAAAAGCACATTACCCACTTGCGACATTTCGAAATAGGATTTGCGATCGAATAAAAAACAGAGAATGACATTTTAGTTATTTTAATGCAGAGTATACGCTTTAAACAGACACAGCTATACATTTACATATTATATTATACATATTCAACAACAAACTCGAGAGTTACGCGATCTTTTGATAATTTTAGCGTTTTTTGGAAATATCAATTGAAGTCCTTGAAATTTATTTTATTTCACACAATTTAATTTAAATTTTCTTTTTTTTTAATGTCTTTAAAATTTACACTCATATAGTGATTATACAGATACACATATAGTTTGACCATCATCAGTGGATCAATGATCATTATTATAAAAATATGATCATGATCATCATCATCATGTTAATAATTTCAGTTTTTTGGTTAATATGGTTTTTTTTTTGATTTTAAATACACGATGATAAATATCGTTGACCGTCACATACCACTATCGTTTGCTGTATTAATTTCACGCTGAAAACTTACTTTGTTGTTGCTAATGAATAAATTGACAAGAACACTTTTGGATAATGAATCTTTGTTTTATTTTGTTTTATGTATATGATGAGCGTACGGCCGTATTTTTGAACAGTGGGCGGGTTTTCTTGAAACAAGGGATTTTATAAACTGTAAAAAAGTACAAGCTGCTCTAAGCTGAATACAAGTCAACGTTTGGTAATGTCAAGGTCAATATTAAAATGTCTTAGTTCGTATTATCAATTTAAACATTTGTACATCTGCTTTCTGTGTGACAGAAAATTGTCGTTAAAATAATTTTCAAGTAAATTAGTTTGGGACGCCTTATTTCTCTTTAAATGCCGCCTAGGTTGTCAGCGCACTTCCTTTGCGACCTAATGGTACTACTGTTGTATACGAGAAAAAGCATAGGATTATTTTTTCATTATTTAATTATACTTTTCATATTAGTTATAAGAACTAACTAATTTAACATTTTTTGCTGACTCGAAAAGTCGCAAATAAAGTCGTGTCTATAAAAAAACCAAAAATCTTTAAATTAATAACACATACGAATTTTAAACTTCTTAGTGACATTTAATCGGATTATAACCAAATATTAAGTTTGTTATAACATAGAAACTAGTTATTGAGAATTTGGCCACCAGAGGCCTAGTTTCAAAATATTCCACCGCAGATGCTTTGCGTTAAAAGGCGACACAAGTTGTGAATAAAAAAATATTTTATACGAATAAGGCTATCCGAGTCCAGGATCGAAAAATGGTTCAAAGCAATTTTTTTAATTTTGACATTAACATTATTTATCTGTTCTCGATATAAACATACCCACTACGATATAACTTTATTTTTTTCACCCAGTAATCATTCTTCACACCAATCGGCCCAAAATTGTTGTAACCTTTGACGATAGAAGCCTCTATTTAAATATACATATATAGTAAGTTCAATCCTACAATAACAAAACTAAATACAGCGTTAAGATAAGATATGTAACTGATAAATTACATCATTCTAAATTTGCACTTGTCAAGATGGCTTACCACCTATTTATTCAAAGAAATCAAAACACGATAGAGTATACTAACTGAGTAGGAAGCCCGTACCTATTAGGGCCTCTAAGCTAGGTCACACTAAGTCCACAAAATAAAAACATAATTTACAGACAAAATCGTGACGTAAATACAATTTAAAACATATTTTGAAAAAAAAAATTATAACTTCCGTCCACACAACAACAATTGTCGATGTTCGTATAAATAAAATAGTTTCAATCCAAAACACAAAAACTGTTGAACAGCACATCATTTTACTCTTTTGGATTAACATTCTCATCCAACAAAACCATATCTTAAAAATTTGGCATATTTGTTTTTAATTTCGAAACTTTTTCAAATATGGGCATTTTGTTTAGACACTTTTCAAACCATGTGTAATTGTACAACTCAAGAAGGAGGCACAAATATTTGTTTTTCTTGCTATACATATTTCCACAGTCCATGAACTTCTGTTTTCTATGTCATTTAATATCGACGCAAAAATTACATATAAAAAATAAATAAATATTTAAATCGTCCAGTATTTTTTACCAAGTAGACAGAACAAAGCAATACAAATAATGCAATCAAATCAAACAAAACCTTATAATTTCGAGACAGATTGTATTGTTTGTGCATGACTTCGTCTAATTAAAATAGTAATAAAAAAGAATAGCAAGTTATTTAAGTAAATTTTTTATAAGATTAAGATGCGTGGCTTAAGCGAATTTTACGATCCTAGATGCACGCAGTTAAATAGGATTTTATTGTCGCCTTGTCTCAATGTTGTTAAAAATATACGTGCTATGCACCACAATCTGTGTTTATGAAATGCAAAAATGCAATTAAAATTACTTTGGTCTGTCTGCTCAGCCTGTCATGTCATGTACTATACGTGTACTTTTTATACATGTATTTAAATTTATTTATAACATCATGATCTCATAAGCATTTCTTACACATACGTACTTGTGTTATTTATAGTGGTATATCGAACGACAAAATATCAGATGAATAATCCACCTTCGTTAAGAACCGCTCTTATGATTTTACAAGGTTCTTATCAATTTTTACAGAAAGTAGCCACAATTCAATTTTTTATTTGTTAACTTGTACGAAAACAATGGGCACCAACCAACCAATCTAAGCCATTTTTATATATAAGACTACAAATTTTCATTGAGAATAACTTTCTTGTTTCGAGGACAATTCATTTCCGATTTTTTACTATTTCCGTTAGATTAACATCTAAAGATTGTTTTATAGTACACTTACAAACGTATGAAGCATCGAGATTATGGATACAACTAAAATACTCACTCAAGCGCAATTCACCTTTAAATTGAAGTTATAAACTTTACTGTGCTAGAAGCATTTTCAGAACTGTGCGTTTCTGTTTGATTTCCACAAATATTATAATTGTAGCGTTGTAATTTGTGCACATGGTAAACAGGTTTAAAGTATACATACTAGCAATTTATGCAGTGCGTTCATGAGAACAGTGTTAAAAGAGTAAAAAAGATTAAAATAAAAATAAATTTTTAGATTTTTGTTTAATTATATTTTTTGTTTATTTTCATTTTGCAGCTACATAATTTAACCCTTTCGAGTTGAAAAAAATTTTTTTTGCTTCAATTTCAGTTCACCATACACAAATGTGTATGTAAGTAGTGACAGGTTGTAATGTTTTCCGGATTTTAACGGATCTTAGTTAAATCGGAATTCTTTTTGACAAAAGCATAATAATTTGATAACAAATAAATTATAGAACAATTATATATTTGTTTTTGATAACATATTAATTATTTTATTATAGTTAGTGTTATTTTTCGGACGAAAACAAAATTACGTGGTATGCACAAATGTGTATACTGGTCTTAAATTTACACATAATTCTATGTTTGACATATTCGTTTCTCGTAATCGAAATTTACACACACAATTGTGTATACCGGCCGGGAAATGGCATATACTTACAGACACATATATATCTATTACATCTTAGAATGTGATTGTGGCGTAAAACAGTAAACATCAACTCAACTATTATAGGAGTTTTGTGATCGAAAGAGATAATACGAAATATACGTTTATCCCATTTTCACTTGATACTTTTAAGTATATTAGAGAATTTTGCATGCATCAGAGTCGTAGAAAACATGTGATGTTTTATCTTTCTTTGTGGCCAAATATTAAAAATTTTAATGATAGTGTGTAATTCGGTTAAGAACCTTTCATATATCATCGATTTTAAGTAATCGATCGTTCTCATCCTTCTCATTTAGCGTGTGGTTGCTCTCTAGTAACAAGACATTTTCTTGTTCTCAACGATGATGGGAAGCTCATTTTTAGGACGGTTTAACGGAAACCGAACTAACTTGATTTATAATATAAGGAACTGCGCTACTCTATGTTCTTTCGGATGATATTATCTAATGACAGGATGAAAAAAGTTTTAGCTATCTGGTTTCATTACCGAAAATTGTACCCGTATGTTATTTTAGAAGCCTCCAAAAACTTGCCTTATTACATTATGCCTTTTGAATTGGATGAATAATTAGAATCACATACCACTTAAAAAAGTATATCAGAAGATTATGTCGGAATAAGAAAAGCCACATTTTCAAATTCCACTCGACATTTTGAGCTTGATACATTCCAATTTGTTTATTAAAGAGATCGATTAAATTGTAATATTTATCGTGGCTTAAAAAACGTAGTGACAGCAAAGATATTTATAGGAAGCGTATCTTAGCCACGAGTACCAATATATGTAGAATTCATTCAAACGTATGGACTACCGACCAAATCTTCATATTTGTAGTTTACTTAAAAACTTTCAATAGGCGTGTGACATCAATATCTATGTTTCAAATTACTGAGGACTCTTAATACAGCAAAGGTAAACTTTCGGCGACTTTTAAATTTGCATCATGAGTATGGAAAGGTGATCCTATCTGCCAAATACTTTTTAATTTATTCTTATAATACGTCATACGTGAGCTCAATATAGGTATATAAACTAGTGCAGCTATGATATTAGCTTATGTTAATGACATCTGAAGAATGAAATGTTAAGAACTTATTTGGGGCCACACGTGACACGATAAGGTACAAGGGTCTAAAAAATGGTTTACAATTTTTATTATATTATAGTTTCCGATTAAGGATCAATTAAAACATAAACCAAAAGAGCTGCCACGATCTTGTTGTAAAGTTTTTGTTATTTTGTTTAAATATGTATAGCAACACGTTCCCTCACTTTGAAAATTTTCTACACATCGTCCTGGCCACCAACATGCATAAATTTTTATTACCAACTGATCCAGTTTAAAAAAAATTATTTGCAAACTGTTATCGGATTCGGTGCTTTTTGTTGACTCGTAATTTTTAAACAATTTCCGTAAATCTTCTCCATGACTAAAGTTTGTTTTATTATAACGCGTCATTCACTTGATGTGTAACGCACGATTATTAATAATCGGGTTTGTCTTTTAAACATTTATAAAGGCATTGTAAAATTAACATCTGAACTGGAAAATTACGATTTATTCGTAATTTGGAATTATGATTGATTTACGAGATACGAAAGCATCTCGAAAAATTTGATATGTTGAATTGGAGTCATTGAAAATTCACTAAATTTTGGAGCCAACAAATTCATACATTGGAAAGTAGAACTGACATGCGCTGGGTGTATAATGTTGAGCGTGATCTAGATTCACTCGATTATGGTTTATCTCATGTCCTTGACTGTGAAATTTGAAAAAATATCATTTAATCAAAATATCATTTAAAATATCATCAAATCCCTTCATGGAATGTACCACCAACAGTCAAACAATATAAATTTTTGGAAAGATATTTAGACTCTTAATATCAATTTGAAACGTTTTTAAAATGTGCTATTTGATAAAAATTTGTGAAATTTACCAGACTTCCAGTCTACACCAAAAGTGTAAAACCAGAAAGAAAAGAAATGTTTGGTTTAAAAATTGTAATGCGACCGGTAGATATAATTGAATCATTCGCAGAAAATGACCAATACAGTTTTATTATCCCCTAGAGAGAATATGATCACTCTCTTTGGATCTGTCTTTAGATATTGGGGTGACTAAAATTATGTGTATTTTATGTGAAATTATGTCAAATATTAATAATTTAAATCATTCCGTTAAATCCAGCTCAATGGGGTCAGTTCTTGAGCTGAGGTGACCACCACTTTATAAAATTTTCTTAATAAAATTCTCTTTCCATTTCTTTATAAAAAATTCATATTTCATTAAGATTGTAAAAACGAGAAATGAAAATTTACAAAAATCAAAATATAATAATGTTGGTTGTTGTAACCAAACCATTAGACATTTGGAAAAAAAATATTTTTCATTCTCTCGTTTTACGTTTATTTCCGATGCACCGTTTCCAAAAGATCAAAAATAAATAAAAAATGAAAAAATTATAAATATGCTTTAATTCCATGGAAAAAATTTGCTAATAGCAATTTTTTTTACTGATAAAACGCAAAACAAAAAAATCTTCAAATTCCATAAGAGTGACAAAGAAAATAAATATTTTTTATTTCATTTTTATAGTAAAATTTCATGGTTTTACATTTTGGCATAACCTAAAAATTTCATAAAAGTTTTAATTTGTACATTTTCGTACATTTCGATTATTTTTTTTTATATATATTTTAATATTTAATTTTTATGTAGGTATTACAAAAAACCACTGACGTTAACAAATTTAAACTCGAAAAAAAACCAATCGAACTTTTTCTATAAAAATGGCGAACGACTTATTTTGAATGAGTGTGAGAAAAATTACTTATCTTTATATACATTTTTTGTAGATGTGTAAACAATGCTGCCATAAAAAATACTTCAGTTTACATTTTTTGTAGCAGCAATATGGCAGCACACTAACACCATCATAATTATTTTCTCAGTAAAATTTTGGTAACAGCATTTTTTGTTTAGCACACAACCAGTAAAATCTATATTTTTTTCTCGCTTTTATTTTTGCTGACAGCAGATTTTTCCCATGGAATAAGCGACCTTAACTAATTTTTCTATTAGATAAAATAAACCAATTGTTTGTCTCTGAGCTTCAAATCAACCACTTGTTATCTTGAATCGGGGCCTTATATGACAATTAATATTTAACGAAGCTTCGGTAAATTTTTTAATTTAGATTATTTTTTCCATAGGCGAAGCACAGAAACGGCATTTATCGCAAACATAATTATTTTAAAGTTAGATTTATAATTTTTTTTTTAATTTTTGTATGGTTACCTTAAAATTATATTAATTACAGTAACACTTTTAAAAATTTTTGTTTAGGTTACTATAGTTTAAATAGAAAAGATTAAAAAAAGTTTAAAATAAGTGAATATTTTTTAATTTATCAATTTTTTTTTTGTATTTGCAGGGTGTAAAAATAAAAATGGACGATGCTGGTAACATACTAATTAGACGATATTCCAAATCAAATGTATTTATTAAGAGTACGGCTAGTACACCAAACGAGGAGACTGCAATAGGTGGCGATATACTAAAACTACCAAATCAAGGATTAGAAAGTGAAAAAATTGTAAAATTATTTGATATGAAAAAATTCCAATCAAATGTGAATCGTGAATTGAGGAGAGCATATCCGGATCGAAGGCGTCTTGAAACCCAATGCCTTTCACTAATATCATTTGTTAAAACGGAAAATGATATACTAGACTGTCCCGTGTGGGTTTTAATAATTAATGTAGTTGCAATGGATATGTTAAAAAGTAAACTACCCCCAGGTAAGGCCTGTTTAAATATACTTAGATTAATATCTTGTAGAAAATGCTTATTCTTCAATTCTTCAGTAATTATAACCTCAAAAACACAAAATGATAGTGACTTGATGTAATATGAGTGCTAGCTGCACTGTTTCAATAACCCGTGATGGGTTATTACAACTAAATAAATACCTAATATTAATTTCGTTTACGTAGTCAAATAAAGTAGAGCATTCTTGAAAATTTGCGACCTCAAGATTTTTGCAGATTTACATTTCGCTATATCGCCGAAGTCAAAAAACACGGTTTTTAAAAAATTATTCGGTCCACCAGAACGGTATATCATCTATGAAGAAATGACAATGAACTATAAACGATTCTAAATTGAATTTGCAACAATATCGTTTCAAATCAGTTTTCCAAAATTTAAGCGGAAATGACGATTTTTAACAAATAGCTTTTCAACAAAATTTGGCTTCTGGGCTAGCCCAGACAGATTGACTGATCGGGATGAAACTTCGTACTTAAGCTTTTCATAACTTGGATGATCCAAGTGATATTTACAAAATCGAATCATCGGAAATAAAAACTTTACCGGTAATGCGGAGTTTTGAAAGGTAAACTATATTGCTCCAAAATTTGACATTTATACAGGTACAATTTGGGGGAAAGCTGTGTACCGAAACTGGCGAGCTTTTTCATTGTTTGCAATGATGTTGAAAAGTATAGCATTTCAATTGCAAGGAAAGAAATAAACGACAACGACAAGGAATTAAACGATTCAAATAAATTTAAATTTCTGTTTAAATGTAAACCTCTGTGCCGCACCTTATCGAAGGCCTTCGCCACATCTAAGAGGATACTGGAGCAAATGTTTTTCCTCTCTAATGTATTCTCAATGACATCTGTAAGCTTAGTTCATACCTGCTCAAGTTCAGTGTTTCTTTCTGAAAGCAAACTGATATTCTAGGATAAGGTTTCTTTGTTCTATGGTGTTTCTTTCAATCTTTTGAGAAACAGCCTCTCAAACAATTTCGCTAGTGTTGGTAGAAGTGAAATTGGCCGGTGAGATTTTCTATCATTCGGTGGCTTGCCCGGTTTTGGAACACTTATGATTTTTTTATCTGTATTGGTATTATGTAATGTGGTTAGATTCTGTTTTTTCTATTTTTTCAATTAATGTTGTTTTGAATCCGATTATATCCGTTAACAACATTAATTGAAAACACAAACGAGAAACAAAGCCAAAAACCCCCAAACGTTAATTGGGACACAAAATAAAAAAATCGAAGATTACTTAGAATACACAAGGGAGTTTTCTTAGTTAAGGCACAGTGCAATTGCTATTTTTTCTAAATAGCCGCGAAAACTGTATACAAATCGTACGATGCGTCTAGAAGTTAAAACCTGCAACAATAGTAAATTGTACCATGGTATTCTTTCTTCGCAGTATAATAACCTAAAAAGTTTAAATCAATTTGTATTTGTTCAGTATTGATGTCATTTTCATTAACACTTTAACCTTTGCAACCCTACAAGAAATTTCAGAGTTTACTTAGAATTCAATAAGAGCCACGGTAGTCTTTCTTATAATAACAGGGTTATTAAGAAATATGTAACTACGTAGGGACGGGATCGAGAAACGAAAATTCATTCGTACGAAATACTGCTATTTACCTGCAGTCGTTTCACCGAAATCGTGAGTGAAACGACATACAGGCAACACTTGGGCTTATAGGCATTTAAAGGTATGTATATAATCTCTTAACGAGAAACCTCTTTACTGTTAACCTCTCAATAGTCTCAACATCAAAATCACACGGTAAGTCGTGTTTATCAAAAACATCTAGTAATTCGATCGAATTAAACAAAATTTGTTGTTAAAAAAGACAAACATTTTGTAATTCATATTAGTAGTTCGACACGTCATACTCTCGACCGTTTATATAATTAAAATATCAATAAGCAATGCGACTTATTCCCACCGTAACTATATGCAGAAATTTATTTCGTTTATGTTTTTGTAATGGCAACGCTAGAACTACAGCAAGAGAATTCCAGAACGACACCACAATATGGAAAAGTTACTAATTACAAAATCTTTCAAAGTCTACGAATCAGTCGAATGTAAAACTGAGGAGAGTTCGATGATCCAGGCAGCTTGGTGTAGACGAACATAGTTAAATCGGAATGGTTGCAACCGTGCATCGTACTTGATAAACGAATACTCGAGCCTGTGTATTTGGAGGGAACATGTGGCTAGAAATAGTTGATGGAAAATTGATTGGCTCCTTTGAACTAGTAGCTTTGAACTATCAACAAATCGATAAAACTTTGTTTGGTTATTTTAACTTTAATTATATTACCGAAATATTGATTTGGTTTTAATAATATCATCTTATTTGTGTCAAAATTAGTATTTTATATTTACATCGTGTTTTTGTATTCCATATTGCCCTTCAAAATTTGAATAAATTTAGATTCAGTTTTTAAGTTTTATACATTGTTTGTAACAAATGTGACATTGAAGAATGAGAGATTGTCGGTTCAATTTTTCGTCTAAGATACGAAATTGAGGGAAAATTAAAGGCGAACAAATAAGAATTTGTTATATCGCGCGACATATATAATTCAAGAATTTTGATGTTCAACGAACTAACGAAGATACACAGCTCAAAGATCAAAGATTAAAATAATAACCCATTAACAATAACTTAGTTTCTCGATATGCTCTTTCTTGCCTATTTCATTGTATGTAGTTATAAGTGTTATTACATAACGGATTTATTTAGTGTTTCACAAATCACTTTTATCATATTCTTTGTGTATAAAAAATTATTTTCTTCTGGCCATAAATCAGTTCGCATATAAGAAGAATAACAACACATAATCTAGATGTACTTATATAAATAAACAACAATATCATATCACGTTTCGTGTATTCGGTAGTGAAGAATACGCAACAAATGTTAATTTTATGTTGTTAATCGGATTGTCCTTTACCTTATGTCGGGGTTTCAGATTGTATAAAATCATTAATTCGACATTTCCAATATTTTAATAAATTGACTAGTATCCGTTTCCACAATCAAACGCGCGTGGAATAGCTCGTTCTGTATAATTCCTAATACTTACGTTTAGGTACGTTTGGTTACGTCTTACGTATAGAGCTGCGTCATTTCTTAAAATTTTTATTTATTTTAACTTTAGTAAAGAAACATCTATAAATTTTATTAGTTAGAATACAGTTTACACTTTTAGGACCTAAACGCCAAGTATAGCCCATCCCAAGTTTCATGTATTGCAACCAACCTACATATCTCGATTCTGGAAAGATATTCATGAACAGAACTTTCAAAACATACTCCAATTGATCTATGCAGTCCGAGATAAAAAATAGATTGCATAGTAGTCTACTTAATTTAGTACAGTGTCCGAAAAAAATCTAATTTGTTGAAAATCAATTTTATCGGTTCTTTTTTTTAACTGTATTTGGATAAACAATTTGAGAAGAGGATATTGAAACACTCTACAAATGAATGTGTCATATTGCGATCGATTATCTGTACTACACGAGTAGACCCGTTGTTAATTCAGTTGATTATTCAGATGTTCAGGTCACTGTCTCAATCATTATAAACAAATAATTAAACCACAAATTCTACAAAATAATTAATCAGTGTAATTGCAATTTTAGAGTTAACGTGTAATGCTAAATAAATCAAAATTCGTACATGCATGTACGAGTATATCTCCGGCTTCATATAAGTATCAATATTAAACAAAATACACATTTTTATTAATTGTTTCGATGACAAGTATAAATTAAATTTCATCAATAATCACGTTGGACACATACATATTTTTTAATAAATGCAATCAGAAAATTAATAAACTGAATTCCCCTGACATAGATTGATAAATTGGTTCATTAAAAATTTCTAACAGAATTTATTTTCAATTTTTTTCTTAAGGAAAACATATTTTTATTATTTGAATAAGACGATAGAGTATTTAGACAAACATCCAAAAATTGAATAAATTTGGACACACGCAAGTTTATTAAATAAAAAAATTATTTTCATGTTAACCGAACAACTCTATAAACCATGAGAGATTTATAAGAAATGTACCACAAGTAAACTGGGTGGGCTTAAAGTGTTTTTGTCATGCACACTGTACATTAAATTCTCAATGCTACAACATATTGTTATTTACTACATAGCTTTTCAATCACATTGAACTTAGACCTTTATCTTATATTATATCTAAACCACGTTTACATAAAATACAAATAAATGTTTATTTTTGAGATAGTATACGATCAACACGGGCTTAAGGATGCAAGAAAATTACCCGTATGTAAATTTTTGTATTTTTCTAAATTAACTGAACTGAAACGAGAACGTGTATTTCCACAAACATTTCATTTTTTCGTTTATTATCAGGATTTTTTGATTTTATGTAATATATATGTATATATATATATATATATATATATATATATATATATATATATATATATATATATATATATATATATATATATATATATATATATATTCAAATAGGGGTTCCTATTCTAATTTCAAAGTTACCCCCGCCTCACCTACAAAAAGGGGAGGAGGGTACTAATTTTAGCACTAATGTATGAACCCCGCCCCCCCCCCCTCCTCCCATCCCAGGAATGATTAAATTTTGATAATTGACATTTTTTCGTAGAGTGATTATTTTCCGAGATATTTGAAAGTTTCAGCATAAAAAAATCACCCGGTATATATTATATATACTCCACAGATAACACAAAATATATTTGTTCACAATCGAACTATTTATACAAAAAAAGTTTATTTTGATTTTTAAACTACCTTTTTATGCTTGTATGTGGTGTCACGATTTCCTCAGCATGTAATAAAATCTTGATAGATCTTGTTTTAATGTATTATTGTTCTTTTCATAAATTTAAGTTTTATTTGGGTTTTTTATGTTTGAGCAACAACAACAACAAAAGACCTTTATGTTTTACTTACTTTTTTCTACTGCAACCAATAATAAAAGTTATATAACGGAAATTATGGGTACACCGAGGTTCTATTAAATAGCACGGTTGAAGGTTAATAAGATTTAGTTCTAATAAAACGAGTTACTGCACTCAGATTTTCAGAATCATAAAAATTGTTCTTAACCATCATAGCGATCCTAAGTGTGTGATCGTAGGTGTGTATGGCACATGCCTGGAGTAAGCGTAGTCCAGTATGAAAGTATACATATTTGAAAAACTAATCATACTCAAGAATCATGCAGGCACATGTCCATGTCCCAACTGCATCCTCACAGTAAAGGTAATATAAGGATAGGGTTAGTTAATCACATAAACGACTAGGACGATACGCAGCAAAGTCATTATATAACTACTTTCTTAATAAATTATAAATACGATTTGTTAATTATTAACATACTTACGTTATCTATGGATAAGGCACGTTAATATTTTAATTTGTGTTAGTTATGCTTAGGTATAGGATATATCCAAATTTCATTGTATGTATCTATCGTCCTCAGTCGTAAATGACTGGAATAAACAATCAATTTCATCCAGGGGTCATGTCATCTTATGCTGTATAACACGGCTGTACTAACCCTATATCACGTAACCCGAGGGATTATGTTCGTAAGGATTCAACAGCATGGTAACAGAAATAAACACACTTGAATTTAATTCTTGTTGAGTTCAAACCACTGTTTTTTTATGGGAAAAATACCGTTCAAGCAAAGCATTGGCTTGATAAGTGTTATCCTGATTCTCTACCAGGAAAATAAACCATCTTTGACTGTTATTCTGCATTTAAACGTGGTCGTTCAACCACCGATGATGCACCACGCTTTGGACGCCCAAATGAGGTTATGACGCCGAAAACATAAAAAAATCGTTGAACATGTTTTCAAGGATCGTAAAGTCAAGTTGCGTGGGATAGCCGACATTATAAAGATATCAATGGAACGTTTTGGTCATATTTTGCAGGAACATTTGTCCACGAGAAAGCTGTGTTCGAAGTGGGTACCGCTGTTGGTCACAATGGATCAAAAACAACCTGTTTAAGCCCAATAAAAAGGATTTTTTATGCGGTATGTTACAATGAATGAAACATGTATGTGAAGTTGGCCCGAAAAACCAGCCCGAAAAACGACTTTTCAATTTTGGTGTATTTCTTTGCTAAATTCAATTCCATCCCGAAAAAATATCATAATTGTATGGAAAAGGCACATTTCATCCCGAAATAATTTTTTCTTCTTTTTTACGAAATATATGTTAGTTAATTAATATGAGAAAGGTAAAATTATCCCGAAAAGCTACTAAATTGATAACGCCATATTATACAAATAATAATTTAGTAATATTTAAAAAAATGTGTTACATTGTAAAGCTTGGTAGTACATTGTATAGTTGCACATAACGATAACATATAAGATACAAAACTAATATAAACCTATAACAAAAGATGTGGTTAAATATTTATTTGCATAACGAAAAGAAATAACCTCATTCGCAATGTAACGGCGGAAATAAAGGTGCGATCTAAAGCAAAATCTCAGCATAGATTGTATTGATTATTTTATTAACACATTTTTTAAATATTACTAAATTATTATTTGTATAATATGGCGTTATCAATTTAGTAGCTTTTCGGGATAATTTTAGTTTCTCATATTAATTAACTAACATATATTTCGTAAAAAGAAGAAAAAATTATTTTGGGATGAAATATGTATATGATATTTTTTCGGGATGGTATTGAATTTAGCAAAGAAACACACCAAAATTGAAAAGTCGATTTTCTTGATGATGAATAAAATGTATTTATCCCAAAAAAGTTGTGTTTTCTTTGTTAATCCTGGGACTTTTCGCCCTCGATAGCTTAGTAAATAGAGTGCGCCTCTGTTATTCGGGATTCCCAGGTTCGATTCCTGGTTTGCAACTGGGCAACCCAGTTGCAACTGGGTGTTTTTAACGTGTTACATGTTATTTATATGTTCGCGTCCATTTTCAGATTTTCAAGCCATAGTAGTTACGGCTTCCTTAATATTTAAAAAGTGTGCATGTTTCATTTATATAAAATTATTGAATTTATGAAACCTAACCTAAAAATTAGATTGAATTGTGCACGTTGTTTAAAAACACTTAAAATTAAATATTAGTCGTGGCTTTTCAATTATTAAATGTTTGTTGTAATAAACTAATCAAAATATACACAAAAATCTAATCATGGTTTATTCATATAAGTTGTAAATTAACATCACGCTGATTTTGTTATTATGTAGTTAACAATTATAAGTTGTACATGGCTGGAATGTCAAAAAAGAGACAATTGGTATCGTTAAAATTTTTATTTTTTTTAGTTTTTTTTGACTGGTTGGCCCTTAATACGAGTAAGAAGAAAAGGGAAATCGATTGCATAAAAAAATTGTATACAGCTTTTAATTGTAAATGTTTATAACTTTAACGAAAAACGAAAAATGCGTTTCTCAAGGCCATATATCAATACTTTTATAATGGATTAATAAATTTCATGCAAATATAATATAATTTGAATAAAACGGAACGCCTCTGATTTTGTAACAATCTAATAAATAAACACAATTGATTAATATGATACGTCACTATATTCACTATCACACTGTGCCACAAAAAGAAATAAATAAAGCCCATATACACAAAATTAAGTTCTTAAAATACATTTGTTTACCTTTTATGCATGGAAAAACGGTTTCTGCTACAAATTATATTAATTAGATTATTGTTGGCATTATTGAGATACGACTGAATAGAGCGTTAATTTCCAACATTTTGTTGTTATTTTATTTTGTGAATCGACACACATTCAACAAATTTAAATTTTATAATTTTTATGCAATATCACCCCACTCTATACTAGACCAATTGCATTAGGAAATTTCTCATAATGGGATAATTCAGTTGCTCAAAATTTTATCTGAGACGCTTCATTCCATTCAGTTACTTTAAATTTCAGAACAATCAAGCGCTGATATATCGGTGATGACTGGAGAAGGACTTCTCGTATCGGTAGACATCTCAACAAGCGGGGGGCGTGGAGATTGTTTCCGTGTAGTCTATTCCTGATGATTTGGTCACTAACATAAATATTTTCTGTTTTCCACAAGCGTGACCGTAACTGTCCAGAGCAGTTAAAATCTTGATATTGACAATATGACAATATCATATTGTATGTACAATCATTATTATCTTCTAGAAACAAATTCAAAACAAAAATCAAACCAAATTTAGGGCAATGGCAACCTAAAAACCATGCATTCTATTTACATTATTGATGTGTGTATTAATTTGTGTAGTGATTGTTTGCACCTATTCAAAAAATGTACTTCTCTATAGAAAAAATTAAAACTCAACTGCTTTCATTTCTCCTCATTCATCTCCTCCGCGCAAGGATAACCCCTAAGTGCCAAATTTTTCGATCGTACCGGAGCAAATTTTTATTTTGTAATAATCGCACTTTGTAGCAATTACAATTTTTTCATATACAAAAAAGCTTTGTGACCAGAAAAATAATAAAAATAATCTTACAAAAAACGAAGTAAAACGAAAAGGCTCCTGTGGAAGCTACCACTTCCGTTGGGCCGTTTCATAGAAAAATATTAGGTACGCAACTAAGTTCTCGCTGTTTTTTTTATGAAAATGCAACTTTATTGTGAAAAAATGGTTACAAATGAATCATTCAAAGTATTGCCCGTCGCTAGCGACAACTTTTTTCCATCTTTCTGGCAGAGCTCGAATACCTTGACGGTAGAAGTGTTCGTCTTTTGAGGCTATCCACGAATTAAGCCATTTTGAGATGTCTCCATATGAGCAGAACTGCTGATCAGCCAGACCATGTGCCATCGAACGGAACAAGTAATAATCGGATGGCGCAATATCTGGGGAATATGGCGGGTGGGATAGCACTTCCCATTTGAGCATTTCCAAGTATACGTTTTAACGGGTTTGCCAATGTGAGGCCTAGCGTTGTCATGCTGTAGAATTACTTTTTCGTGCCTCTGCTTGTATTGTGGCCGCTTTTTACGCAATGCTCGGCTCAATCGCATCAATTGAGTTCGATACCGTTCCCCAGTGATATTTTCGTTCGGTTTCAACAGCTCGTAATAAATAACACCACTCTGGTCCCACCAAATACACAGCATAATCTTCGCAGCATGAATATTTGGCCCGAGCTGACGACGTAGAAGCATGACCGGGCTGTCCCCATGATTTTCTTCTCTTTGGGTTGTTGTAATGAATCCATTTTTCATGTTCACTTGCTTTTGATGCATTCACAACGCATGCAATCGCTTGGAAATGGTTTGACGAGTATAACTCCTAATGCTGAAGCAAGCTCTTCTTGCGTTTGGCATGGATCCTGATCGAGCAATGCCTCCAATTCAGCATTGAAATCACCATTGAACATTGTCAACATTGAAATCACCGTCTTTGAAGCGACGGAACTAATCACGGCACGTTGTTTCACTTAGAGCAGCTTCTCCATAAACTTTTATGAGTTCTCGATGCGCTTCAGTCGCCATTTTCTTCGAATGAAAGAAGAAAAGCAACACTTCCCGCAAATGACGATTATTTGGCACAAAATCAGACATTTTCACACAATCAAAAGTATATGACGCAAAAGCAAAATCACTAATGTGTCGAAGCGGTTTGTTTACTATGTAATCTAAGCTTGATTCATGACGTTTTGGATAGGTCACAATCGACCAGCACTTACTGCTGGAGCCATCTTTCGAAAAACAGCGAGAACTTAGTTGCGCACCTAATAGTTCGCACAACAAACAGCGAAAACCAATCTTTCGGACTTGAGTATATGATATGGTAATTATGTATTGACAAGTTTTGAGATTTTATTACTAAAATGAAAATTATAAATAGTACATTTAAAATTGGTAAACATACTTGAAAGTACTACATTGAAAATGCGTCTTTGAAATTTAATCATAATGTCTAGCTATACATATAATAAATTTAATAATTTATATTGACTATTATGTTATTGACGACTGTTAAGTTGGAAATGTGACATCTAGTGCATTAAAAATAAGCTCATTGAGTTTTTTTTCCATAAAATTTTAGAATGGCATACTTTATGAAAATAAAAATTAATATACAAAAATATACCCAACAAGTTTAATTTTTTTAAATTCAGGACCACTTAAGGCGACTGTTTGAGTGCCATTTTTTGTGCGAATATTTAGAATCACACTTTTCCATCAATCAAATTACGCCTATAAAAGATAAAATATTTTTTATTTAGAGCAAAATATTCGAAAACGATCAAGATGGATTTACATATCCGACGATTTTTCGGCGAAGCTGCTTGCCGCAGGAAATTCGGCGAACGCTGTATTATCGATGATTTACATATTCGACGAATTTTCGGCACAGTTTTTTCACACATACATAAACAATATTTAAACATATAATTTTTTAAATTTTTTTTTAATTTGTAAGTGAATATATTGTAAATAAAATGTAAATAATAAAACTTAAAGCCGATAAAATAAAATATAAACATAAAAACAAGCATAAACACAAGCTACAAGAATTAAATATGGCGCACAATGTCAAATCGTAGGAAAAAAACAGAATTTTTTATATTTTATCTATGTGTGCTGTGTGGGCGCGCCGAAAAGATACATTTTGTTCATGCCTTCGCCGTGCTGAAAATTCGGCGAGGAAGTTCTTTCTGATTGGTTGAATGTGTCACGTGATGTTCCAAACAGAAAAATCGTCGGATATGTAAATCCACCTTCAAAGTAATCATAAAAAAAAATAAAATTATGAGCTATACATTGTGTCCAATTGTGAAAAGTGTGATTCTAAATATCCGCACGCGGAGATGTGTCTATTAACTTTATGGAAGATTTTATCTAACGATCTTGGTTTACGTGCTTGCAAAATTCAACTAGTGCAGGAGTTAAAGCCATCCGACCATCATTAAAATTCCGGGACCACACGCGGCCAATGGGCCTGAAGAACAAATTGATGATATTAATGTTGATTTTCCAAACAAAATTTTGGTCAGCGATGAAGCTCACTTTTGGTTGAATGGGTACGTTAATAAACATAATTGTCCGATTTGAAGTGAAGATATTCCAAAAGCCTATGCCGAAACAATATTACATCCATAGAAAATCACTGTTTGGTGCGCTTTATGGGCCGGCGCAATCATGGGTCCATATGTTTTCAAAACCGATGATGGGCGGAATGTAACATTCAACGGTGAACGGTATAGAGACATAATTTCTAACTTTTTGTACCCCAATTGGCTGGCATAAATATTGCTGATATGTGGTTCCAACAGGACGGTGACACATGCCACAGAGCGAGATACAATTAATTTACTCAAAGAAATCACCGAGATCGAGTGATCTAATTCCAATAGATTATTTTCTTTGGGGATATGTGGCTGCGGCGGCCACATGGCCAAAACCATATTCAAGCTTTAATGGCATAAAATTATCTATCCAATAAAGCTAGTTTCACTGATATTCAAAATGTTTTTCTTTGTTCTATTTTAATTTAAACATGTGAACCACTAAAAAACACCCTTTAAATAAGAGTGAATATTTATTTTTATTCTTTTTGTATTAAAAAACAACTTATAGAGTTTTTGAATGTACCAGCAAGAGGAAAAGAAACAGAAAATTGTCTTTAAGATTATTATCAATTTGCCGCGCTACTTGAAGAGCAGAAAGGCATAAAAAATTTAAACGTTTATTGAATTCCAACTTTGAAAATGAATCGGAATTTATTTCTTATTATTAAATTGATTTAGATCTATTTGTATATGAAACTACATTATTGTACGAACGATTTGTTTGCGAGCTTTTATCTTACTGATGATTGATATGAGAAAATTCGTTTTTTAATTTACTATTTTACTACAATG
Source organism: Nephrotoma appendiculata (assembly GCA_947310385.1). Lineage (NCBI taxonomy): Eukaryota > Metazoa > Arthropoda > Insecta > Diptera > Tipulidae > Nephrotoma > Nephrotoma appendiculata. The sequence goes on from OX371225.1 coordinate 106,479,324, forward strand.
AATTGAAGATAAAATACGAATATGTCGTGTATGTAGATATGTACGAAAAATATGGAAAGTAATTGTCATATAGCATACCATACTATTGCTATACAATGTGTACACTGAAAGAACAAAATTACGTTAAAATTAAAAGAAAAAAATGTATTTAACATAAACTTCATATATTGGATTATGAAAAAAATAATCATCGAAACAATCAGCCATTGGGAAAACATATTACAAAGAAAAGCCTTCAATTTGTGGTACATGTAGCGAACCTGAGTCTTTAGTGAATTACAATACAAGTTACCACTTTATTTTATAATTACAAACTTTCATCTATGGTTTGACCATGTAAATATTTTTAATTTTTAATAGTTCGAAGCTATGCAGATTACATTGGCTCTATAAGCTCATTTAGTAATACAGAATATATTTGAATCATCGAACTATTATTTGACGGTTCTTGCAAAGTAACTCCCGATTTGAAGTTCATTTACGTTATTGAAGCTAAATTTGTCCATGGTGTTTTTACTTTACAATTACGAAGTAAACAAAGTATTGTAATCGTACGAAAATTCGAAATTTCGCTTATAACGCATCTGGATCTTCTAAGCCCACTTGAAGATTTTGGGACCATTTTTGGAGTAGGGATCAAAGGATTCATGGACATGAAAAACCAAAAAATCGTATTTGTATGAAAAGCTATTTGTAACATTCGTAGGATCCTTAATACCTATTTAGCTCAACTTGTTAATTAAATAACTAAAAATTAGTTAAAATTAATCATTGATAAACTTGATATTTTTTTATAATAATAAATTATAAGTCTTATGATGAACCATCAGCTATAATTAATTCACTCTTCTAGATAGAGCATTGATAGTGTCTCCATGTCTACCTAAATCATAAATATATATTAATTATTTACCCCAAAACTGAAAATAAGATTAAATTAAAGAAATGCCGTAAATCAAAAGATATAAAACTAACCAGATAAAGCAAAATTTTTCCAAGATTTTAATTTGTTTTTAATAGTTTCCCGGCTAGAAATATAATAATTCAATGATAGATTGATAAAGAATTAATTTGGAAGGCAAATGATAATAATTCGAACTGAATTTTAATTTAATCACAATTCAATAACAAGGGTCTTTCAAAGGCATGCCTAGATGTCAGTAGTAAATACGTAAAAATACGTATCGTAAAGTTCGTGATTTTTTGGTGTAAATAATCGTTCAAATGAGTCAACAATTCAAAGGTTAGTGAAAAAATTTGAGCAGACTGGTTCTGTTGAGGATCGAAGAAGGTCTGCCAGACCAAAAAGTGGATGTTCTAGTGAGAACATTGCTGCTGTGGTCGATGGTGTCGCAGAGGAACGATATCACGACGATATCACGTTTGGCGAATTTTACATAAGGATTTGCATTTGCATCCTTACAAAATTCAATTAACACAAAAATTAAAACAACAAATCTACACGAGTCATACAACACGTAAAAACATCCAGCTATTGTGGTCTAAAGACTGTGATTCATGTATAAATTTTGTCTGACAGACATAAATAATAATCACTCTGATTGGTTGAATGACGGCCATACTTTTTTATCGGCCGACAAAAATTAAAAATTGAACATTGCTAAATTTTGAATAAGATTTGAAGGCAATGCAACAGAATACATACATATTCTAAAATACAAAAAAAATTCAAAAACAACAAAAATAAAAACACTTTTAGGTTGCTTGCTTTGTACAATGTCAGAAAATATCCATACGACAAAATTTTATACATGTATCGCTCAAGTTTGAATTTTGTTTTTATCGTATCAGACAAAAAAATATTAACCAATCAGAGCGATTATTGTTTATGTCTGTCAGACAAAATTTCTACACGAAGCACCGCCTTAAGTTTCTGGGTCTAAATTCGCGTAATGGTGACATAAACTGGACACCTAGATCATGCGATTTAACGCCATTAGATAAGCATGTGAAGTTAGCCCAGTTTTTATTCCAGAAAAAAAATATTTCCTCAAATATACTACTAATATGTATAATACTATTTCATCTCATCCCAGTTTTTTCTATTTTAACTTGTATAAGACGGACATTTTTTTAAATTTTTTTTTCTCAACAACAAAATATCCATCCCAGATAACAATGACTAAGAGGGCACTATCAGCCGTAGCTAGTGTTGGCGCAAACGGCCACATATAAGAATAACAGAAAATCAAGCCATTCTCCTAGACATTTGCCGGAAATGATTTTTTATGTTTCGAATAAGCAATGATACGGACTAACTGTGGCCAGTTGGACAGTACCAGCCGTATGGTTGGATTCGCGGTAGGAATCACATATAGATTTTTTTTTCTGGGATGAAAAACTGGGCTAACTTCACATGCTTCCATTTGATTACTGTCTTTGGAGTTACTTTAAAAATAAATTTTATGTGAATAAACCAACAAAAATTTCACAGCTGAAAAACAACATTCAGACCGAAATTAATGAACTTAATGCATTAATGTGTGAGCGAGTTCTAAAAATTTTGATTTTCATATAGAAGCCTGTAGTCGTGCCCGTGATGGGCATTTAAATGATGTCATTTTTCACATATAATGGTTAAAAGCCATATTTTTACAAAAACACTAGAAAAAAAAATCTAACTATTTCCATGTTCTATTTTTAAAAAAAATATCTAGGCACGACTTTTGAAAGGCTCTTTATTATCAATAATTTTCTTACCACCATAATAACTTACTTGAAAATAACACTGTTATACTACCACAATATCAAAAATAATTTCAAATGCATATGAAATTATTTCGAGTTGAATTTAAATTTATTCACGATCAGAACAATAATTTTCTTATCGTCGTACTAACTTACTTGACCAAACACTGTTACACTACCACAACTTGGAGAATTAGTTTGAAATGCAAATGAAATTAGTTCGAAATAAATTTAAATTTAATCCCGATAATGGACGAGAATTTTTTAGGCATTGTACTAACTTTCATGATCAAACACTTTATACTCCCACAATTTCGAGAAATTATTTCAAATGCAAATTTCTTTTCGCTATAACTGTATTATTGTAGTAAAGGTCTACCATATACCGATATTTCGCTCATTTGCTGCACAAGAGTGACACAATCCAACAATTTTAATTTTTCAGTAGAACAATTTAAAATTCTTTAATATTTTGCAAATCCTCTTAGGATAGTTTCCAATATCTTAAAATGTTAATTGTTTTCGCGAATTGAGTGATTTTTTATATGGAATTTTAACTTGAGCTTTATAATTAATAATCATTGATATCTTTGGTAAACCTAAGCGATTTGATACGTTGGATAGCTCTAAATATTTAAAAGAAGATTCTTGTGTCTAACATTTGGCTTGAAACTCGAAGTTAAAATAAGTTTCTGTACTTAATCAAAAAAAGCAGTTTCATAACGTTTAAAAATTATAAATATACTAATATATAGTATAATATGTTCGTGGAAAGACTGGATCTTGTATACCAATAGAATGTTGAGTAAAAATCAATTTTAAGTAATGTTTTCAGTAAATTCATTAAAACCGATTTTTTACCATAGAACGATTTACCGGGCTGTTGGTATGCAGCCTATCTGTAAGGTGAATGCTCACCAAATTTGTATGCAATGCTAAATAATTATATGTACTTGCAAGAATAACACACTCAACTAATCAGTAATTTAAAGAAAATTACTATTCGACATAACTTTCACTTATATGTAGAGAAATTTTATAATAATGGTATATAGTACTTATTTTTATTTTTTTTAAATAAATTATATTATACATTCAAGTTTTTAGCACATGGTGTTTGCGAATCATCTCTACTGTAGATGCCGAGTGCCATTAGTTTTTTAACGTATATTTTCACAAATGTAGCCAAATATTGTAATGTTTTTGATTTCCGGTGTTTTTATCAACTCGCAAGGGATGGTCAAAAATAATACACATAGAGCAGCGGTTCAAGCTTGAGAACTTGAAATATTGGAAGAGTATAGGATAGTTATAACTTGGATAGGTATATCTTTAATGTGTCTAAAATCATTTATTACATATGGAATAACACGTTTGAATGATCATCTAATTCTTGGTAAATTTTTCTCTATAATGATAGGATAAGAGTCTTCGGGCCAAAAGGTATTTTCAAATTTGCATATTTGAGAAATAATTCGTATTAGATATCCAGTTAGTTTTTTGAGTCACCAAAGATGGCTAATTTTCCCACGCGCTATTTAACCGATAGTATATCGCTCATTTGCTGCAAGAGTGACACAATCCAAAAAATTTCAGTAGAGCGATTTGAAAATATCACTCAAAATTGTTTGTAAGAACGGCGTTTAAAAAAATAAATAAAAATACATTCTGATTAGTAAACTAGTTTTTTTTTCATTCCTACACCCTCAATCGGATCTTAAATTTTAAAATTCTTTAATATTTTGCAAATTTTCTTGGGATAGTTTCCAAATCTTAAAATGTTAATTTCTTAAAATGTTACCTAAAAGATTAAGTTTTGATACAAAACATAAAAATATGAATTATTGGGCATCGTTTGATTCGAATTACATAGAAATGAGTGAATTTTGAGTTGTGTCACTGTTTCAGCAAATAAGCGATATATGGATGATATAAGGAAAGGAAATTAATCATTTCCAATTAAAATTATTTAATTCTACCATTACAATTGCAGCTGAAACCGCCTAAAACAATACTAAAAAAATAGTAAATAGTTAAACGAAGTTTCTTCCGTTTCTGCCCGTGTTTAAATGTTTAAATCGAAATAATTTTAGATAGTCATCAAATTCTGGAAAATTCCAAAATTTATAGGCAGATGAACGAATTTTTTTCATGGCTTTTGTAATTTAACTATCATTAAAGCAAGTCAATCACGATACCTCAATCGGGAAATTTGTATTGAAGGCAAAATTCATGGTAATTCCAAATGGAAAAGGCATATAATCAGATAAATGAGGGTAAAATTATTACCTTACAAAATTATTAATATTATTATTAGGTTGAAAACCAGTTTTTATCAAAAATCATCCATCATTTCCACTGAAATTTCCGAAAAATAATATTGACCAATTTTATTGCAGAATTAATTTAAAAGAAATGAAAACTGGCGATACTACTAGTCTCTTGTAATCGACAACGATCTTATCCAATGGATAATATCTAAAAACAAATATGAATTAGAAGCGTGCTACATTTCAATGATAACTATGTGCTAAAAAGTGATGCAGCTCACCACACATTATTAGTCCACATGTAAATAATTTACTGGATAACTTTTAAAAGGTTCCGTTTGAAAATTCCGTTAATGTGGATGAGCAGATGTATTTCACAAAAGCAAAAATAGCTTCCCCCAATATCTACCTGCTAACCTACATGAATGTGTGTATAAGTTGAATATAGTAACAGGGGTTTCTGGCTACTGCTATAATAACTCTGAAATATACGCTGGCCAAGAAAATGAACCAAGACTCAGAACTATTAATGATAAAGATGTGATTGCTTGTTCTAAAATAGTCTTAAGAATTATTAAAAATATGTCAACCAAATATATTTATTTTTAGACGGGCCCCTCTGCAGAGCGCCCCTACGGCCACTTAGTTACAGCTTCACATAACACGAAATGTTAAGATTTATTTCAAAGAAATGCCCCATTTTGTCTATTTTAAACATAAATAATATAAATAATTTATTTTTATGTTTTAGTATTACTAAATGCTATAACATCGACCAAAAGTTCATTTCGAAAGGTTAGAGAGTCAAAAAAGTTTAAAACGCATAGCACTATATAAATATACTTTCACTTTGCATACTTACTCGTATCTATTAAAGTACGCAAACACTCAAAACTATAATGACTGATTTGTTACGTAAATGCCAAAAAGTACATATTATCAAATTTGACTATGTACATTTTTAAGAAACGGGTATCCAAAGATCAAAGCACTCACAGCCGGCCTCAAACTAGGAAATTATACGATATAATTTACGGTAATGACGATGATCATCATCATGCATTTGACTTTTAGTTGTGAAGAAGATGTTGTGATAATATACATTTTGTAGAGAAATATCCGACATCGATGTGATATGTAAATAATATTGTTACGAATTAGCATTTTCAATAAAGGCATGAATCATTGGATTGTGAATAATGATTTGACTTATAATTAATACTGACTTAAATAATTAAGCTACAATAATAATTATAAAATATTGATAAACACTGTATTATTGAATACACACATTACTAAATTATAAATATTCACACAATTTAATTTGCACCATTTATTATTTATCACACTGTTAACTTAACAAAAAACATAATAATTTTTCACTAGAAGGTTCGCGATCGTCCCGTACTAGATCAAGAACTAAACATAGGTTAGATCCTCAGTGAAGTAAGAATCTAAAATTAAATCTGAAGTCAATTGCTATCTAATTCAGTGTCTATTTTATTCATTAAGATCAGATTATAGAAAAAATTTGTCCTTTTTTGAAGGAAACGGATACTTCGCTAAATAATTCCGAGTAGGAATTATACGGGGTGAATGAAAAAAACAAGTTGCTGTTTTCTCGTAATCGATTAAGTTTTCAAAATGATTTCCCTTGTTTAATGAAAATTTTAAATTAAATAATTATGAAGCAAATTTCTTAACTAGTTAGAAATTGAGATGCTGCTATTATCATTTTCATACAAATCGCAACTGTATACTAAAATGGTTTTCCTAGAAACTATATGGTCCTTTTTACGGAACGCTTAGAGCTAACAGGTCTGTTCAATTTCTAAACAAAATGAATAATGTTATTCTTTTATGTTATTCAACGTTTTGACTTGGAGTTCTCTCTCTCTGAGACGTTATTCTACTATCAATACCAGAAATAATCACTCAAAACTCAAAATTAAGATGAACATAACGATGTACGAAGAATCAATATAAAGAAATTTGTTGTTTATTGATGTTTATTGATTGAATAATTATTTTGTTTTTCGAATTTTCCAACTAATATTTATTAATTTTCCATTATTTATTAATATTTATTAATCAATTTTTTCACATATATTTTCAGTTCAACGTCCAGTTGACATTAAAAATCGTCCGCGTATACCAATACCAGATGAAGATCCATATAGCGTCGCAGGGAACGGTGGAGGCAGTTCAGGTAGTTCAGGTTTTGGAACAAGTGGAGGCATAAGCAATGGTACAGTTAATGGTAATGGACACGTGGCTACAACACGTGAACAATTATTATTACAAACGCAACAGTTAGCGCAAAGGAGAAGTGAAAAACCGCCTAAACTACCACCACGAGATAATGTTTATCCGCACGATATTCCTAAGGTAGTAAAGGTTAGAAGAAAACAAAATATATAAAAATAAAGTCACAGAAAAGATTTCTTATTTTTAAAGATTAAACATTTTCAGCAAATAAATATACTATACAAACAAATTATGTTAAAAACAAGATTTCTTGGCTTTAACAAAAATTAATTGACTCTTGTGAATTTAAATTTTAATGTCTATTTTTTAATATGATTTTACGTAGCCTGACTATGATGATATAGAAGATGAAACAAGACTCAAAGGATTTGCGAGAGGGAAATCAGATAAAGGAAAAGATAACAAAAAATATGGTAAGTTCTTTTAAATATTTTGAATCTCGTACTACATACAACTAAGCTCTTATGTGGATTTAAGAAGAAGTAACAGTACAGAACCAGCCCACTACCATTAAGTGAAAAAGTTCTTGACGTCTTTTATTATTACCCTAGTGTATTTCATATAAGTAACCACATTGAAAGGCGTCAAAATAGAAATATATTTTCTTGGGCGAAGGAGACCTTCATGAACTCCGAAAATTTTATGATTATTTTTATACTATTATATAGTTTAACGAAATAGCTGTACGATATTAGAAAGAGATGGAACACACACTCACTACGTTTTTTCTTAAAAGAAATCAACAAAAAAGTCATTTCATCACTTTCAATGTTGTTACTCTTATTTTAATCCATAATCTGTAATGTTTTGGTTTTCTAATTTATACGTAGCAGTAAATACTATTTTTAGATTATATTTAAATTTTGTATTGCAAGATTGATTTTCAAATAAAACTCATTCATTGACTTCGTTGAGTGATAAACTTTACATGGCCAATAACACGAGGTCGTAGAGATTGTACCAAAATTCCATCATACAGGTGATACGTATGAGCCGAGCCTTCCAAATGACATGGGTGGTGTTTTCAAAAGGTTTAATACCGCATGATATTTGAATAAAACTTATTCATTGCACTCATAGATTTTTGCGTAGGTTAGTTTTAACAGCCACAAGTCACAAGACCACGCAAAGTATATACCACTATTATCGGATAATTTCTTTACACTTAACCTTTCAAATGACATAAGTTTGATTTCCAACTGTTTCCTTTATTTTTATACACTTTAAATAGCCAATTCCACCATATACTGTCACCTGACGACACCTATTCGATAGATCTTTCAACTGATATCAGTGATCGTTTCAAACAGATTGATACAGAATTCACATAATAAATTGATTTAAATTCTCAATGGATTGATGGCGATAGATATTTTTATCAAGACCAATTTAATTAGTTGTTTACTATGTTAAGAGAAGAGTATTATTAAAGAAAGTGTAAGTTGTTAAAGTATACCTCTTATCAATGTCTATAAACCAGTCTTAGTAAATTATTACTACATCGACATTTTGAAAAAAACTCTGAGATATCTTTGTAACTCTCTGAAGGCGCTAAATGAATTCTATACGAAAAATTAGACGATGTCAATGCGTTTTTAAATGAGGCCTACACGATTAAGTTCATAGGTATCATCCATATAGCAGAATATAGTTACAAACAGTTCTGTTATAAGCCTTAATGCATGTACTCCAAAAAATAAGTGAACTAGTGTGAAATCAAACGTTGGTGATTTGAAAGGTCTATGATATAGGAGTCATCCGATATTAGTAACATTTTGGCACAGAACTCTATGTTCTGTTTGGGAATGACTCTATCTCAAATGAAAGGCTAAGTACATACGAATTATCAGATAATAGTGGCAATTTGATAAAAACTCTGTGATGCCCTGTTATTGACTGTCAAAGATATTAAACTCTACAGATGCATTGAATGAGTTCTACTCAATAAATCACATAGTGTCCTTAGGAATCCGATAATCTGATAATTCGCACAATTACTCTAATGTTACCAAAATTCCTGTTTTGAGTAACATTAGAGGAATTGTGCCTGGTTTTCTTCAGTTCCCCGTTTTCTTTCTTTAGCATACCGTTTTGGTTCATGTAACACGAATTTTGGGCGTTTCAATTGAATTAACAGCTTTAGTCGTTAAAACAAATTATTAGTTTGTTGTATTAATTTGTTTTATTTCACTGAATGGTACACTCTGGTCTTACGAATCAAATATAAAACCAGTTTTGGAAATATAGCCAACCGGGACAGAACTAAGCCATTTCTTAACATATTAAGATGAAATTGGGAATGTTGGATAAAAATGGAATTAAAATGATCTAAAATGTTTTTTGGGAGAAATTCATCATAATTGGGTAAGAAATGACCTAAATTTCTTCAAAAAAATCATGTAAGAATCACATTTCGATCATCGTTCAAATCGATTATGATGGAACAACGTCCATACGATTTAGTAGTTGCACGATTAAATGTTCATACTATAAAAACAGAATATATTTATATTATCCAGAAGAGTCATTGGGTAGACCAAGAAAAAATGACCTACCGACCATTTTCCTACCTTATTTTTACGACTCTGAATTGTAATAATTTTAATGGACTCATTATTAGTAATATTTATGAATTATATTAATTAGTTTAACAGTTGTAAAAGTGTTATGAGTTACAATTTCTTTATTTCAAATTTAAAGCCCAAAAATAAAGAATTTTGGTTACCCTGCAAACAATTTTCCTACCTTATTGCAAACCGAGGTCACAAAAATGAGTCCAAATTTTTCCATAGTAAAATAGCGTTATGTCTATTCTGTGCTATAAGGGCTTTCGATTGACCTGAATTAACAGAATTGCAATTGAGTTATTATTCAGATAATTGAGTTACTATTCACTTAATTCAGCTAATGAAGTGAATTGGGTGTTCAATTCGCACCTCTTCGCTAAATATCAAAATAATAAATGTCAAAATAAATCATTTTAAATTTGACTTTTGTTGATTATAGTGCGACTATGAAAAAATTATGGTCGTTGTCGAAACGGACATATTCTATAAGATCGCCTTCTAACGCCATTTTTTCTAATTATAATATTACTTAAATTAATTTTAATCATACAGTAGGTAGTAATTTAATTCTATTTTATTAAAATTTGTTTAATTTCAATTAGAAAATAACACAAGCACACTTTAAAAAAAACACAAATGAAATGAACGCAAAACAAATATGTAAATGTAAAAAATACTACAAAAAGAACCTATGTATAGTACAGCATGAGCAAAATATCTCTTCAGTTAATTCAGTAGCTGAATTTTTAACTGAAGTAGAAAAGGTGCGAATCGAACGCTCAATAAACTTCAGTTGATTCAGTTAATTCAGATAATTTTGATTTTACAGGTCAATCGAAAGCCCTTTATATTAACCATAATCTGATGATTAAATGGTCTTACGGTTAGACGAGTTAGGCTGCGGTTACATTGGAAGCGAACTCGTAAGAAATTTTTTTTCGTACGAATTAGTTTGTTTTTTATCAGTTGTACGTACGAATCCAATACAAAATGGATGTGAAAAATCAATTTTTTACTAATTGCCAGCAATACGTTTGTTTTTTTACTACAATTTCGCAAACAATGTAAACACTTTAGCTTATGAATTTGTACGACTGAATTTCTTACGAATTGGCAACTGCCGAACAATTATTTTCCGTTACTAGAATTTCACAAACAAGTATTGTTGAAATCAAAATTGGCCTCTAATGTTAAAGCTAAGCGGGCTTTGCGAAAGAAAGCAACACAGCTAATATTTCAAAATGCGATATTTCAAAACGCGTCATTTTACAAAATGCGAAACCTCATATAACCCTGTCCTAAACTCCCGCTTCTATCGATTTTTAAATTTTTAAAATATCGCGTTTTGTACCATATCGCTTTTTGAAATATCGTGTTTTGTACCATATCGCGTTTTGTACCATATCGAGTTTTGAAATATAGCGTTTTGAAATATCGCGACTTGATAATTCGCGTTTTAAAATGCCGCGTTTCAAATGGGAGCCGTTGTTCTTTAAAGATCAATAACATTCTTGTATTCTAGCATTTTATATTGATTGTATAGAACGAATGTCCATGGTGGGAATTAGTAGATCTGAATATACTTTAGACACCATTTTTGCGTTTAAAATTCTGTGTGTGCATATCCAATTCAGAAACATTGAAGGAACCAATTTGGTTTCGGCTAAAATTTCGAGCGCTGATTGATAATTTTTATCGTGATGCTTGTAGGAGATATCGGATAGCGTTATAAATACATAAATCAAAAATGTCACGATCACAATGTCACCGATTTTTTAAATCCTTTACTAATTGCTGTAATTTCTCGCGTATTAATACTTTAAAGGAATTTCTTGTTGGACTGATGGCCAGTTGCGATGACCAGGTGGATCAATGTGTATGTAATGTTTGCATATAAATCTCGGCCAGACCATACTTTCGAATGGCATTTTTAAATAATCTTCTTTTATTTGTTCTTCTCCGACTAAATCACACGGAACTTTAACATCACCAATCGATTTAAAGTGATCTTGAACATATTTGGTTGTATTTTACCGAAAAGTTAACCATAGTTATGCCGTTCGATGGCCAAATCTGAGACATATACTAATAATAGATTTTTTACTTTTCGGATCTTTTAACACGCAAAAATAAGAAATACTGAAGTGCTTATAGGCTGAATCGGTGATTTCGAATTTTTTAGCGTACAACATTTCGAGACGGCGTGATGTGTCCTTGACATCGGCTAACACTAAAATATAACAAAACAAAATTTATTGACAATTGGTTAAAACATTCCTGGACATTATGTGCCCATCCTACCTTATACAGTTCGTTAAAAGCCAATGTAATATGAACATCATGGACACGATAATTTTCGAAACCAGATAGAAATTTCGAAATATGTCATTGGTTTCTCGACATCATTGACTACAGATACGTTAAATTTTCAATATTATCAGAAGAGTTGATCACATGTTTGTAGATCGAGTGGTTTTCCTTAATTACACAAAATCACAACATACCCTGCCTTTCAGTACGAATCAGTTGAATTTTGAATTTTTCATTAATATTGAATTTTAATTTATATTTCATGTTTCGAACTAATATGACGATTAGGTTTCTGGCATACCTCTTCTAGCGTGGCAAATAGATTGACTGCCCGGACTGACTACATTCGTAATGGATCTATATTTCTCGGGAACGGTGAAACATTAAGCATGTAACGCATAATATTCTAAATTTTACAAAAGATTTGTTCGGGTAGTTAAGTTAAAGACGAGTTAAATACTCACGCAAAAATAAGAAATACAGGATATTTTTATTTTATGAAAAATTAAAGCTCCGGCACTTGGGACCGGAAGGTACTGGGTTCGAATCCCATCAGAGGCTAGATGCAAATTGAATACAATCGGTGATGTTAATAAACATGACTAAGAATGGAGACGACTCTGATGGAGTGCAGAATTCAGCGCCGAACCATCGTCCATGTCAATGTATAGGTTGACAATTAGCTTGCAATGTCTACGTGGTATACTATGTAGTTGTGTGAGTAGGTGCATAGGTTAATAGGTTAATGATGTGGCGTGAATGCGTGGTATCACAATGGGCCAAAAATGGCCCAAGTGTCAACCACTGAAACCTAAACCTAAGCTACACAGGTAAATTTAGTTTTACCAACTTTTATTTTTTTATTTACTTCCCGTTGAAGTTGCATAATTTGTGGATACCACCAAAAGCACCAAAAGCATACATATATACATGAAATTTTTTATTTATTTCTTAATTGCTCATTATAAATTTTTGAAATATTTCATCTTAATTTTTATATAATATTTGTGTGCAGCGCGATAGTGAAAGTTTTGTTAACACGATACGAAATCGATTTATCCGAAAAACTATAACATAATTTTCTTCACTTCCAATTTTGTGAAAATGATTTCTTTGTCATTGTACGGTGATAACTTAAATATCATAAACTACAAATATATTTCAAAAATCATTAAACCAAGGAGTGGAAAGCGCTCGCATACATTTAATGTGCTAAAATAACACTCCCTGATTTTATTTTTTATTAGAATATTATTTGACATTTTAAACACCGCTATTAGGTTGTTGTTGTACATACTTATACTATTATGTATACTTATGTACCATTCTAATAAATCAATTGCGCAAATTGAATCGAGTTAACTTTGTTATTGTGGCTTAGTGTGTTTCGCATTTGCTTAAATGCTTTAAGCTTGTGTTGCAATTGGTTTAAATACCGCATAAAAAGATAAATAGTTAAAAATTGAGGTGAATAAAAATGTCAAACTTTGTATCTGCTCAAGAGCTGATAAAATATTTATATGAGAAACATGTGGCTGACATAAAATAGTGGTTTGTAAACAGAAGTTTGGATTTGATAAAAATCGTAATTTTTAGTTATAAACTGACAGTAATTGAAGATATTATTTATTTATTTATTATTTATTTATTTATTTTTTCAAAAATATATAACGAATTTTGTGCCGAAAAAACGGCAGAAGCAAATTCGCGTAATACATAAAAATACAACATAATCCTAATATTTACAAAATTAAATGATTAAAATGAGAATAAAATGTGATAAAAGCTTACAATAAAATGACTAAGATACTAATACTATTACTACCATTACCAATACTACTACTTTTACTACTAAATTTCAACTTCATAATATGTGACTAAATACATCAAGTTTTATGTAATAACCCTGAATAAATAGGAGATATCAACAGTTTCAAATAGCCATTGTTTAACTCTAGGTAAAAAGGACTTCAAATGAATGTCCTTCCTAATGTAAATTGGTAGCGCATTAAAAAAGGTTGGTGCAGCGACCAGAATAGAGCGTCGGAAGTGGTCATTGAAGAATCTTGGGATGTTACAAAGAAATTGATGGTTACCGCGAAAATTGTAACGAAAATCGCTTCTCATTATTTGTTGACCACTTCGATTAAAAAAAACTCTCAATACCTTATAAACATACAAATGTTTCAACGGCAAAATATTCGTCGTAAAGAATAAATTCCATGATGGTTCAGTTCTTGGTTTCTTTAGATATATTCTCAAAATCATTTTCTGTAGAACATATAAAGGATACGAAGTTGCAGCATAACAACCACCCCAGCACGACAATCCATATTCCAATTTAGCCATAACTAGCGCACGGTAAGCTATTTTTAGAACCGACGGAGGACAATAATCACGAAGAAGGTAGAAAATTCTAGCAGTTGATGACAGATACTGGTGGACTGAATTAACATGCGTTTTCCAATTAAGGCAAGTATCCAAGTGAACACCAAGATATTTAAACGAGTCAACTTGTTCGATATCAAAGCACTCAGAGTGGCAACCACTAGACGCACATTCATACCTGCTGTGATTAGTCACCCGCGGCAAAATAGACGTATTAAAGCTACCAGACAATTTAAACAACATGAATTTAGTTTTCCGGCTTAAGATCAGGCGATGTTTGTCGAACCATGAGAGTAAAACTTTTAAATCAGAATTGATCATCGAAATAACGTTGCTGGGAGAATTCCCACAGTAAGCCAGAGCAATGTCATCAGCAAACCCGGTTGAATAACCATGAAGATTCAATTTAAATACGGAGTTTGTATAAATGAGAAACAGCAGAGGGCCTAATACTGAACCCTGGGGAACACCAACGTCAATAAATTTCGGATCGCTTAAATTATCATTTATCTTAACTCTCACCGATCTACCATCTAAATACGATGCTAACCACTTATTTGCCACTCCTCTAAACCCTATATCATACATAATAGATAGCAGAAGCTTGTGATCAACCATATCAAAGGCTTTAGCTGTATCAATAAATAAAGCACCGCAGCTATTACCTTTATTTAAACCAGTGTTGATTGTATTTAGAAAATCTAACAAGGCCGATTCGGTACTCATACCATGACGAAAACCATGTTGATGGATACTCAGCACACCCGTTTTATCTAAAAAATTGGAAACCCTATTTTTAACTACCTTTTCAAGAACTTTTAGGATTACTGGCTGCAAGGCAATAGGTCTATAATTACCTTTATCAAGGCGATTACCATTCTTGAAAAGGGGAATTATAGTCGCTGTTTTCAGTCGATCGGGTACAACTCCCAACTCAAAGGAAAGGTTAAAAATGTGTGCAAGAACGGGACTAATATGCCCAGCAATGACTTTTAATATATAATTACTCAGGCCAACATTATCAATTGAGTATTTAGGTTCTAAAGCACAAATAATTGAAAAAACTTCATAACTAGATACTGGGGTCATAAAAAACGTTGTCGGACCGAAATCAAAAGGCAAATTGAAACTAGATGACGTGTTGACAGAGTCAAATTTAGCACCTAAATCTTTAGCAACACTAGAAAAATAACAATTAAACTCATTAGCAATTTCTAGATCACTCGTAAGAAGTTCTCCGTTCTGTGCTAAAATAGATTTGACTAGTGAAGTTTTAGGTTTACGAGTCAGAATCTCGTTCACTAAAATCCAGTTTTTTTTTTATATCACCGCGGTTAGCAGAAAAACGCTTAGAATAATAGGTTTCCTTTTCATTTTTGATATCTACATTAATTATGGTGCACATTCTGTTATAGCTATCACGAAGTACTGCATTATCAGGACGCTTATTTAACTTGGACCGCAGTTTATTCCTTTTATTAATACGTCGCGCAAGGTCAAAGGAGATCCAAGGCTGCAGGCGTTTAATTTTAGACGAGCAATAAGTGTAGCAGCGTTCCAAGATAATAAAAATATTATCCAAAAATACCTCAAGAGCTAGAGATGGATTGTCGATGTTAAAAATGAACCCCCAGTCCATATGATTCAACCTTTCATATAACAACAACAGATTGAGTTTCTTTCTACTTCTCGTGGAATTTTGGTTCAAATTAGACCTTGGTAACAGTATCTGAGAAGCCTTAAACCGTATCTCAATCAAGTGGTGGTCAGAAATTTTTAAGTCCACAGCCGATGTTCTTATACCTGAAAGATCATTAGACCTAAGTCTAGCAAAAAAGTGGTCAATACACGTTGAAGAAGAAGCAGTAACCCGCGTGGGAGTACAAATCAATGACTCAAGCCCAAAACATGACATAAGGTTTAGATAATCAATGCTGTTGCTTGGAAACCCAAGAATATCAATGTTAATGTCTCCAAAAACAAACAGATTTTTTGACCTAATACTGCCCAAAACCTCGGCCACTTCCCGAACATAGACACTCACAGCTGTAGATTGAAGTCGGTAGATGCATAAAAAGACATATAAATCAGAAGAAAATCTCCACTCAACCTTTATGATATCGGCTGATGGTAAGTTATGGGCACTAACTGAGCAATCTAAATTTGAGTCAAAAAAGACGGCAACACCACCTGCTCTATACGAATCATTGCACGCACCGAACAACGTATAACCATTTAAATTATATGAAGACAATTCATTAGTGTGAATCCAAATTTCACTTAAAAATATAAACGAGGGCCTTGTGTTATATGCATTAATATTGGCAACCAGTACGTCAAAATTCCTTCGAAGACTTCGAACATTTTGATGTACAATTAAAAAATCCGCAAAATCACAATTATCCATAAAAACTGAAAAGGTTATTGAATCGCGAGAAATGTACTGAAAAATAAATTACAAATACAATCAATACGTCTAAATAAGCAGATAATTGTAACAAATAAAGATCAGACAGCCAATTAATTTGCAAAGTTAACGTTATATTCATCTGTTGATATATCGAATTCAAAGCTATTACATCACACGAAGGTAATGCAGATATTCCAAAATGAATACACGGAAGTATCATACAAAAAGAACAGTCTGAATTAACTAATAGAATATTAGATGCGCCTAAAAGTCCTAAAAGTGTTAACAAAAAAAGACTTAAAATTACTGAGTTATGAAGTAGAAATGTAATATTTATGAAAATAAGAAATAGTTTATGAAACAATAATAATAGTAATAGCATTAATAATAATGGTAGTAAGAACAATAAAAAATATTTAAAATTAGGTCGATATAAAATAAAATAGCAAGGATTCAAACTAATATTGTAGAACTTAAGGTGAATAAAATAACATTTGTAGGGTTTTAAAGTAATTTTACAATGAAAATGTATATGAAATGTAAGATTAACATATTTTTAATATATTTTGAACTACATAGTATTAGTTTTAGTTATTTTACTCTTTTTATCTTTTCACACATGGCCAAATTACGGCTCGCGAGCCGCACGTGGCTTTTTGAAAGAGTGAATGTGGCTCTCGAAAAGAAATAAAAAATTAAATAACATTTAATAATTCATTAAAACTATTTTTTGCTCTTAATTGAAAATTGCGACTTCGATTAAGTTGGCTTTAGTAACGAGAAATTATTAGAATTCGGCTCCACGTGTCGTGAAGCACGTGGAGTTTGGCCATGTGTGTTTTATACGTTCATAATTACGTTAAATAGCAACGATACAATTGTCAAAAAATGTAAACCAGTTGAAACAGATAAAAAGTTAAAAAGTTAAAAAAAATTACCACGAATAAATTTTTAACTTTTTATGCGGCATTTAAACCAACCACACACACTTAATTTAACATTATATTGTAAAACAACGATAATTCTTATTGCAAAACATTTAAAAAAAATCCCTCAACTTTTTACTTTCTATTACTGCTTTTCTGTATAGTAAGATACATAAAGCATAATAATCATGAAAAATTTCGACTTCAAGATTTTTGCAAACAAGTCCAAAAAAGTGGTTTTCAAAAAGTCTTGTTGTAAGTGTTTTTTTTAGGAAGAGCTGTACAAATCTTTATGAACGTTAAATATTGGACACTTCAACAATTGGGGCTTCCTCATAGCTTCGCGTAGCAGACATAGCTTGCCAGACACTGCATTTCTTGACCGCTTGATCCACGAAGCTGACTCATAAATCGCGTAACCAAATCCTTAACGTATTCCAAAGTTCGGCAAACGTAAGCGTCTCCTCAATAATATTTTTACAGAATTTAAAATGGTTATTTATCAAAAAAAAATGTTGTTTTGCATTTTTAATAATTTAGTTAACACAATAAAAGCGACAAGATAATACATACTCGATTTTGATATACGAGAATAGAAGTAGTAATATACTTAAAACTTTCTTTCTATTATTAAGTCAATAAAATAAAATATCTAAATATGTTTGTTTTTTTACTTTCAGATGATCCATACTATTGCGGTTTAAGAGCTCGTGTTCCAAATTTTGTTCAAAAATCTAAAACCTCGAGTAAAGACACAAAAAATGATACAGTAGCATCAAAACGTATGTCTGTATCACATTTACAGCACCCGGCCTCATTTCCATCACTGCAACAAATACACCATCAACAAGTACATCCCCACCAACAGTTAATGGCGGCACATCAACATCACCAGCAGCAAATGATGTGGCATGCTCGAAGTTTTGAAAGTGGAATAGGTATTTATAACAGTCATTTGCATTACTTACTCGAACAGCAATTACCACGATACCAATGTAGTTCGAATATGTATGGTGTAAATAATTATACTAATACTAAACATAAAATCATCGATGGTGTTACTCAGGGCACACTCGAAGAGTGGACCGACGATGAACGTATAACTTTAGAAAAAAACTTAAGACGTAAGCATGCCTCTTCATCTAATTTGGTTTTGGTTGACGTTGAAAATCACAACAATATTTCAACACACAAACTAAATCATTCGAATTCATTCAGTTGTTTATCAGCAACTGCTACCGTACCATTTAATCATACATCCTCTTATCCCTACTCGCCACCATCGTTGCCTTTTCCCCCCATTCAAGCACCTATACCCTCTTGTGCAGGATTGTATTATCCTGCGGCTGCACCACCACCTGGTTATGGCATGCTTCTACAACCCACAACAAAATGGCACAGTGAAAACAATTTATTCTATCAGAATAATTTGAATCAAAACTATGAAGAAATTAGCTCCGAAGAATTTTCGGCTGATTCAATAGATCGCGATCTAACCAAAAATCGGTTTCAAAATCCGATATTTACCAATTTTTTGCGCAATCGCTTCAACGTTAGTAATTTGTCAATGCGAGAAATGACAACAAACACAAGCAGCAAACAATCGTTATATACATACAACAAAAACACCCACAGTGAAGATAGTATAAACTGCCAACAAGACTGTAACGAGAAAATTTATGTGAAGAAAAATATTTCAGTTCCGTCACGCAAAACTTCATTTACAAGCATTCGCGAGCCAACCGACTTTTCGTTACGAACTCCCAAAAAATCGGCCTCAACCGATAGTTTCTTCCTTGAAATAATAGACGCGAATGATGTTGAATTGCCTGAAACGGATAACCGTAAATTTATTTCCGATAAAACAAAAATTGATCAAATTTATTATGAAAACGCAAAATCAAAAATCGATGAACATTTAGATAATCTTGTTAAGCTGGAAGGTGGAAATGCAAATATCGCATTAAATAAAACGGTAGGCGATATTGATACATTGATGTCACAAACGAGTTCACCAAACATTTCAATTAAAAATCGTATTATTGAGTACGAAACGGCAATATCAGCGCCGAAACCGAACGATGAAGTTTACGAAAAAATTAATCTTAAACTTTCGACTAACTCCGTGAAACCTGCGAAATTAAAAACAACAACAATGCAAAAATTTGAGGAAGCGCGACGCAAATTTAAAAATCCATTCTCAAATAAAAAATCAGATAAAAAAGATTTTTTGCCATAAACACCGTGCCACTTTGATGTGTCCTTTATACATACATATATAACATTTTTTAATAACTATATTAATACTCCAATTTAACGCGCATCCCCAATAGAAAATTTATACTTTTACCTTACCGAAAAGTATGAAAAGTATTTTGACAAAAAAAAAAAATTTTGTTCGTTAGGTTGGTGGTTTCCTTATGAAGAGAGTACACGCGCATCTCTAATAGAAAAACTTATGACGTTTGCCTTACAGAAAACTATGGAAAAAAAGTCTCAAAATATAATTCATACTTTTCTGTAAAGCAAAAGTCACAACTTTTTCTATTGGGAATGCGCGGTAAAAGGCAAAAGTCATAAGGAAAGGTTTTTGCATTGGGGATGCGATGTTACTGTACAATAATGTATTTAAGAACAAAATAAGTAACACTTTATTTGATAATTTAATATACCTAGGTGATTTATGTTGTACATATATATTTCTAGTCTGAAAAAGTAAAATGTTTATTAGAAGTGGTTGTAAAATTTCTCCCTAATTTGTCCACACGAAGCCTAAAACTTATTAAAGCAATTCCGAAAATATTTACCGTGACAAATTCCTACTGAAATAAAACCTAGTATGCTTTGTTAAACGATATAAACAACAAACAGATAATTTTATTTCAATATTTCGACTTTCTTTTAAAATTGATTGCGGGGATAAAATTAAGAAAAATTAGTTTAGGATTAAGCGTAAATTTTATCGTTAATTAAAATCCATTCATATCCATCAATTCCATAGTAAAGTTGTGTAGGTCTTTGATTCTACTGAGTGACCACAAAACAGAAAAAATAATTTTTATCGACAGTTATTATTCATTTTGAAACCAAAATAAGGCCCGTTGCCCATTTCAGCTAAGCTAAGGTAAGCGATGTGAACTAAGTTCATCGCTCTTGGTTGTAAATAAAGATTTTAATGGAACGATGCACACTAGAGCTAAACTATGCGAGATATGTTTTTCTGTTTTGAGCGATACAAACTAACTTAGCTCGGGTTGTCTTTGCATTGCTATATCGCTCACACATACATTGCTATTATTGTGTACATATTCGCCTATGTGACTATGTGATTCTAATAATATTTTGGAAGACATGCAGCATTTTGCTTGTTTTGAAATGTGCAGTGGAATGAGCTGTGGAAGCTAAACTATGCTAATAGAAACTACGGTTCTCGCTTAGCTTAGCTGAAATGTGCAACGGCCCTTAGGCACAGCTAATAATAAATCAATCGTTATTGGGAACATATTTTATTTTCTGTTTCTCTTGTAATTCGATGAACCTTAATGTAACTCGTTCACACATCAGTTGAAAGGTTTTTCGATAGAAATATAATTAGCCTGTTTTTTATTGCATCCGAGATATCAGATAAATCAGAGAGATTATTTATCTGACAAATCGTATAATATTTTATCTTGAAAGGCCGAGTTTTATACACTGTACTGGAAATACTATATAAAATTTGGTTATCTACCACGAAAAAATAATAAATTAGCGTATTATTGATTTTATAATTAATTTAAGAAAAATAAGATAAAAATAATTACAAATTAATTTATTTACCATTTTCCATAGCGTCCGCCTTTGTTCTGTCAAAATATTTCAAATATGTTTTTTCTCTTTTCTACCAATCGAGGACATTATTACCCATTAGTAACACAAGTGGGATACTTTATTTTATATCATTCTCGACTATAATGGCACTTTATCAACAAATAAAAAAATTTAACTCTAAATATAAACGAAACTTCTTTTCTGAAATTTTCCGTACATCTAAGTGACCTTTGTTGCTTTTATTGTTTAATTGTCACTATTATAAATGAATAAGTTCTTCATAATTGTGAATGAAAATGGTTGCATCTAACATTGAAATGGACGATCAGGATTATTTAACTAAAATTAATCTGGAAGCAGATAATGTAAATAATGCCGAAAAAATTATTCGTGGGATGCAATATAATTATATTGCAGTGTAACAATGAACTTCAATTTCAATAAATAAATCAAATTGCAATATTATATGCAATTGTTTGATTTATATAAAATTTTCAATTCACAACAGGCTCGACTATTTAAATTTGAATTCATAATTGCCCCGACAATTAAATTTTTAATGGTAGAGTTATCAAAAAATGCCTTTATAGGTTTCACTTCCATAAAGTGCCTATTATAGTCGAGAATGATATAAAATCATTAATAATATCACGAAATATGCAAATATTTGTAGGAAAAAACATTTTTCCTTACAAACTTTGAAGCCAAAAGTTAAATCCGAAAATGGCTGTTGATTTGGAAAATTATAAATCCAAAACTAAATCCTAATCCCCTTTTACAAATACAATGATTAATCACTGCAAGCAGTGAATAATGAGATTTATAAAATTCAAAAAGAAAAGTGTAATGAATATTTTATACAATAGTCGTGGACAATATTAGATCCCTTTTTCAACGAAAAAAAAATTCGCTCAATTTAAGTCAAAACCACAGAAATGTGTGAGTAAAAAACCATAGTATGTAATGGCCTTTTTTGATAAAAAACTAACCAACACAATTGTGTGTATAGTTTTTTTCAGACGAAAATAAGTTTGAAAGGAATGCACAAATGTGTAAGTTGGTTCAAAAAGCATACAAAAAAAATTGACAGGGTACTTTTGCCCTACCCACACAATTATGTGGGCAGGCAGGAAGAGGGATATCATTCAACGAGCTTATAAAGATTTACACTGCATCCCCAATGAAATTCCTTTAACTTTTTCCTTACAGAAAAGTATGAAAAAAAATTTGAGAAAAAAAAATTTTTTTTTTGTTAGGTTGGTGATTTCCTCATGAAAAATGTTATCAAACTTTTAACTTTTTCCTTATGAGACATACAATGAAGTAAACCGCATTTGCAAAATTGGTTGTTGTTGTTGTTTTTCTGCTTGTCACAAATTAAAAAATATTGAATGCATATTTGTATTTTAACAATTAGTGTTGTATTTTGTGTCCTGTGAAAAAGTAATAAATAATATATAATATAATAATATAAAATAACAGGTAAACAAAAAATAATTTTGTAAAATGAAGTTAGCTTTACTTTGACTTTTCCCTATTCATTGGGTATGCTCTTCATAAGGAAAAAGTTAAAGGAAAAAGTTAAAGGAAAAAGTTTTTTGCATTGGGGATGCGCTGTTAAATAGATAACAGCCATTATAAACAAGTCGAATACGGACTTTGTTCACGACAATAGTGTATTTTTGAAATTTTGATTGAAATTATACTGTCAGGTCTTGTATTTCGATAATGATTACCAAAAATTTTATTATTTACCCTGAGAAATGGTCAATAACAAAAATCAAACGTTTATTTTTTTTTTTTTTTTTTTTTCAAAGAACACAAATTTTTCATAATTGTCGTAAACCAATTTACCTTTACCAAAATAATATGGTGTTGTACCTGTATTTGAAATTCGGACTACTTTAAACGCGTAATGTTTTTAAAAATAAAGCATTCCTCTTATATAAATTGAGTTTCTTATTAACAAAATAAGCTGGTACTTCTAGTAGTGGAAAAAATAGTATACACAATTACACACCATTCTCGAGAAACTTACTACTCTACCGCCCTCGCTTTGCGTCTCAGTTTATATTAGTACATATACTTCCCAACCTTGGTGTAATATAATATTGTACACTACTAGTGCTTCACTAGAGCAGTTTTTACATGCTCTAATAAGTCATGTTAGTAACAAACAATAAAATAATATTTTATCGTTTACCTAGGTCAATAATGAGTTTTTTCTACTTTGATGTTGAAATCATAGCTTTCTTTAATAATTTTATTGTTTGAATAGTTAAGAAAATGTTTAAGTTAATTGCAAAACTGTTTTAACAAATAAAACTTTGACATGCTGCTAGTGTGAACACATAAACACATTCATTAGGGTTAGAAGTAATTTTTTATACGGAAAGGATCACTAAATTATATTCGTACTCAAATTCGCAAATCGCAGTTAAAGAAAATCATTTTGCTTTTTCATTCACAAATGGTGCATTCCAATCATAATGTAAATATTTTATGTAAATACAATAATATTATTTTATTATTTAGTTACCATCTATTTCATTTCATAAAATGTGTAATTGAAATTAAATCTCATCCAAACCAAATTTACTGTACACCGAATCGAAACTAGTCGACACGACTCCAAATTACTTAAATGCACAAAGACACAACTTAACCAAACAAAACACACAAGAAATCTCTTATTTTTTAAATAGTTTAATCTATAATTTAAATAATGTCGTGTTAACACAATATGTAATTAACAATGTTCATGTTTTCTAAAAACTATGTAGCTAGTACCTTAAAATTCTTTTCGGACGCCAGCAAGTATATGACGACCAAAACTGTATCTTACGATTACTACTATTTTTGTTCTTATTATTGATATTTGTGTTAATTAAATGTAGTGACAAATTTCATTTATGTTAAATGCGTTTTTTTATAAATTTATGAAACATACAAAAAATATCGTTGGCGTCTTAATTCCAGATTCTGAATTGGTTGAATCACCTTATAATCAATTATATGGGCGTGTTCCTTTACCAACAAGAGGTTACATACCACCTCCAAGGACCATGTACATCGGGGAGTGGGATTGAGGAATTTTGTTTTATTTTTTTACAAATATTAATTTAATTTTATCATTAATATTATTTTAATTATTTTTTTTTTGTTTTAAGATATGTTTTTTTAAGTTTTATTTCCTTTGCTAACAAACTGCCTAAAATATTTGATAAATAAAAAAAAATAATTAGAATAATATAATTATTAATATTTTTTATTTTGTAAATAGTTTTTAAAAATAAAAATAAAAAAGTCACAAAAATTACACTAAAATTAATTTTTGTAATTATATAATTGAAAAATTAATTGTTATTCTACTTTTATTTATAATACTGTATATAAACATAAATAAAAAATTATTGGATTTTTATTATTATTATAATAATCGTGTATAAAATTAATAAATTAAATACCATTAGAAACCGGTCATTAAAATACTCATGATTAAAAAATATTCAAAATTTAATATTACTTTTATTGTAAATATAGTTATTGGAAATCATCTTTATTACTACATTTTTATTATTATTACTCATACATCAAATATATTTAATACTTATTATTATTATTATAGCAACGAAATGAAAATTGATTGAGCAACTAACACAGAAAAACAGTCATTTATATATTACATATTTAATTTAAGCAATTTTCATTTCTACCCTAGAATCTAAAATAAATCCATATATTTAGGCCAATTTAATTTATATAATTTTTATTTTATTCAATTAAAATTTAAAACCAAAAATATTATGATTATAAAGTTATTATGTATAAAATATTTCCATTTTTCATGGTGGAAAAATGTATGTATAACGAACATAAAATCAATTAATTTATTTTGATAAAATAAAAATTATTTAAAACAGTTTAATTTATAATAATAAATAGATAATGTATAAAGTCAATCAATTTAGTATGCATAAAATATGTGGTATTTTTTATACTGTATGAATTTTATAATTTGCCCAATTTATCATGTTTATAATCTAAAACAGTGAGTAACAGTCAAATATCTGCTGACACGATTTTCCTTAAAAAGAATTGGAGGGGTGTCAGCAGATCTTTACCCTTATAACAAATTTGAATTACATTTACATAAATTTTATCTCAGCGTTAGGAAGGATCCACATCGGCGGGTTCTTGGCTTTTTGATAAAGCTACAATTCTCTCTGACTTCAATCAATCTTTAATATATCGCAATAAACTCCATAGTAAAAATAATACATGTTCAAAATTTCTTGGATAATAACTTAAACATTTCCTAAACAAATCAACCCATGTTTCCTATTCAACAAATTTATAATTATAAACCATTTTATAAGATATTTAACCTATTTTCTTAAAATATTTGACCGATATACCTGTGCTGGGTTGTTCTAACCGATACTTTAGCGAAATTTATGTCCTCGTTATCTTGAATAAAATTGGGCTCTATTTTACTTCTTATATCATAAGCCTGCTTGATTAAAACATTGTTAAATTTCTACCCCATTTATACCGCCAAATCATTAATTTTCATTATTTGAACAAAATTGGAAAATGAGAAATTATTTAAATGAATTCTAGTAGGTTGCCAATTTAATTCTAACAAAAAGAGACATTTATTTCGATAGTGTATCGAAAAACAACCCAGCACAGTTATAATTCGTTATTTGTGTAAAACCTTCCTTAATCTTAGTAGTATATAAAATATCACATATTTTTGGACTGTGACTTCTTATTGGCTGTCTGTATACATAAATATAATTAAAAAATGCAATGTTATGATCAAATAGGATAATATATGTTTTTCGTAGTTAATTTCTTTTATTATTTTATGGATAGAAATATTGTTAATATTTTTAATTAAAAAACGAGTGGTGTGTGGGTTTTATTCAAAAATAAAATAATTATAATATAAATATATTGATACACATTTAATTTGTATAAAAAATCAGTTTTTATTTTGAAATTGAAGTCAATTGAACCAAAGGTAAGCAGCAAATCCAAATTCTTAAGTTATATGCAATTGGATATTTTTATTTTAGTTTCATACTCAATGACCATTAATATATTTAGCTAGACACTCATTAAGGACAGCCTAATGAAGCATCATATATATATCCGAGAAAAACGCAGTGGCAACACTATCACAAATAAAAAATCAAATAAAAACCACGTTGAAATAAAACAAAAATATTTTAATATGTGATACGTCTCGTACCGATTTTTACAAAATATTTTAGACTAAAAAAAAGATTTTTTGATTTTTGAAAAAGATTTTTGTATAATTTTTGAAAAAATGTCAAATTTAGCAAATACTTTTTTATTTCAAAGTACAATGTTTTATTTTCATTTTAAAAACGAAATTATTAAACTGAATAATATTATTTTAAGTTTATATAACTTATTTTACAATTGTATAATTCAAAATTGTATAATTCGCTATAGCTAGTTTCATAGTACCATTACTAAATTTCTGAAAAACAAGAAATGTGCGATGAGCCACTCGCATTTTACAAACATCACATTTGATAGAAATATTCTCTATAAAATTCGTTTGATTCAAAAACAAGCAATTGTAATGAAAAAAGATTATTATTAAAGATAAGACTGCCGTCCAATTCATGACTTATTTTGTGTAGACTGACTTATTTGAATGTCTACAATAAGTGACCTCACAAGGAGACTTATTGTAGTGTTTCTTGATTTATTTTGGAGAGTTTCCACAAAAATGACATTTCATATATTTTTTGTTCGTAATAGAATTTAGCCGTGATAATACAACAAGACAAGAGTAGAAAAATAAATTTATAATTTGTTGAGAAACATTATAAGTTCTATTTCCGTTTGATGGCATGAACGTTTGTCTGGTACTAATTCTAGTACTTTTCTAAACTTAATAAAACTAACTCTCAAATGTTCTTTTACCTAATTGGTATTCCCTCTTATAATTTTAGATATAATCTCAAAACTAAAGTTGGTTGTACATTATTTCAAACCCTAGACCAAATATGAACTAGACATTATACCAATCAAATAATAAATACTTTGAATGCACACTCTTCGCATAAGACGCGTTTCCAAATACTTTTAAACAAAAATTTTCCATGTAAAAATTTTGAGAAAAATTGCAATGATTCTCGTATATTTGTAAACTGACCATGATTGACTAATATATATTTAAAAAGTATTTATTTTACATGTTTTCATATTTAAATTTACTGTGTATGTTCACAATTATACATAAAATAAGCAGCCATGTTATTGTCAAAATTTTACCCAATTGAAACAGATAAAAAGTTAAAAGTTAAAAAATATTTACCACGAATAAATTTTTAACTTTTTATGTGGCATTTAAACCAATTGAAACAAAAAAAGAGAGAAACAAAAAAATGTCAGTAAAATTTACTGGAAAAATAATGGGTGAATTCCAGAGTGAAACAAATTTTTTCAGTAAAAATAACACGAGATAAAAATATAAATCCTTTACTTGTTAGAAAAAAACAAAAAAAATGTTCAGCAAAAATGATTTTGGGAAGAAGTTCTGGAATATAGCTACAGTGGTTGGTTCTGGCTTTCCTATAGGAATAGGAAATAGGAAAGAATTTTAAATTTTGATAGAAGTTTTTTATTTTTCCCTATAAGCTTATGCGTTGGTGTGTCTACTTTTTTAAGATGTTAATATCCCAATATGCAAAGCCGACGGAATTTCGTTTACATTCGCGTGCAAAAACCACACTCTTTCTATGGAAAGAACCATGTTGAGCACACGGAAATCTGTACTACCCGCCAAAGAAGTGTCACAAAAATTACGGTGTCGGTGTGAATCCCAACTAAAAAAAGAAAAAAACAAATAGGAAATAAGGTGGAATTTATGCTGATTCCCGAAACGGGATTATTTTTGATTCAACTTTATAGCCAATCAAATCTTTATATTCAACTAAGTTCATCCCAATTTTATCTCGGTTTAGTTGAAATATTTCCAGCTTATGAGCATATAATCTAAATCGTACCAACATAGTAAAATAAATAACGGAAGTATGAGCAAAAATTTTGCAATATTTGTTGTTGTTGTTTATTTATGACATTTTGGAATGGATTTGATAGTTTATTACCTTAAACAATTTAATTTAAAGTTAATAATATAAAATAAATGGAATAAATATATTATAATCCAAAATGTATTGTAATCCCCAGAAATATGTTTATTCGATTAAATTAAAATAAAGCCCCAACTAATTGTAAACAAAGCATGAATTGTGAACAAAGAGTACAAAACAACAGCAAACATATCGCACATCCTTTTAAAAACTAACACAAAAAAACAGTTTTGAGATAAATATATTTTAATTTTTTTTTAATTGCTAACGCTACTGTGATGCTGCGAGGTTATTAATTGATGGTGGTTTTGCGGCGTAGCGGCTTTAAAATCTTCTGCAAAATTTTGTTGGGATATATTCCTTTTCTTGTCTCTCATGTGCAAAAGGTTAATGTTATATCTCTTTCATTTTGCAGAAGCAAAATGATGGTCGCATGGGCCATTATACCCCATTTACATGACACCAACATTTTTCTTCTGCAAAATGTAAAAGATATAACATTGACTTTTTGCACATGAGAGACAAGGGAAGAAATATATCCCAACAAAATTTTGCAGAAGATTTTTAAGCCACTATACAGCAAAACCCGCTATAAAATGTTGCCATAAATATAAATGTTGCCATAAAATATATCCGAGTACTTTTATGGCAACATTTTTAAAAATAACAAGAAAAAAAACTATTTATAAATGTTGAAGATTCATAATAAAAACAGATGCCATAGATAAAAATGTAAATTTCGAATTTGAATTCATTAAAAATAAATTAATAATAATCAAAAAAAATAAAAATTACGCCATTACTATATATGTTTATTTCTTTCTGGCATATTGAATATGTTTATATAACGGACCCTTCTTATTTACCTGCAAAAATTTGTAGAAGAAAACAATTTTCTACATGAAAATGCCCCATTAGGAGGCGAAGGCAGTTTTCGAAACGAGTACTTATTTCAAACTTATAGCGCATACCCAATAGAATTCATTATGACTTTTTACTTACAGAAAAGTATGAAAAAAACTAGAGAAAAAAAGTTTCTCAAGTTTTTTTTTCATACTTTTCTGTAAGAAATGTCATAAGTAATTCTATTGAATATGCGCTGTTATATTTACTTTTTTGCCGCCATCTTAAATAAGTAAGCAAAGTCATTCGAAATTAGTTTGCTTACTTATTTTGACAGCAAAATGAAAACACATTACTGTTTTCAATGAAAAATTCTCAACCAATATTTTATTCGATATTTTTATTAATTTATTGGATACAATTAAATAAAATAACGAATATAAATACAATAATATTTATGTTATACCAATTAAAATGATAAAAATATTTATTTATTTTCTTTATAGTAATAATTGACTTTATTTTATTTAAAGTACTAGTTTCGGGCCCATATGCCCTTTGTCAACTTATAAAAATATTTTAGTTATTATCTCTGCTTACACGGCTATTTATAATCATTTCATACAAACAGTTACTACGGCATTTTGTCATTTAGTAGTAGGTGGGTGTGTTTGTGTATAACTGTTTGTATGAAATGGTTATAAATAGCCGTGTAAGCAGAGATAATAATTAAAATATTTTTATAAGTTGACAAAGGGCATATGGGCCCGAAACTAGTACTTTAAATAAAATAAAGTCAATTATCACTATAAAGAAAATAAATAAATATTTTTATTATTTGTTAAAAAACTTAAAATAAACTCCGTGATAAAAGTGCACAAAACATGGATATTCTCCAAAATAACAATTAAAATGCTTAGCGGCAATTTAGAATCATAAAAAAGAAATATTCTTTAAATATTTATTTTGTTGTGAATTTTGGATGGTTTATCTCAGATTTTTATTACATATTTAAAATTTTACAAAGCGTTCAAGAAAGATTTAGTTGGGTTCTTAATTAATAGCGGAATAATTATTTTACGTGTAATCAGTTCTTAAACTCCGCACCGTCTGTTTACATTATCCATGCTCTACCCGTGAATTGTGTGTGTAAATTAAAACATTTTAATGTACGAAATATATAATTGGGTTCTTGTATATCTTTATTTTAATCGTTAAATATATATTTTGCTATCCACAAAGATCTAGATATATCATCCTAAATCTAAAATAATAAAATATTGACATGCAAATATCAACAAAAATGGCAACTAATTAGATTTTTATGGAAGAAAGAAACAGAAAATAAGTCACCCTGCCAGCTTACTTACAGCGCATACCCAATAGAATTCCTTATGACTTTTTACATCGCATACCCAATAGAATTCCTTATGACTTTTTACTTACAGAAAAGTATGAAAAAAAACTTGAGAAAAACAAATTTTTTTTTCTCAAGTTTTTTTTTCATATTTTTCTGTAAGTAAAAAGTCATAAGAAGTTCTATTGGGTATGCGATGTAACATCGCATACCCAATAGAACACTCACATAAAAGTATGAAAAAAACCAGGGTTCAAAAACTCGCTCCAAAATTTATTATTCGTTCTCTACTGAGCGAATAAAAAATATTTACTACTGATCGATTACGAAAGAAGAATAGAATGAAAATATTCTGTCGCGACTACTCTTTTCAAAAGAAATATTTATTCTATCACTTGAATCAATGCCTTCTAAACTACTGGCCTTTTACTACTCTCATTTTTCGCACATGACGTCAATTTAAGTCTAAACCGAGACTGCGCAATAATAATTTTAAGATATTTACACTAACAAAGCAACTAGAGAAAGCAACAACAACGTCGACTTAGCGTGTCGTCATCATTTGGTGTAAGCGGCCTGTAGTTTAGAAGGCATTGCTTGAATAGAGCTACATAAATTTCGCTGCGCTATTCATATACAAAGGAATAGTGAAAGAACCGAATAGAAAATATCGAGCGACAACGAGTATTTATTTTCTGATTTTTTCCATGGTTTTGTAATGATATATATAGTATGTATATAGTACTATTTAGGGGCAAATGTATATTATTTTTTATTAACTTTTTGTTAAAATAATGAAATTGTTTGAAAGTTTAATAAAAAAATAAAATGTTCGTTGATAATTAAACCACAATTTGTTTTAATTTCGCGTGCTAATTCATTTCAAAATTTTGTAAGTATATAGGTTGTGCACTTCAAATTCACGATTTTGCAAATGATATTAAATTTTTTTTAGTTCATTAACAATCACAACTTTTTACAAGCCACAATTTTTTCTAAATCTACCTCTATTCTTAACCGTTTAATTGTAACTTCAATTAAATTCAAATATTTTTAACACAAATTCAAGTTTTAATATTTCAAGTTCGTAAATTTTTTGCAACTACATATTTGCAGAACAAATTCAGTGTGCCCAATTCTAAACCGATTATGATGGGATTGAATATGTTGGATGGAAATGGGATTCTTAAATGGTTTTTGGAAGATGTTCTGGAATAACGCCACCTGCGACGGATCAATACTTAACCGATTATGATAGAATTGGGTATATTATATGGAAATGGGGTTCTTAAATGGTTTTTGAAAGAAGTTCTGGAATATGGCCACCTGGAACAGAACTCGATCAATTCTTAACCGATTATGATGATATTGGGTATGTTGGATGGATATGGGATTCTTAAATTGTTTTTGAAAGAAGTTCTGAAATTTTTTTACCTGGGACGAAACTCGATCAATTTTTAATTGATAATGAAAGAATTGTGTATGTTAGATGGAAATGGGATTCTTAAATGATGTTTGGATAAAGTTCTTGAATTAGGGCATCTTGAACGGAACTCGGCTAATTCTTAACCGCCACTGATGGGATTGAGTATGTTGGATGAAAACGGTATTCTTAAATGAATTTTAATACGTAATAATTAATTTCTTAAACGATTATCATGGGATTGGGTATGTTGGATAAAAATAGGAATCTCAAATGATTTTTAGACGAAGTTCTAGAATATGGCCACCTGGAATGGAAGTCGACCATTTCTTAGCTAATATTGATGAGATTTGATATGTTGGATAAGAATCCCATTAAACGATTAAGGAAAAGTTCTGGAGTATGGCGTGTTCCGTATGATCTAGTTCTGTTTCAGATAGCCATATTTCAAAAAAAATTCCAATAATCATTTAATGATCACCTTTCTATCCAACATATCGAATCCCATCAAAACCAGTTGACTTCCATCCCAGGTGGCCTAATTCCAGAACTTATTCCAAAAATTATTTAAGAATACCATTTTCATCCAACATAATCAATTTCATCATAGTCGGATAAGAATTAATCGAGTTTTATTCCAGGTGGCCATATTCCAGAGCTTCTTCCAAAAACCATTTAAGAACCCCATTTCCATCTAACATACCCAATCCCATCATAATCGGTTAAGAATTGGTCGAGTTCTGTCTCAGGTGGCCATATTCCAGAACTTCTACCAAAAATCATTTAAAAATCCCATTTCCATCTAACATACCCAATCCCATCATAATCGAATAAAAATTAATCGAGTTTTGTCCTAGGTGGCCATATTCCAGAACTTCTTCCAAAAGGTCATTTAGGAATCCAATTTTCACCTAACATACTCAATCCCATCATAATCGGTAAAGAATTAATTGAGTTCCAAAAATCATTTAAGAATTCCATTTCCATCCAACATACTCAATCCCAAACCATAATCGGATAAGAATTGATCGAGTTCCGTCCCAGGTGGCCATATTCCAGAACTTCTTCCAAAAACCATTTAAGAATCCCATTTCCGTCCAATATACTCAGTCCCTCATTTTTCATACTGATTTCAGACACTTTTAGAATGAATTGGAATAAATAATAATTTTTATTCGAAATAAAACAAAATTTTGCATTTATTATAAAATATATTTTAATTTTTATTGACATATACATAATAATAAATTTTATAAAGCCCCGTAAGCGCCATCCAACTATTCCAATTTGCCTTTTGATTTTTTGATTTAATTTTAATACAAAATTAAATTTTAAGCACGTTCACCATACGTCTCGCTAATTGAATATCCTTTGGCATAATTGTAACACGTTTGGCATAAATCGCGCATAAATTTATATCTTCAATTAAACCAATTAAATATGCTTCACTTCACGACAAATTTCATGTCATTTCACGTAAAGCTACTGTACCGGAACGATAATGATGTGTTTTTAACTCAGTTGCTATGGTGTACTTTTACGTGCATTCAATTTTACATCCCAACAAGCACAACCTTGAAAAATAAAAATCGATAAAATCGAAAATTTCTATCATTTCAAGAAGACGCCATTTTAAAATTATTTTATTACCTCTTTTTACATCTAAATTTATTTTCACAACACAAACACGTAATATAATTATTATTTATAAGGTATGAAGTAAATATAAGTAATAAACACAAGTTAATATAATTACCGTAAAACACAAGTTAACATAATAAAAAATAAAAAACGCGGTATGCACAAGAATGTCGTATCTTCTTAAGTGCCATATTAACTGAAGATACAAAACAATAAAAAAAATAAAAACTTTCGAATGAAAGAGAAAGAAATTTCTTTTTGCCCAAAATCGATATTTTTGTGTCTTTGCTATTTTGTAGTACAGATTTTAGTATGGAATTAAAACAATTTTTTCCGTAACAATTACAGTGGAAAAATTGCATACTAGCATAAAGCAAAATATACATAAGAGGACTCATATAGAGATTCCGAGGTTAATCTATTTTACTTTTGGCAATCTGTATAAGTCTAACAAGAACAATGAACTATAAAATAACTATGCCGATATGTTTATAAGATTCGTATATATGGATTAAATATAGAAAAAAATTAATTTATGTATATATATACATATATATATATATATATATATATATATATATATATATATATATATATATATATATATATATATATATATATATATATATATATATATATATATATATATATATATATATATACATATATATATATATATATATATATATATATACATATATATATATATATATATATATATATATATATATATATATATATATATATATTGTATATATATATATATATATTGTATATATATATATATATATATATATATATATATATATATATATATATATATATATATATATATATATATATATATTAAAACTATAATATAAGATTAACCTCGGAAAAACCTGCTTATAAAATTTGCACTACCTGATTTCTCTTATATATTTATTGCTCGATGATACTAGGTACCCAAGTATAACAAGACGAAACTCAAAATTGAGCAATCGTATTTGCCTTCGAAATATTAGAAAAAAGTCGAAGAATCAATACTTTAGTATTGGTGCGTATATGTATACTGCCCCAAGTATAACAAGACCCAAGTATAACAAGACGAAACTCAAAATTGAGCTATCGTATTTGCCTTCGAAATATTAGAAAAAAGTCGAAGAATCGTTACTTTAGGATTGGTGCGTATATGTATATTGTCCCAAGTATAACAAAACGAAACAAAATAGAGCTACGTATCGTATTTATTTTACATGTTCACGACATGAGTTTGGTAATTTTATAAAAG
Source organism: Nephrotoma appendiculata (assembly GCA_947310385.1). Lineage (NCBI taxonomy): Eukaryota > Metazoa > Arthropoda > Insecta > Diptera > Tipulidae > Nephrotoma > Nephrotoma appendiculata. The sequence continues at coordinate 106,514,655 of OX371225.1, forward strand.
TGATTTTCTTAAAAAAATTTAAAGATGTGCGTTAATTTAAATAAAATTACACCAAAATATATTTTATGTCTATTCCAAATTTTTTTGTGTAAATTAATTAATTTCTAGTTCAGTTTTAAATTATTAAGTGGAAAACAAATTCGAAATAATAAACTTGATATGAGCTATATAGAAAATATTTAAACTTTGAATATTACAATCAAGGAATAATATTATCAAATCATTGTTTAATAATAAAAAATAATTCAAAAATTAATTATAATATAATTTAGATGTGTATATATGTATATATTTTTTTATACAATAAAATATTCATTGTTCTAAACCTAAATTTTTTGTTTTGCTTTACATTTGGACGCCATATTTTCCCTCTAATATGTATTTTCAATTATAGCCTTTTACCTATGTCGTTGCACAAGATCGTTCCCGCCATATTGTTTTTTGTTGTATTGTTCACACATACATGTATACAATTCTATTTATTGAGTTTCGTCCAGTTTCGAATAATCGCGACACTTTTCATACAGAATCTTATTCTAAGTCGAAAGCAAAACTATGTCAAAGTCGAAACTAAATATTTATTTTTACTTCGAAATATGACAAAAAAGTCGAATCTTGTTATACTTGGGTAGGCAGTCGGTGTAGTGGAAGCAGGGGAAATCCTGCCCACCCTGTCTGTTGGCGAATTTGTGAACTAAGAGCGTGTTTCAATTGGTTTAAATACCGCATAAAAAGTTAAAAATTGTGGTGAATAAAAATTTCAAACTTTTTATCTGCTTCAAGAGCTGATAAAATTTTTATGTGGAAAACACTTGGCTGACAAAAATATTTGTTTGTAAACAGAAATTTGTCATGTACAAATTTTGAGAAAAATCGTAACAATTTAGATGTAAACTAACCATAATTCATTAATATATATTTAAATAGTATTTATTTTACATATTTTCTTATTTAAATTTGCTATATACGTTCATAATTACACATAACATAAGCAACCATGTTAGAGCGTGTTTCAATTGGTTTAAATGCCGAATAAAAAGTTAAAAAGTTAATAATTGTGGTGAATAAAAATGTCAAAATTTTTATCCGCTTCAAGAGCTGATAAAATTTTTATATAGAAAAAACATTTGGCTGACAAAAATATTTGTTTGTAAACAAAAATTTTCCATGTAAAAATTTTGAGAAAAATTACAATGATAAATATGTAAACTGACCATAATTGACTAATGTGGAATTTTATTTACCAAAATCCGGCAAAAAAAATTGATGTACATCAAAAATTTTGTTTCATTTGCCAGAAAAAATCAATTTTTTTTTTGATGGAGAAATACCAATACAAAATGAAACGTCAATTTTTGTAGAAACGTCAATTGGTGTGTTAAATTACTAATAAATTAAAGCATATGTTTTAAATTTAATTGAAATATATTTTAATCGTTCATTAATAAATATATGACGATTATTCGTTCGAAAATATATACATATAATTTCGTATAGTGGAGTGCACAATTGATGTCGTTTTGACGTGCCATTTCTAAACTTCAAAATCCTATTTTATATCTCCAATACATACACATAAAACCACATCAATTTTGATTTTTTGTTCTATTTGAACCATAAATTTCACATTGATTTGAAAAAGTAAATAAAATTCCACATAATATATATTTAAAAACTATTTATTTTACATGTTTTCATATTTAAATTTGCTATATATGTTCACAATTACACATAAAATAAGCAACCATGTTTTTGTCAAAATTTTTAACCAGTTGAAACAGATAAAAAGTTAAAAAGTTAAAAAAAAATTTACCACAAATAAATTTTTAACTTTTTAACTTTTTATGCGGTATTTATACCAATTAAAACACGACCTTATTTTCAAAATTTTAACCAATTGAAACAGATAAAAAGTTAAAAATTATTTACCACGAATAAAATTTTAACTTTTTAACTTTTTATGCGGCATTTAAACCAATTGAAACACGACCTAATTGAAGAATTACCCTATGTTCTATGCCTGCTACTTGCATATTGGGAAACAAATTTGATGTGAAGTGTAAACCATGCCGATTTGGAGGGAAAACCTACCTAACCTTTGGCTAACTAAACTAATGTCAAATCAGCAAATAACAAATTGCTTGCCTCTTATGTATATTACACGATTTATTTACTGAAATAATTATTAATTTTATTTAATTTGTATTAACATAAATAAATACGGGTTTAATTCATTGTACTAAAAATTAATTGTGCAACATGTCATTTAAGAGAGCCCCGGTTCGTTACGGACATACACCAGGCTATACACATTGCGCCTATGCAACAGATGGAAGGTTGGTCACTCAATTTATAATTAGATCAAATTGTTAACAATATTTAGAATAAGTTGGAATTTTAATAACTTGTGTGTTTGCAGTAAATTTTTTACGTGTGGCAGTGATGGTGATGTTCGTATATGGGCTCATGCTGAGGACGATGACCCTTTTACGCAATGTGTTGGTGAGAGCGCAATGTGTGTTGTACAGTACGACCAACGGATCTTGGTTTCAACCGATTTAAACACGGTGCAAGCATATACATATCCGGATTGTGCTCGTGATGGAACGGAATTTCATTTCACGGGGACAGTTACAACGATTCAATTGAACAAAACATATTTAGCCGCTGGATCGGAAAACATGGAAATTAAATATAAACTTTTGGATAATTTAAATGAAACACACGAATTACTAGGCCATGAAGGTATCATTTTACATATTGACATTAGCCCGGATAATATGTTAGCTTCCAGCTGTGGTGATGGCACAATTAAGATATGGGATTTAACCAGGAAAGAAATAATTAAAACAATTACAGGACTGGACAAAATTAAAGCTTTCAATAAAGCAGTCTCGTACGCTACACCATCTTTTGAACCGATTAATGGAATGTTTTTAGCCTATCCATTAGAGAAGGAAGTCATTGTACTTGACACTTCTACATTTGCTCAAGCATTTGTGCTCAGAGACCAGCAAGTTTCATCTAAATATACAACATGCCAGTTTTCTTTGTGTGGCCGGTATTTGGCAGCTGGATCCATTGCTGGAGAGATTTCCATATGGGATGTAGCTAAAAAGACAAACATCAAAGGGGACACGAAAGGTGTGGATGTATATGGCATTACTTCCATAAGCTGGAGTCCAGAAAATAATGGCGAACTTATCTATTGTGATAATAGAGGACAGTTGGGTTTTATTGATTGGGACATTGCTGCTTCAACGAAAGAATATCCCAATAAAATAAAAGATACGGTTGCAATTAACGGAGAGTCTGAAGAGTTTTATGGTTATGATTGTAAGTATAATTACTACATTTATTTGTATATAAAATCACGTGTCAATTTAATTTCAGTTCCGTTCGACGAGGATTCTACTGCCAAAGAAGATGACGACAACGAGAATTGTGTATCATTGGAAAAATTGAAGAGCGAGACTTTAAAGTTAAATGCAGTCAGTGAATCTTATGATGGAATCCTTGGGGATGAGGACGATAAGCTTAGTATGGAGAGTGAACAAATAATTCGCCCCGAAAGTCAATTGTCTGAGGTACCCCATAAAATATATTCAATGCAACCGGCCTTCCAACCTAGTTCCACGCCGGATTACTTGGAAAACCGTTATATGTGTTGGAATCATGTAGGCTTAATTCGTTTGCATAAATCTGATTACAAAAGTACCATTCACATTGAGTTTCACGATGTCAGCATAAATAACGAGTTAATTTTGGATAATAATAGGGATCATACAATCGCTAGTTTAAGTTCCACCGTTGTCGCCCTCTCCGGTGAGACACCCAGTAAATTAACATGTATAGTATTCAGTAAAGGTAGCAGTCGAGAATGGAGTGTAGATTTGCCAAATTGTGAAACAGTATTAGCCGTAACGGCAACCAGTAAATTGGTTGCTCTGGTCACTGATGCACGTTTTTTACGGATTTTTGGAGTAATGGGAACGCAACGTGAAGTAATTTCAATCTCAGGACCGGTAATTGCGCTTGCCGGACATGAGGACAAGCTTCTGGTTGCGTATCATTCAGCACCAGCTACAGAAGAACAATTTATCAATGTGATACTGATCCAAGCTGTTGGATTAACATTACGTTCACGAGATATTAGGTTACCTCTTACAACACCAAATGCAAAATTAATGTGGATTGGATACTCTGATCGTGGATCAGCAGTTTCATATGATTCAATGGGGATGCTCCGAATGTATAGCAATAAATCTAATTTGTGGTATCCTGTTTGTGATACGCAGCTTCATGTAAAAGGCGCTTCTGACAATTTTTTTATTATCGAAGTATCTGAGGAAACACAAACATTACGAGCTATATTATGCCGTGGTTCTTGCTATCCATTAACACACCCAAGGCCTATTGTCAATGAATTGCCGCTTCAGTTGAATTTTTGTGATTTAGAGGAAGAGAAATCCAGTCTCGAGGAATCTCTCGTAAGATGGAGTACATTTGATGTGGACAACTCAGAAAAAAATATTAAGGAATCAGCCATAAAGTTGTTTGCCTTATCTTGTCGATCGGAAATGGAAGGCCGAGCACGCGAATTAATCGAGATGCTCGCATCACCACAATTAATCCCTCTGGCAATGAAATATGCGAGTAAACTTGGCCGAATGCACTTAGCTGAAAAATTGAGTGATTTGTTACCTGCACTAGAACATCGTACGAACGAATATGACACGATCGAAGGAGAACCTTCACACGATCAAGTTACTGTAGGGTTAACCGAGTCCCCATTTTGCAGTCCGGCAATTACAAAATTCGAACCCAAAAAGGATACAGGAACTATCAAATTAAAACCAATTTCTGAAAGTCATAGTAAAAGGAGAAATGTGTTGAAACCATTAAAACCATTGGTTCATAGTAAATCAGGAAATATTTTAAGTCATTTAACGAACAGAGTTATAGGACTGGGGCTACCAGCAAATAAGTCAGACACAGACTTAAACATAATAGAAAAGTCACCTGAAAATAATGAAATACTTAGTCAAGATTTATTTGGGTCGATGGAAAATTTTGAAAATGATACCAACAAAACCAATACAAACGATTTAAACCTGACGTGTGGGGAATGGTTCCAATTACATCGTGGTGATTTAGAAATCGAATTTCCAGATATATCAATGGTTGAGTTAACTAAAATTGGGACTCAACGATTTAGAGAAATGAAAAGATCCGAAAAGAAGTCTAAAATATCGAATAGCGATGCTGAAATAGACTTGCAAACGCCTTCAACTAGTAATGGGGTCAAACGGAAATTGGACGTAGTTGATAAAATGCCTTCGTCAATTAGCAAGTTAACGAAATTTTGTTACCCAAAATAATATGTATCATTTTGATTTTTTCTTAAATAATTCTATAATTCATATAAAGTTAAATTAAAGAATATTTTTCTACAAAACCCAGAATTTTGTCTAGAAACCCACAGTCTATACATATTACATATTTTTATAATACGACATAAAAATTAATTTTTCTATTGACAAATTTCGTCTCGTTTATTTGGACTTGGGGGGGAAATGGGGCTGATATAGCGAATTAAAATATTTTTACTTTAGTACGTAGTTCGAGTGATATAAAATTGTAACATGGTCGTGAAACCGCACCAATACGTCTGGTGAAAAATCCAGAAAAAATTTTGTACTATATATATGTAATCCAAGTAGCAGTCAAGCGGTGGTAACTCGGCGGTCTTCTTCCGGTTGCAATTTGCACCGCAATACTAGGTCTTGTTCGACGCGTCAGCGCAGCAGGGTCTTTCTCTACGACGCACTCCGGCTGGTTGTTGATGGAACACTTGATTTATCATTCGTTGTTGTGGAGACCTAGCAACGTGGCCGAGCCATCTAATACGATGGGATTTGATGAATCCAATAATATCCCTATCTCCGAGAAGATGCTTTATTTCTTAGTTCATACGAATCCGATATTCATTGTTCGCATCTTAATTAGGACCAAAAATTGAACGGATGACCTTCCTTTCGAAGATAGATAACAATCTACAATCGTTAGAGGTCATGGTCCAGCTCTCACTTCCGAAAATCAGCACGGTCTTTTGAGTGATTTATAAAGTGCGAGCTTGCATGACTGCGATAGGTATTTAGAACGCAATAATTTTGATTGGGCGTAGAAAACTCGTTGTACGACAGCGATTCGGGCTTTTATTTCTGCCTGCATATCATTCAACGATGTTATGACTCACCCGAGGCATTTGGAGTTTTCAACGCTATCAAAGTTATGGTCGCCAATTTCGAGATCGGGATGTTCAAACAGCCAAACTCAATAGGAAATATTTGTTTCATCACATACTAATTTATATAATATGTACATATGCACATGTGTACATGAGTCTAGATCAAGCACTCAATATCGGGTGATGGTTGTTGCTTTTCTTTTGATGTCCTTTGAATGAAACTATCCAGAGTACTCTGTGCGGCAGCTTTCATTTTTTCCATATAAATTTTATTATAACAGCTGATGCTTGTTCTAACTTCGTGTCTAACTCTTTCACTTTGTTCTTCATCGGAATCTTCGTTTAAAAAAAAATCAAGTCCATTAGATAATAATTTAATGGCTTTGGCAAGGCCTTTGGTTGTTAAGGTTTTAGTTTCATAAAATTCTAATAAATCGTCAGTATCTTCTGTGAAACTATCCGCTATTTGCATTAACTTCTCAGTTAGAATACTTCATATTGAATAACTTCATCAAATCCAGCTTCATACATACCCTTGAAGTCAGCTTCCTGCGATAAATTAATAATTTGGTTACGAACCAGTGGAACTTCGTCAACTTCTAATGCAGACAATACACATTCACGTTAAATTCTGCACCAGACGCCATTCATACACGTTGATTTTACTTCTGCCAATAAATCAGCAATATTTTTGACATCTTTAAAGATGTTATATTCCTTCCAAAAGGTTATCATTGTTGTTCCATCATTAGTATCGGTAGCATTTAATAGCTGGGTAAAAGTTCTTCTTAGATAATAAGATTTGTCAGTTGGAAATTACACCCTAATCCATTGGTTGAATGATGGAAGCGGTATCTGGAGGCATAAATAAGAATTTAATATTTTCGCTGATATCATCTATGTAAGCTGGGTGTCCTGGTGCATTGTCGAGCAATACCAATATTTTGAAATTTAAATTTTGGTCAAATCAGCATTTCCTGAATGCCGGTATGCGGAATTTATTACCCAATCGGAAAACAAGGAAACCAAAAGTCCAGTAACCGACGCTTCCTTGTTTGCTCTCCAATTCACGGGAAGCGTTGTTTTATCGATGCCTTTTAAATTCCTTGGATTTTCGGAATTAAAGGAAATCGATGTAGTACATTGCAATTTTGATTTCAAATTAAAAAAAGTAAACTATAAAATACATAAAAAAAAAATTTAAAAATAAAATATAAAAAAATAATCTATTCACACTTAGATTGTAAATAAGTAAGAATTATAAATAAAACAATTATTTAGATTAAAAGTTAGTTCAAATACGATTTTAACTTGTTTTTAAATGTTTTTTGATAAATTAAAATCAAATTGATCAACTACGGTATTGAATGATTTTGCTAATCGATTAATGGGATTGTTGTCGCCATAGTTGGTTGGATGGTGTTCGAGCGCCAAAAATTGATGATGAAGTCCTGCTTGGGTCATTTATGGATATGTTTTCCAGTATGAAAGATGAATCGATGTGGCCGAGAAAGACATTTCTGATAAAAGCAGCATCTAGAAGTAGACTAGTTTTCAAGCGTGCACTTTGTAGAGCAAGGAAGTAAGTGAGCCACATTTTCATAGAATGGTATGTTATAATCAGAATTTCAGCCAGTTTTTCTCCACAGGAATATAAGGATGTTTTTTTTGTATGCTTTCGATCCTGTTCATGTACACAGCGTGAGGGGCTCCAAACCATTACAGCATATTCCAATTGAGATCTTACATAAGCGTTATATAAAGGGTAGATACTCGATCGACTAGCAAGCAAGCGATTTGCTAGCCGAAATCCTGACTACTTAATCAATTTTACCAAGGAAATATAAATTTCAAAATACATTTTTCATAAAATTTTTGTTTATTTTTGCGATGTTACAGTAAAATTTACGGCTTCAAAAATTAAACAGCAAATTTTTGTGTTCTGTGCAATCGCAAAAAACAACAAAAAGCTTATTGAAAATGTAATTTGAAATTTAAATTTCCTTGGTAAAATTGATTGAGTAGTCAGGATTTCAGCTAGCAAATTGCTTGCTTGCTAACCAATCGAGTATCTACCCCATAATGTTCGTAGAGTTTGTATTTCTGTGAATTCCCCAGCCCACCGCTTAACAAAGCCAAACATGGAAATAGCTTTAGCAACACAATTATCTATATGACGGTTAAAACTAACGCTTTCAACAAATGTGACTCCTAGATCAATAATCTCACGTACTCTTGGAACTTCCGCGCCATTTATTTTATCTTCCGAAGGATATTTTTCTTATAATTTTACATTTCTTAATATTTAAGTGTAATGAATTTAAGAAACACCACTCACTAAGTCTGTTGAGGTCATCTTGCAGTTTATCAACATCATTTCTCTCTCTCTCTCTGGCACTATATCCCATCAAGGGATTTGCCCGCGTCAAATGAGGTTTCTCTTCTTTAACCACTGGACCACTTGTCCGGTACATGGCTTCACTAATAAATGACATATTTTCTTGTAGATCATCAAAAATATTTTTAGCCTTAGCTTGGGTTATCATTTTGCTAAGGGGCTTATTCATTCTGGTCTGCTGCTCAATCCAAATTGAAAGTAGAGATTCCATTTTGACTAGTATAGAGAACTGCTGATTACATTTTTTGAGACGTACAATTTTACTATCAAATAAATCATTTCTATAACTGTGATGTGTATGAGGATGTCTCTAGTTATAATGAACTGATTTTACACATACAGTCAATTCTCCTATAACGCGATTAATTCTTACCGCGTTATATGGAAACCGTGTTATCAGAAACTCGATTTAGAACATACATAAATGCATTTTATGTAGATCGCGTTATGATAAACATAGAAATAAGACAAACCATATTAACTGTGGTACCCAACGTCGTTGGACAGTTACTAGAACCACTATAAAAAAAACCGGTGGTTTAATTTTTGTATTATTATATCAAGTGGCACGCTCTATTATTGCATATTACGAGTTTTCCATAGATATTAATTAAAGATATTTCATACAATACGTACTATACAAAATTTTAAAAATACTTTGCTATTATTTGACCTATTGTCTATTATAATTTGACCAATTCATAAATTGTCCAGTCCCCCTTTTATCGTTATAACAATTAAATGGTGTATTTCGTATAAGGCAACCTTAATCAACTTAATCGTTATACAAAATAAAATAACGCCCTTGAAACATTTGATTTTGTAATCAAAATAGTTTATGGCTAGAAATTGACATTTGTCGAACAATAACAAACTGTTAATATTTTTCAAATAATTTAGAAGCGCACAATTAGGTCAAGGGCTACATTAAAATCACTTATTAAAATTTACAAGCACAAATATTTTGGATTATAAATTTTAAAATTTATGAAAATCAAAAATAATATATAGGTGGAAATACATACCATAAACGCAAGAGGAATCATATAAGCGATGATATAATATTAGGGTATAAAATAAATCGAATATCTTCTATGTATACTTCTATTTTACACAGTAAATTTTCTCGTCAACATCTCACAAGTTGTTGAATCTTTGGTAAATGAATTTCAGTACCATAACTAAAATCGTCGTGTTCTGAATTTGATCATGTTTTGAATTTGATGATTTTTTTGTATTTGAGCTACTACTGTGAGAAGTTCAGAAACCAGGCTGGAACGGTGTTTTTCTTTATTTCCAATATAGCGTGCAAATTTGAGAATGGCGTTGCACGTTTGTTACTATAATATTTGAATGTTGGCAACATGTTGAATAAATCACGGTCATCGTTATAAAAGTTTTAAACTTTTGAACAAGATTGATTACAATAGTTGGTGAGTCTGAAAGCGCACAGCATTTGGATGGGTTTTATATTTTATTACATCAAATTCGAGATGATAGTTAAATTATGAAAACACACTGATTTTCTCTTATTATTGTAAGTGATCTGAAAGATTCTGATAATCACACAAAATTATGATAGGAGTAAAGACAAAAAATTGTATCTGGATGACAGTCAGACATTAGCTTCATTTCGCGGTGAGGTTACCAAGCCGTTGGTAGTTTGGTTTCGATTGAATTATTTAAATGAAAAAAATTTTTAGTCTCTGCAGTAAAATATTAATTTATTGAAATGGTTTTAAATTTTCATATAGGCTCAATGGCTTTAAACGCTAAGCGAGATATTTTAATAAAGGAATTCAATACCATTGACAGATACAAAGTTGATGCTTTTAAGCGTATTGCAGTAGCTCAAGAAAGACGTGCTGTCTTTGAAAAAAAATGCTGTTGAAAAAGTAAGTATGTATTTAATTATTTTAATAATAAAATTTTGTTAGCTAAATAGGTATCTACTCAGGGTCTCTAATTGAAGTTCACTTGGTGCCAGGTCCAGACTATAATTTGAATAATTTTTTAACAAAGCTCCCGGAGGTTTTGGTGTGTCATCACGCACGTATATGAGGCCTTGCGTTGTCCTGGTGGAACAAGACGCCTCCCCTATTGGCTAAAACTGGTCGATTACTGCATTCAGTCAGTCCAATTGCTAGCAATGTAGAGGTCTAAATTGAGTGTTTGGCCATTGGGCAGTAGTTCATAGTAGATATAATTCCCTATACTTATCCCACAAAACACAAGCAAAATCTTCCAGGCCGTAAATCCTGATTTGACCGCCATTTGGGCCGCTTCGCCGGCCTTCGAGCATGACCATTTTCACTTGACATTGACGTATGTGAGCCATTTCTCGTCGCCAGTCACAATCTGCAGAAATGGCTCAATTTCTTTCTGATTGGCTAAGGATTCGCAGATGCAAGCACTTCACGCCAGAAGAAAGAGGAATTATCATCAAGTTTCGGAAGGAGAACAAAACATACAAAGAAATATCCAACATACTAAATTGTTCTCAAAATATGATCACAATGCCTTAAAGTCGCAAAAATCTATTGAAACCAAAGGGAGAAAAAGAAAAAGAAAAATTTATTCTGCAAGACGACAAAATGATTGTAAGGCCAAAATGGACCCGTTTGTAACATCAACAGAAATTAAAAAATTGGACGTGAAGAAGGGTACCACACCTCAGTAAGAAAACGTGGAAAATCGAATAAAGTCTACCAAGCGTTATAGCGACTGGAGTGGGAAAGAAAACCTAAATAATTGGTGCAGTATACTTTGGAGGGACGAATCAAAAATAAATGTTTTTGGGTCCGACTCCAAACATTACGTGAGACGACCAACAAATTAGGAATCCCACACGTACCAAAAACTATTAAGCGTGGAGGTGGAAGCATCATTGTATGGGGATGTTTTCCCCGGTACGGTGTAGGTTCGATTTATTGGATAAAAACTATTATTACTCAAGATTTCTACATCGATATATGTATTGAATAATATTATACTCCCCTATGGAAGTGAAAATATGCAGGACAATGATCCTAAACATACCTTGAAGAGAGCAAAATAATGGTTTATTCAAAAGGTCAACCTAATGGAGTGGGTGGCACAATCGCCGTGTTTTTATTAATATTTAATTAATTAATTTTAATAGAATTTGTGATTTAGTTTATTTACACCTATTATTTTATTTCTCAATAAAAATTTGAATTAAATAAAGCATTGTAATGTTAACTGCTGAAACTATAAAATACAATCATCCAATTTTTTTTAATTTTTCTTATTATTCGATAATTGCAATGCGCAATTAGTAACTTAAATCGGTCTTATAGCCGTACATCTTCGATTTATCAGAAATACGTAAAGTAGGACGAGAAAAATTAACCGCAAAAGAGAAGGGAGTGCTTCAGCCAAAGAACAGATGGCAGGGATTAAAATAAAAAAATTAAACAAATAATTGCAGTATTTGTATATTATTTCATTCACACCTATTATTTTTTTAACCACTGTATATCACTAAAGCCATCTAGTGAAAATTAATGGATTTCTTTTTCCCCAACCTATTATTTATATATTGCAGCAACAATTAAAACGAAAATTCAGTTCAACTTCCGTACAATGAATAATTTGAAGATATTGAATATGTAGAAGTTAAATAGTAGCAGAAGTAAGTTGAAAAGTGATAATGATGAAATGTAATGAAATTATGTACTTCTTATTATCCCTTAAATATTTACGCCTAATGCGTAAATTACAACGCCGGCTATCATCGTCTTCATCCAAATGACGAATTAAGCTAAACGAAAAATAATAATATAAATTACCTTAAATTATTTAGGCCGTGTGCCAAACTTAAGGTAAAAGTCAATTTTAAGTAAATTTTTCGGTAAATTCAATTATTTTTCAAAAACACTATGGCAAACTGATAGAAAAATCTGTCCTAAAACCGGGTTTTACCATAGTAAATGATTTACGTTAAGTTTGGCACACAGCCTTAGTACTGAACATTTGTAGTTGTAATATTCTCACGTTGAAATTATTCCCAACTTGAAAGAATATACTTCATTAAACTACTTTTCTCAAATATTCAATTCCCCGGGAAAGCCCGAATTTGGCCACTGGTCAGTAAACATTTTGGCAAGCCAACTTTTAGCAAGACACAAATTGTTCTCAACTATTTATTTTAATAAAGCAATTTAATTTTAATAAGTATATTAGTTTACTTCTGTAATTACCCTGACGTTGATTGTTTGCAAGTTTAAGTTATTAATAAAAAAAACATTATTTGCTTTTTAGCGATGCTTGACATAGAACGATAACCCAAACAAGGGTTACGACTAGGTGTTTTAAATGTATCTTGTGTTGCAAGTGTAGCTTCTGGTTTCGCTGAACTAAATATAATAGATAGTGTTTGAGGTTAGTTCGTGTGCATAGTGTTTTTTTCCTTTATTAATTACAACTGAGACTGTACTTATCTAGCAATTTATCTTTCAAATTATTACAAATTTTACATTTCTTAATCAATTCTCATTTAGTCCCATAATTAATTAAACCTATTTAAATACTAATTTTAATTTGGTAGGCGAATATAGCGGTTTCCATGTTCCTGGAGCCTTTGTGTTTGTTTGCGTAGTACATCGCCAGAGTTGAATACCGTAGGTCCATATTGGCTTCAATATATGCCGATATAGCAGCGGCTTGCTGTGAATTGTAAGCTCAGAGCCTCTACCTATGAGCCAATACATTTTTCTTAACTTAATGTTAAATTCTTCTTTTTTCTTTTTGACATGCTCTCTCCACTTGAGCTTGGCATCAAGGGTCATGCCAAAATATTTAGCTTTGTTTGAATAGGGCATGGGTCGTGAGTTAATTTCTATCGGTAGATGGGAAGCCTTTTGATATGTAAAGTTAATATGCGTAGATTTCCTCTCATTAAGATTGATTCTTCAGCGCTTAGTCCAGTTACAAACCGCATCGGTAATCTTATGGAGTTTGCTCGTTGCATCAGCGACATTACTTCCAATTGCCATAATTGCTGTGTCATCTGCAAAGGTGGCTATGGTTTCTTCATTTGTTCTTGCGGAATATCCCTTGAATATAATAAATACAGGATTGGTCTTAAGACAATCCCCCGCGGGACACCGGGAGAGATTTGCAGAGATTTTCTTTAGTTCGGAGTATTCATCCTCATATTTCACACGAAAATGTCTATTGGATCAATAAGATCTTAGTATGCCATAAAATTATCTCGGCAGATCTCTATGCAGCTTGAATTCCAATTCACTATGCCAGATTTTATCGAATGCTTGGGTGACGTCCAGAAATATGCTGGAGCATACTTTTTTACGATCTAACGTTCTTTCAATAATGTTAGTGGTTCTATGCACCTGTTCAATTGTAGAATGCTTTTCTCTGAATCCTAACTGATGTGGCGGAATTAGTTGTCGGTCCTCAATTATTGGTTTAAGACTTTTTAGTAATAATTTTTGAAAGAGTTTTGACATAATTGGCAGCAATGAAATTGGCCTGTATGATTTTTTATTGTTACTTGGTTTATCAAGTTTTGCTATCATCACTTCTGGTACTTTCCATTGCCACGGAACATATTTTAACCGAAAGCTTGCATTGATTACGAGAAATAGCTTACGAAATCCTTTATCTGGAGTCTTGATTATTTGGCAAGTAATCAAGTCATACCCTGGGACTTTTTTAACATTCATGTAGCTTTTTAATTCTACTTTTATTTCTTTGAGAGTTACTGTTATTTTGAGTCTCTAAGTCGCCTTCCACAGTAAATAACCAGAATATTTTTCATCGGTTAGGCTAACTAGATATCAACAGATTGATGCATTTTTAACTTCTTTGAGAAGAGATTTGAGATTGTTACCTTAATTATTAAGAATTGTTTTGTTCTCCGGTGCTCTAGTTATTTGCCAAATTTTACGTGCCTGTCGTTTTTCTCTCAACTCTCTAACTTCCATTTGGTAGGATATGTTAAGCTTCTTTTTATTTTGTATAATGGGGGTACTTGCCAAAGCAGCATAGTGAATTCATCTTCCAACTGGCCATCTTCACGAAAGAGATCCCAGTTTGTTTTTGAATTTGTTAATCTGGGTGCACTCTCCCTTACCATTTCCCTCACTGTCATCATAACCTGGGAATGATTCGATACTAGAGAATTACAGTCATAATACTGGGATATACTTCTTGCTACATAAAAGTCGATTAGAATTGCTATTCTCGCTCCGTCACTTGGTCAGTATGTTGGGGAACCACCTGATTAAAATTCACATTTTGATGTCTGCCCTGCTTGAAGCAATTCTTTACCTTTTGACGTCGTAATTCTATATCCCCAATAGGTGTTTTTCGCATTAAAGTCACCGCCAATAATAAAATCACGTCCAAGAGGTTTAAATGGTTTAAGGTAGTCCTTCCTTTTCTACTTATGCCGGGGAGGATAACATTTTGCTGAGGCAGTAAGCTGTCGGTGCTTAATTTGGATCCTTACAGTAGTGACTTGCATTGTTTCTTCTTCCATATTTGATTCTAAATGGTTTTTTATATTTTCTTTTATTATGCAATGCCGAGCCACATCTTGCCTTTCCGCTGGATGAATGGAGTGATATAAGTTATAACCCCGTATTTTAACAAACGAAGATTTAACTAAATGACTTTCAGATATTAAGAAAATGTCGAATTTTTCTAAATTTAAAAATATTTCTATTTCTGGAATATGTCGCATAATCCCATTCGCATTCCAGATTGCTATTTTTAAAGTTGAATTCTTACTTAACATTTAAGAACAGTTGGATTGCGTTGTGGGGGTTGCATTTTCTTCAGTTGATCAAGTATCATGTTGTTCAGATTACTTTGGCCATCAAACCGCTTTGTAATAGATGCAATGCTGTTCATAATGTCTTCCATAATTTGGTTATTTTCGGAGCCCATATTTTTAGTTGAACCCAAACCTTTCACTATCTGGGCAAATGATCTTCTTTACCCTGTGTTGCTTGGTTGTGGGTTTTGATCCATCTGATTTGATATTTGAACCCTTTGATTTTTGTGATTTTTCGGTTGATTTCTTGTTTTATCTTTTAATCTTTGTAGTTGTTTAGCAACCTCATAGCTCCAATAATTAGCCGGCTGTTGGCCCTTACAATTTGTACACTTGGCTGGCACATCTCTCTCTATTGTACATGCCTGAGTAATATGAGTACCTGAACATTTTACACATCTAGGATCCCCTTCCGCAATATCTTTGGGTGTGTTTAAATGCCTGAGATTTCTTGCATTGGGATATGCGTGTTGTGGTTCTCGTCATTGGTTTCGATTTTCAGCTTCAGGTGTGGGATTCCTTACATTCCATAAATGTTTTGAACATTCTCTTTGGTGTCAAATATCACCATCAAAACAGAGAGTCCACTTTAAATGATACCTTTGTTCTCTTCCTGGATTTCTGTTCTCTCTTTTTTAACAATATTCGTAGCATCTAATATTTTAAGACATTTGTAAGCCTCCCATTGTTTCTTTGCTTGAGCAAGTGTGATGCAAACCTCTTGTCATGGCTTTTATAGGTCGGGTCTGTTTGTTCTCATAGGTAAACCACTGATAATTTTCAGCATTCAATTTCATAGATACGGTTCTATAAAGTATCTGAGTCCAGAGTATTAATTTTCCTTTGTCAGTAACCGATTTAATCAGTGACTGAATATCTGGGAACTGGTTACACCCACAATTGGTGGGGTGGTTTTTCTTCCGGTTGCACTAAATTTGATGTAATGTTCTTGGTATATTATTACCTTATGGTTGATTGGCTTTGGGTAGAAACAACTTTTGAATCTGAACTAGATTGTCTCCTACAGTCCTACCATTTAATTGCTCAGCCTTAGGTGATGATTCAGCTTTTTTTTCTTACTCTTCTTGGACTGGAAATAGATGAATTTGTCTGGTTCAATGCTTCCTATATCGCAATCTTCTTTTGAATCCCAATTCATTTTTATAGGTTTTCATTTTCTCGCTTTAGATACTCAATTTCTTCACTTAGCTTGGCAAATAATTGCTCCATATGCTCTAGTTTCCCCAAGAGATTCATATTATGCTAAAGTAATAGTTGTAGTTGTTGTTTTACTAGATTCGGCTACATGCAAGGTAAAATTTCCGGCGGCATCACTTATTTCGTGTAATGTTTGTCCAGTACAACTAGTTATAAGGTTAGAAAAAGCATCTGCTTGGTTGCTATACCGGGTTGCTTCTATTTTTCTTTATCGGTGATCTTTGTAAATTTGATCTTCTCTGGAACGGATTTGATGTTCCCTGATAATGCAAACGATGGCCCTCCCCAAAATCCATAGGGCCAGTCTACACAAAAAGTGAATTTACCAATGTTTATATTGGTGTACCACCTGGGGTGATATTTAATTTTGTTAGTACCATTGCATAGTTTTGATTGGCTAATTAGCTATTCTGCTTCACTACTACGAAAGGATTGGATACCACAACCGTTCGTTCTACAGAACATTGCCCAGAGTACGCTCGTATCCATTTATGAATACTTCGTGGAGACTGTCAATCTTGTACTCGTGTGCATAGTGCATGAGATAATTACACTCTAGTATTAAATTATTTACAAACCTTAATGATTTCTATTAAAGAAGGCTTCACTGAAGAAACATTATTTGTGCAAGTTTTGAAACATCATACAGTAATGAAATCAACTGTAAGTTCTGAAATTAACTTTTTGTTTCAGTCGTCCTGTTATGCATCCTTTTACTCGCCTTGGAACCAAATAGATCTCAATTATAACAACAAAGTTTGTTTCAAATACAAAATATCTGTCTTAAAAATTTGGCGTTTGTCGGCTATTCTAAATTTGTATTTCGTATTCAGTATAGTGAATTAGTACAAGGAATGAATAGTATGTATATTGGATGAATTCATCAATTGGACTGTTAAAATCAACATATGTAATTTAATTTAAAATTAATTTCTAAAGCCGCAAAATATAAAATACTCATCAATAATGTTTTTAATTCAATGAGATACCCATCATTATCCTTAAACAAAAATCAATCAAACAGATTAAAAATAAAAGGATAACCCTGGTGGCAATTTGTAAAAAGAGTAAATCATGATGATTGTCTGGTGTATGAGTTTTAGTTTTCTGTCAATTAATAATTGATCGGTTACGTTTTGATCAATTGAAAGTGTGATGAACTGATTTATATTAGTTTTGAACAATATGACGGAAATTATAAGGAAAATAAAATTACATTTAGTAAAGTCATGCACCTCGTGCCTACTTACAATTATACCAATTTTTTTTTTGTAACGATTTATGTTAGTGACGAATCGTGTGTAGCAAAAACAATTTTCACATCCCAAAACCCACACCAAAAACAAAAACCAATATAATAACAAATAAAATTAAATACAAAACAATTGTACTAACAAAGAATGTTGTACCTCATAACTCCCTTGGCATTTATTTTTTGTAAATAATCACATTATCTATATACGATTATACATATAAGTGAAAATGAGCCCCTTCTGTTTAAAATTTAAAAACCATAAAATCTCAAACTACTCGGAATTTTTCACACCCTATACAATCTACCGTTCAAAATTATTTTTATTTAAAATTGGTCATAACAATGTGGTTTACATTTACATGCTTACATAAAAATACATAATGAAAATTCAATTAAAACCCAACACAATAATTAATAAAAACATTTTGGCACCGATCACAAACCTTAGAAATTATTCTACTGAAACTCATATAGCGCAATAGAAGTGAAAACCATATCAAATTTGACCATGTTTTTATATTTTGAATATACAACATTCAACATTTTTTTTTTTAAAGATTAATGAAAATTTTAATTATATTATCGTTGTTAATGTAATAAAAAACTATTTGACTACATTTGTCAAACCACATAGTAGTTTTAAGCGAAAGGGGTGATTTTAAATAATCTTAAAAAAATACTGGGAAAATTGCATTTCCCTTTAAAATTTCTTATATTAATTAAAAAAAATTGTTTAACTTTAATTTAAAGGTCAATATTTTCTTTTAATTTTTTACATTATCTGACCAGTTGACCAAAATAAATAAAACTTCAAGAATACTTATATCAATACAATTGATTTTTTTTTTCAAGATAATAGTTTTTTTTTGTATAACAATCCCACTAACAACCAACAAATCCACTGTGAATCACTTTAGGTACTACCCTAAAGTGATTCACAGTGATTGCATGCGATACACATTTTTATAAGCGTGAGCAAATTGCCATGCAGACATAGTTGTAATTTAATAAATTTAACAGTGAACAGTTTTAAGAAGTTAACAGCAACAGTCAAATACATATCGCATTTGTTGCCTGCCATCACAATTGTGTGGGTAACAAAAAGAACAAGTTAAAAATTTATTTTTGTGTGTATTTGGAGCAACATACACACTTATGTTCATACCACTTAAATCGTTTTCGTCTAAAAATATCACTATAACTATAATAATAGAAAAATAATTAATATGTTATCAAAAACAAATAATTAATATATTATATAATTTATATGTTATAAAATTATAATAAACCTTGGTTATTGGCTTTTTTAAATACAATTAATAAACTCCTGGATTCAGTCTATATATATATGTATTTATATTTATTGTGTTTTGCTTTTGGTTTTATGTATACATTTTATTTTCATAATAAGTTTTTCCGTTGTCAGAAAAAATAGTAACGGGATTTTACAACAGAAATTTTAATTTTTTATTCTAATTTTTTTATATTAAGATTTTTAAATTTATAATATACCAGTGCATATACAAAATATATACAGTGCTGGGAAAACAAAATTGGGCAAACATATTTTATTGCAATTTGGAGTCTTTTTTTAACCCCGAAAAATGCCAAAATATTCAAAATACGTTGATTGGAGTTAAAGTAATGGAATAAACTAAACACCTATTTTTATTTTTTTTTTGTTTTTTATTGATTTATAGAAGTTCTATCTTTAATATTAATATTTTGGTGGCCCGCCATTTGCTTTTATTACAGCGATACACCTCCGATTCATTGAATTTGATAAATTTTTGGAAGTCGTAGGAGGTATGGATTCCCAAATCGTCATCAGCAAACTTTTTAAAGCTTGAATCGATTCTGGGCTCTTTCTTGCTACTTCTAGCTTCATTATAGACCAAATATTTTTAATGGGATTTAAGTCTGGACTATACGGGGGCCAGCTCAACACATCGATATTTCTTTCTTCGAAGTACTATTTTACCTTTAAATGAAGAGATAAAAAAAACAAGTTTTTAACAAACTATTTATGTTTATCTAAAAGCCAATTTTTCTATCTACAATACAATTTTAATAACACACAACTTTGGCAGCATGGCACGGAGCGTTGTCCTGTTGAAAAATAAATTCTCAAGTCTCGCCAAAAAGCTTTAACACAGAAGGCTCAAATTCGTTGTGTAGGACCTGCAGATGAACAGCTGCATGCTGTAATGCTGAAACTAAGGAAGTACAATTGACCGGTTTCATTTCCAGAAAAGCATCCCTAGACCATAATTCCTTCATTTTTCGGTGGGAGTCTTAAAAGACATTCATTGCCAAGCCTCTCACCCGGTTTTCTTCTTACGAGAATTCTTCAATCTCCAACATGCAGCTTGAATTTTGATTCATCGGGGAAAATCACATCATTCCACATCTCTGGAGTCCAAGATACATGCTCCTGGGCCTATAGCAAACGTTTTTTTTAAAGTAATGTGAAGACTTCTTTAAGTGCTCTCAAACCAGCTTTAACAAGTCTTTTTCTCACTAAGCTGGCTGAAATTTCTTTTCTCGTTGCTCGCTCAACATCCCGTCTTATGTCCGATGAAGTTTTAAAACGGTTCCGACGACATTGTAGTATTATGAAACGATCTTCCACTGGTGCTGTCTTTCTGGGCATTCCAGAGCCTTGCTTTCTTTGTGTACTGCCCATCTCTCGCATTTTTTGATAATTCCACGCGACAGTACTTTTAGGAATGTTTAATCTTTCTGCTATTTCACACGTGGTTAAATTTTTTCGAGCCCAAATCAACGTATTGTTTTTACACTGCTCACTAACTTTTCCTATTTTTTTTAACTTAAAATGCACTTTATTCTTTATTTAACTTTATTTAACTAGGATCACTTACAGAATAACTTAATCTTACAAAATATACTCAAAAAAAAATTACAGACAATAAAACATCTGCACTCTAATCTCGGCCAAGATCGGTAAGCGTAAAATAAAATAATTGCTTGACCAATTTTTTTGCACATCAGTTGCGGGGTTGTACCGGTGTAATAAAAGCAACAGGCGGTCCAACAAAATATTAATATTAAAGATAGATTAATAAATATTAATATTAAATCAATAAAAAACAAACAAAAAATTTAAAAATAGGTGTTTAATTTATTCCATTATTTAATATTTTGGCATTTTTCGGGGTTTTCCCCTAAATTGCAGGTAATTTTTTTTTTAAAAACTACGTCATACATGTATTTAAAATGAAACAATAAGCAAATTGCGTTTAAAAGTTTAGTAATTTTGGCAAAATAAGACTCCAATTTGCAATAAAATATGTTTGCCCAATTTTTTTTCCCAGCACTGTAATATTATTTGTTCTATTTTGTTAATTTGTTTTTTATTCGTCTTGAAAATGGATATAAATAATATCCGAAACATCGGCGATTTGTTGTTATAAATGATAACACAATAAATATAAATATATAGGCTTAATCCAGGAGAAGTTTTATAATTAAAATTATAATGTTTTTCCAAAAATAATTCCGATTTAACTATGATCCGTTAAAATCCGGAAGAAATTACAACCTATCATTTGTTACACACACAGATCATTATATATAAAGATAGCTCATGTGGAGGGCAAAATTGTATAATTTAAAATTATAACGATATCCTTAAAATGTAATCAACACATTTTACATACAAACACATACAAAAATAAAAACATACACAAATAAATTTTTGGCATGGTACTTTTGCCGTACCCACACAATTGTGTTACCGGGCAGCAAGAGGGATATACTTGATCTCTATGTTTTGCTCAGTGAGAAAATTAAAGGAACAAAATAAATAATTTTGCTAAATAAAAAATAAACTTCGAGACTCGCAGTCGCACATATTTTAGTTTTATTGTGTATTTTGTGCAGGCGCCAGACTTTACGTGTTCGTGTGCTTCAAAAATAAAAATTTGTGTAAATTGATTGAAATTGATCGTTGCACTACTATCAATTTCAATCAATTTACACAAATTATTATTTATACGAACCGACTTCATTAATAATTGATTATTTTAGTAATCTGTAGCCTCCAATCGCCATTTCGATCCCATTAACATCGGGAAAAACGACTTTCGAAACTTGCAGTACCAACTGTTAATTTATCTTCCGAGTAACATCAATCAACCTCTAAATATTCAGTATCTGTCATCGTTAAGTAAAATTATTACTTGCTCTGATGATATACCTAGACCTGACGGATTTACGAAATTTCCTGAACACATTAATCGCAATATTTTGCCTTCGTACTGTCAACATGTGAAAAATGATAGATACATGTCAACCAAGAAACCACAATATGTGATACGAGCGAACAGACACTGATGATAAGGCAAATTCATTCATCGGAATGATCGTCAACTCTAACAAGCAAATGACTTACAGTTCCCTATAGAAACAAGTAGCGCAAGCTTTGTTTTTTAAATCCGACTGCATTTTATTTTATGAGAAACAATCTGAAGTTTAATTGCCCATCAAAGTTCTCGATTCTCAGATTTAGACCTATTAAAAACTTGAAGCCTTGAAATAATCCCATACTAATACATTGGCTAAAAGGGTCGTAAAAAATGTTTTAGTAGCGATTTAATTTTTGTGTATGCAAGTTTGGGAAGAAAAGTTTATTTATCAATAATTTAAGAAAATACATGAAAATAAATGAAAGATTTCTATGACAAATAGCATACCATTGGAAAGAGCATAAACTAGAGCATTAAAACAAAGCTGATTTCAAAATCACCTCTCGTTTTTTAAATGAATTTAGAAAGTAGACATTTATCATACTTTTACACATTTTTTAGGATTTCGTTTAAATTCTTATTTTTTTTAAGTTCTTATCCCTGACTGGAATAAGGTATGTAATTGGTTAAAACGATGGGATGAAAAATCCAGGATTTTTATCCACTATCGCAACGGCACGCCATTGTTTTGTCAAAGAGAAGAAAAATGTTAATTTTTTAGGATTTTTTTTTTTTTAGGAAAAATCACCATAAAATCAACTGAATTCGATTTAACTTTCTTTTAAATAGTTTCTATTGTATCTATATTTGTCGATGCGATGTTTATTCGATCGATTCTACTCGATTTAAATTCAACAAAATGATAACAAATGATAAAAACAGTGTTTTTCGTCGAAATGAGAAGCAAAAAAAAATTAGATGTGGTTTTTCGGTCTTGATATGTTCGGCAAAGTTGTTGTTCTTGCCCTACGCAACAACTTTGCTGAAGAAAGCGTAACGAAAATCTTAATGTTTCAAGAGCCATCAACGTGAGAATGAGGGTATATTTTGACTCAGAGCCAAAACATGTCGAATGCGATATCTCAAAAATGGGGACTAACTTTGGAATGGGACTAGCACCGTTGAATTTACCATACTCGAATTAGGTTTACCCTGGGGTGCTCAGCTTGTCACGAAAAAAAGTTTGCAATTCAAGCACAGTGTTATTAACCATTGTTTTATATGTTAAATTGTTAATTTTAATTGGTGAATTACACATTTTTCGTACAATTAAAAACAGAAATAAATGGCCATCGTTGTTTATTAAATAGTTTGCTAGCAAATTTAGGAAAAATAACAATAATATTAAATATTCTTCAAGACTTACAATCAAAACTAATCAGGTTGTTAATGACGGAAGTCTACTTGACACACTTGACTCCATATACGAGCACATGCTTACAGTACATATGTGTGCATGTGTACAATGTTTACATGGTTTAAAGGCCGCAACCGCTCGGAGTATAATACCAACAATTAAGTAGCAATAAAATTCTGCATATGTTCTAGTTTATTTCAATATCTTAACACAATAATTTCCATTATCGCCACAATCTCGCCTCAAAAGAAAATCTTCCCAAATTTCCTCAAAAATAAACGTATGTACCTATAACATAACGTGTATTGTACATAGACGTATGTACATATGTATACCATATAGCACTGCATATAGCATATTTATAGTATGCCACTTACCCTAAAATTTATATTTATTGTAGTGTGGATAGGTCAGAAATTTTGTATGTGTTCTCCTATCTATTTCGTATGTTGAAGAAACAAATGAACTGGGAAATAACAATAAATACAACAAATTCATATAAAAAGGGGTGGGGATTTTACCGACTTTGAAACAACGATAACAATTGGTTACAATTTCATTCAAATAAGGGTTATTTTGAGGAGAGCTGTACATAAAGTCGTGTATATGATGTTAGTGTGGAGGGGATGACCCTTGCAGTTGCATGCGTATGACGTACGACGGAACATCAGTCGAACGTCGTTTGTACACACGATAAGTCACGTGTAAGTGCACGCGTAAAAACTTATTATTTTTTTGTAAATATATTGTGAGTTGAGTTTTTATTTTTCGTTAATTTCATAGACATGAAAAAATGTATGAATGTGTAAGTGAATTAAAGTGAAAAGTGTCAATTTCTTAATATTAAATTAAGCTATATAAGTATTTAAACGATAATAAAATGGATCATCATCATCCAGGGCATTGGGGATATTCATCGACTCCGACCCATCAAAATACTTGGGTACCACCTCAACCAGTTAAAAAACGTACAATTTCGGAAAGTGAATGTGACGATGTTTATTCCGAAGAATCATCGTCGAAGGAACACTACGATATTGTATCACCGGAACGTTCATCGACCGCTGAATCGGACAGTTGTCAATTATTAAGCCGGAAGCGCAGACGTGGTGTAATTGAAAAAAAACGACGGGATAAAATAAACTCTTCATTGTCCGAATTAAAACGGTTGGTACCTACCGCTTACGAAAAACAAGGATCGGCTAAATTGGAAAAGGCCGAAATTTTACAACTTACTGTAGATCATTTAAAGGGATTACACGCAAAAGGTTGGTACTGTTAATTTTTGCTATTAGAAATGCTAAACGAGACTTTATAACTAGGAAAGATGGTTAGATGTTGTATAACTTCAATACAAATATTAGAAATTGAAAATATTTCAGTTGTTTAACATTAGATTATTTCGTAAGAAACCCTTTTCAAAACAAGAACATAAAAATGCACTTTAAATATTGGTTGAACTTTGACCTACAGTTTAGTATTCTACTATATGTCAAAAATTGTAATTTTCACCAAGTAAAGTAGTTTTTTATCCCTTTTCCCGCCCGGTAATACAATTGTGTGGGTACGGCAAAAATACCATGTCAAAATATTATTTTTGTATGTTTTTGAACCAACTTACACATTTGTACATTCCTTTCAAAGTTATTTTCGTCCGAAAATAAAACACTATAACTATACACACAATTGTGTTGGTTGTACTTCAAATCAAGCGAATTTTTTTAACAAAAACGCCATTACATACCATGGTTTTTTACTCACACATTTCTGTGGTTTGGACTTAAATTGACCTTTTTTTTTTGGGTTGAGAAAGGGATATTTTAAATCAACTGTCAAAACTACAAAACGCTCACGCATAAGTATAGCTCATCTCCCCCGAATAATTCCAAAATAATTTTTCGAAAGCTTATTTGAAAATGATCGTAATAACGGGTTGCAAGCCTTTTGAATATTGACAAGCAAACGTGGAAATGTAACCAATTTTACCGTAGTGTAATTCTGCAAATTGTTTGAAAGCCTCAGGGAAATCTGTCTTTTTATTTCGTAAGCTTCTTAATTTCCGATCATAGAAATCTTTCTTCTTAGTTAATTCTATTCCTTTTCTATTTAAATAATTTCACGAAACAAGTGATACAATTCATAAGAAGAACAACTTGATTAAGTCAACTTTTGCAGTTTCAAAAATTTGAAACGTACGTGTGGTAATTCACTCTTTAGTAAATTATAGGTTGTAAATACCTATACGTTTTTGAGCCCAAGAAAGATCTTGGGAAAATCAAATTTCCCAAAATTTTCAAAAATTAAATTCCCACGAAATTTAATTTTTCACATAGAAAGACCTAACACCTGCCTAAGATAAATAAGTTACTTCAATTCACCCTATAATATTCTCTCGTGACACACATAAATGTACATACATATATTCATTCTATTATATTACCTAATCTGCTGTTCCCTGGTCGATTTATATTAATTTCAATAAAACATATTTTCCCTTGTGTTGTTTTAGTCATATATTTTTATATTCGCTTATTGTGTTCTTGAATTCGTGGGAACATGTAAAAACGTTGGTTGACACACGAACAGAGTTATTGATTTCAATATTGTGTTTTTAGTAGATATGTAGTATATTTAAATTTGAGGGTTGATTAAAGTGAAATCTCGAGACATCAATTACGGAAATTAAATTGCATGATTATCTAAATAGGTGATTTATTCTTGTTTTTATAGGGATTGACTCAATGCCAATTGATCCTCAACGATATGCACTTGAATACAATATAATTGGTTTACGCGAATGTGTTGCTGAAGTGTCACGATATTTAGTGACCATTGAAGGAATGGATATCCAGGATCCGTTACGCCTGCGATTGATGTCCCATTTGCAGTGTTTCGTGGCTCAACGTGAAATATCCGCAAAAAATGGTGCTGCATCAAATAGTTGGATACCCAGTACATATCAATCGGTTACGGCTCCAGCCGCATATGGACCACCAATACCTCTACCACCAGCAACATCTGGCTCGTCATCGTTAACATATCATCAAAATTATTTACAATCACAACCGTCTACTTCTTCGGCAACATCGAATAGTTATCCGTTACCATCCTCTACGATTCCTACAAGCCCTGTTCACCAACAACATTGCAACACCTCAGTGCCATTGTCACCCACAACGACAACGAACACAACTGTCCTACTACATCCTACTCATTCATTATCACCAAGTCAACATCATTCGCATCAGCATATGCATAATTTACATCATGATCCATATAATCAATATCCGATAACACATGACTCGCAACAAGGATCAATATACACCGACTTATCATCAAGCCGTGGAACATTATCCACTTTAGGCTATCCACAATATCCGCCAACAGCTCCTCAAGGGTACCCACCACATAGTGGTTCGTTGGCGGTCGGTACTTACAATGGTAACACAATGAAACCGTATCGCCCATGGGGTGCTGAAATGGCTTACTAGATATTAATTATTTAATTTGATTTGGTTCTTCTTTGAGTGAGATTTGTGAACTCTAGTTTCTTTTAAAAAGAAATATTTACATTATTTAATAATTTATTTTTAATTTATACAAATTTTAAATCGAGAAATATAAATAATTTATGTATAGTATAGTCAATACTGTTAGCTTTATAAAAACAAAATTTAGACTTATAAGAATTTAGTCATTAGCTTTTAATATAAATTTTTACTTATTTTTTATGTATAAAAATAGAAAGAGATTATATATTTTTGATAAAAAATGTTTATATAAATAAAAACTAATAAATCGTATACAAGAACTAAAAAAGACAGATTTATTCGTATAAAGGTGGCACAAAATAATAAAAAAATTATTTCTAAAAACGCGATTGCTCACGACATTCATGGCTTAAAATAAAAAATCTTCCCAAATCATCCCTAGGAACCGATCAGTTTTTGGTTTAGCTTTGATGGAGCATGAAAAATGTGAGTGGGTCTCTCGGTCAGTGGATAAAATGCAATTTGGCATACGATGAATAAAACTATTTCCA
Source organism: Nephrotoma appendiculata (assembly GCA_947310385.1). NCBI lineage: Eukaryota > Metazoa > Arthropoda > Insecta > Diptera > Tipulidae > Nephrotoma > Nephrotoma appendiculata. The sequence continues at coordinate 106,542,266 of OX371225.1, forward strand.
ATTGGCATCAACACGAGCACAGCGTAAAAACCTTTAGGGCATAACTAATCTTTCGTATGAGCAACGCGGAAATTATTAAGACCGTCTGCTTTTATTTCAAATTTTGGATAGTTATTAAAATTTTTACATAGCGCCCAGTAATAACAAATTTTAGTTATTTTAATTAACACAAGAAAATTGTTTATATGTATGAATTATTTATATGTATGTATAGTCACATTTATATAAGTCGATTATAGCGGGTGATTCAATTGGGTTTTTTTTTCAGTAGTGATTTTATGACGTGTGAGTCGTGTCAAACAGTAATGGTATTCTTCTTCAGTATTGTTTGACATTTTAACATGGAAAGATTTAGCCCGGCACAGCGTCTGCAAATTATTCAGCTGTATTACGAAAATCAGCGATCTACGAGGAATGTGTTTCGTGCGCGTAGAGTAACTTATGGTCCACATAATCGGCCTACACCGAACGAACAATTTACTATACCATCGAAAAATTTAAAATCCAATTTTCATTATTGGATAACACACGACCAAATAAACCACCTCCAGCACGTAGTAAAGAAAATATAGCGGCGGTAGCTGAGAGTGTACGCCACAGTATAATATTTCTACCGAAAAACAATTTCATCCACTTTTGTTAATTCGTTATAACCACTGTCTAAATCACATGGATACGTGTTGGGATTGTTTAATACAAATAAAAGACAGATAGTTCGGAAAACACGTTTATACATAAGTACGTTTATTATAAAAAAAAATATGTCTTCACCAAAGTGAAGTCGGTAACAATACAACAAATGATTATGGTTGAGTGGTGTTATTCACATATCCAACACCCCCACTAGAACAACAATCAACAAAACATAATCCAAACTTTTCTATACCAAAATCATGCTTTACTTTAGTCACTGATTTTGTTAATACATCTGCTAACATATTTTCGGTATCTATCGGGTTCAAATTTATATGATTCTTCGTTTGTTTTTTTCTCTAGAAATGATGTCGTACATCTATATGTTTAGTTCTGGGATGATATGCATCGGTTGAAGCCAAGTTCAATGCACTTCTGTTATCACAAAACATCAAAATAGATTTATGTTCCTTTTCACTCCAGATATTCATTTGCAACTGACGTAACCATTCAGCTTCTTGAGTTGCCGAAGATAGCGCTATGTATTCAGCTTCCGTTGTAGATAGAGCTACTGTATGTTGTCGTTTACTAGACCAACTTATTGCAACTCCCTGTAAAACAAAAAGATATCCTGTACATGATCTGCGTCCATCTTGATCTCCTGCCCAGTCGGCGTCGCTGTATCCAATTAATACACAATTTGAATTTTTAGAATACTTTAATTTGAATTTAACTGTTCCTTTCAAATATCGAAAAATTCTCTTTACTGCAGTCCGGTGCGAATGATCAAAGTTATTATTAAATCTAGTAACATTGTTCACTGCATATACCAAATCTGGTCTTGTTCCCAGTACCAAATATAATAAGCTTCTTACTGCCTCTTGATAAGGAATATTCGACATGTTTGCGGATTTTGCAGAACTCTTTGTTAATTTTTGGTTTGGGTCAGATGGTGTCGAAACAGGTTTGCAATCTGACATATTGAAACGATCCAACATTTCTATTTTATATCGCTCCTGATCAATGTATATTTCTCCTTTTTTACGATTGCGTTTAATAGTTAAACCAATACAGCACTTTGCCTCTCCCAAGTCTTTCATTGTGAAATTCGCCTTAAGTTCAGTTTTAACTTTCTGCTTTAATACATCATCATTTGAAACAATAAGAAAATCATCCACATAAATAGCGATGAAAATCAACTTGCCATTTTCTACATTAGAATAAATGCAAGGATCAACCTTAGACCGTTGAAGTCCAATGTTTATAAAAACTTTATCTAATTTTTTGTTCCTCTCTCTGCTTGCTTGTTTCAACCCATATATGGCCTTGTTTAATTTACAAACCTGTGGACCATTGCTAAAATGTTCTGGTTGAACCATGTAGATTTCTTCTGATAGATTTCCTTGCAGAAAAGTTGTCACTGCATCCATCTGCTCTATGCCCAAATCGTACTGAGCCGCTATTGCCAATAAATATCTGATAGATGAGTATCTCACTACCGGAGAAAAAGTTTCTTGATAATCCAAGCCCTTCTTTTGCGCATATCCCTTTATGACAAGCCTAGCTTTGTACCTTTGAATATTGCCATCAGTATCCAATTTAGTCTTAAAACCCATTTACAATTAATTGGGCGTCTGTTTTCATCTCCAAATCTACTAATGTCCGAGTTTTATTTGAAATTAGAGCATCATACTCTTCCTGCATAGTTTTCTTGTACTGTTCACCATCAAAACGATTCAGCGCTTCTGCCACAGTTTCTGGATCACAAACTTCTTTAGTCATTGAAGAATAAACCACATAATCAGTCATAATTTTTGGTTTCGGTATTCTTTCTGACCTACGATGAACTACCGATGAATTTGTATCTGCTGTGTCCTTTACTCTATGTTCAATAACACAACAGGATCTACTGTATCGGAATTATTTTCTACTCCGTTTAAAAATGAATCTTTTATTTTAACTCTATCAGGATGATTCTGTACGTTACTCCCGTATGAAACACTTTCTAGAAATTTAACATCTCTACTTTTAACTAACTGTAAATTTTTAGAATTAATTAAACGGTAACCCTTGGTGTTCTTACAATAACCAACAAAAATCATCTCTTCAGAATTGAGAATCATCTCTTCTCTCTGAATTGAACATCATGCTTTTAGCTTTTTCTAAAATTTTGCGATTTAACCTCTCTGAAGTACCATTTTGCTGCGGCGTATATGGTACTGTTGTTTGATGTCGAATGCCATGCTTAACATCATTCAAATCATCATTGCAATATTCAGTACCATTGTCTGAACGTGCACACTTCATTCGGTGGCCTGTATCATTCTCCACTAATGCTTTGAATCTTTCAAAACTAGTTTTCACTTCCGATTTCTTTTTTAGAAAATAAACAAAAACTTTACGCGAAAAATCGTCTTTGAACGTTAAGAAATACTTAGCTCCACCCATTGATGCTACTTCCATGAGACCACACAAATCTGTATGAATCAGCTCGAGTAAATTAGATGTCTGCGAAACTGAGCTTTTAAACGGTTGTCCTTGTCGTGCTTATTTCCCTTGAATACATGAAATACACGATTCATTTTAGCTTTTTCAGTAAATTTTAAACCAAGTACAATATTTTGCAGCTTATATAAATCATTAAAATTAAGATCTGCCAAACGTCGATGCCACAAATTACTGTTTTCTGCTGCTGTCATCAATAACATATTATTCGGAGGTCGATCTAATTTGTACATGTTGCCCACTAATGTGGCTGATGCTAAAACATTTTCATCACATGTCACTTTGCAACCATTTGTGCTGAATTTGACCAAATATCCCTTTTTAGTCATCTGACTTACATAAAGAAGATTTACTGTCAAATTTTGCATATATAAAACATTATTTATTTTCTGCTGTTTTGATTTGCCATCTATACTAGCTTCAATAGATGATATATTACCCATCAATACCACAGGAAATCTCTCACTGTTTGTCACAATAATTTCGCGAATATTAGACTCAGTTGTATTAAACAACCAATCCATTCGCATCGTGATATGCATTGACGCTCCGGAATCAATATACCAATCATCTAGATTCACTGTGTCCATCGAGAACGCTGAACATACCAGCATGAGACGGTTTTGATTTATATCATCATTTTTGTTTTGATTTTTGCAATGCTTTGCTATGTGACCATTTTTATTGCAACTAAAATAACGAGGTCCTTTGCCTTTTTGTAACTGAAACTTATTTTCTTTTTTTGAAGAACTGTCGCTAAAATTCTTTTTATTTGTATAAAAAGCACCTTGAGAGTTAACATTCTTTTGTACTTCCTGTAGCAACTTTGTTTTGATTGAGTCACCTGTAATTACCACACCTGAGCTCTCGATTTCCACGATCATCGGTTGATACTGTTTTGGTAAGCATGCTAGCAACAACGTGCCAACCCATTCTTCACTAACAATAAGTCCAATTTCTATCAATTTATGAGCTGCTGTAACAATTTTATTGACATATTCTTCCGTACTTGCACAGTTATTGAGCGTAGTTGTTATTAACTTGCGCAATAATACTACTTTTCGTGACAATCCTGAATGTTCAAAAGTAGATTTTAACTTATCCCACACCATTTTCGACGTTTTTGCATCCATGATATGTACGTAGTTGATTTTATCAACCAACAAAATGATTTTGGATTTCGCTTTTACATCCTGTTTTTTAAAGTTTTCATCATCTTCTTTTATATCACTGGATACAACACCCCATAAATCTTCATGTTCGAGATAATTTTTAACTGCAAACGCCCACGATCCATAATTTTTTCGACCTAACAATTTTTCTACATGAACATTTTTAAATGACGCTGCCATTTTTTAGGTTAGGATAATTCGTCGATTTGATTTCACAAAAAACTAATTTAATTATTATTATTTTTTATTTAAACGATACTTAATCAACAACGCTAATTTTTAACTATTTTTTTATTAGTGACTGGGAACATAACCTGTTGGGATTGTTCAATAGAAATAAAAGCCAGATAGTTCTGAAAACACGTTTATACATAAGTACGTTTTTATTATATAAAAAAATATATGTTCACCAAAGTGAAGTCGGTAACAATACAACTAATGATTATGGTTAAGTGGTGTTGTTCACTTATCCAACAATACGACATGACAAAAACTATATGGTAGAGCAAAAATAGTTCTACGTTTGTGACAAAGACAGAAAAATTTTCTGTCTTTTCTTGAATTCCGAAATTTCGAAAATCAAATTAATGTAAACAGAAAACTGGTTCCTATGAGTTTTTGGCTTTTGACGTTTTAACGACACGAACTCTTTTGTTATTCGAAATATTTGCAGGTGCACATTTGAAATATCAAGGGAAATCGCAAGAATTAATTTGCATACAAAAGCCGTACCTCATGAATTAAATGAATAAATTGTGATTTATAATATAAATCATTTCAATATTATCTGTCCATTAACTATAATAATAAAATACCAATTTCAGAAAATTTCGAAACTAAAACTATCCTCGGTACAGTCCTGTCTTTCGAAAATACCTTTCGAAAGCAAGAGGTGTATATAAACGAGCGATATAACTATAAAAAAGTGCTCCCATTTTTTGCTGTTGTTTTATATGGCTTCTGACATTGAAGTCGTATCAATTTCATTTCACTTGTGGCTGTTTTGTGAGCGATTTTCACTAAGGTTTCTAGAATTTCAAGTTCAAAATAAAATAAACAAATGAATGATCCATGTATTCTAATCTGTACACGTAGTTTTTAAAAAAGGCTACATACTAGATTAAATTTGAAAAATGAAAATAAAAAATGTGGTTCACCACAAGCGTCATTTTGAATAATTAAATTAAAATGTCATCATCGTTCAAAATATGAATATATCAAAAATTGTTAGTTGTCTTGGTCGTTCTGATAAAATTTAAAATCGCAAAAGGCTTTTTTAATTATCTCTCTTCTCGCTCTGAAATTATATCGCTGTTATCGTTGAACAAGTAAATGCCATAAAAACAAAAAACTAGTATCAAATATACTAGTATACAATAAAATTGGATTTTTCTTTGTCGAAATTTTTGTACTATAACTAGTATAGGTAGCAAGCACTATGCTACTCTTACCGTTTAGGAACAGCTTGCGATAAATTCACGATTTTCATCATTGAGAAGTGCAATCATCATCTACTCACACATTTAGAACTATCAAGGCGACTGTTCAAGTGCGAGTTTTTGTGCGAATATTTAGAATCACACTTCTCCATCAATCAATATACGCCCATAAAAGATAAAATATTTTTAACTTTAAGCAAAATATTTGCAGACGACCAACATAATCATTCCAACATTCAACAAGCACTGTGCTATCTCGTCATGCACAGTTTGCAATAATTCTTGGATTTAATTTATTGCGATGTAATCATCATCTATTCATGAGAAAAATGAATAATGCATATGTGAGGGAGGTAGTGGTCAATATACCTTAGTACCTTAGTGCTCAGTTTTGTGTATCTTGCGGCTGGTGTTCGAAGCGATATGTAGGTACAACTCTTACAAATACATATCGTGGAACACGACTCTTACATATACAGAACTTTTATAGTGGATTTATTTTGTTATACTTAGAAGCTCATTTGATGTAAAACATTTCTTTTAAAAAACTGTAATTTTAAATTAGCTAAATTCGAAATAATCTATCGCACTCGAGTCAATTTTTATTTAATGAACATTACACAGTATAATAAAATTTATTGAGGTATTCTTTCGAACCAATTATAATCGATAACTTTTAATTATAATAAACCAGTTGTACAGATAATTTGTACGTTGACAGACGGTTTTTTGGCAGATGTAAAATCATTGTTATCCGTAAATTCACGCGATAAGGTAGCAACCAAACCGCAATCAAACCCTTTCAAATATGTTTATTGAACTGAACATAATTAACCTAATTGCCCAATGGTCAGTCAATATTTATCTCGCCAAGAGATGAACATATTCGGAAAGTTCGAACCAGTAATTATTTTACAATTTCAGTATAAACATCAACTAATAAAGTTGGGATAATAATCCAGTTATCGCCAATGATGAATAAATGTATTATTTATGAATAAATTATGACGTAGGCATTTCCTAATAAACTTTAACTATACAGGATTGAATATAAGTTATCATTCAAAAATCCCTATTATAAATAGGGGTATTCTAGTTTTGTTATATTATTCGTCCGATAGTTATTTTTTGAGAAATAAACTTAACAAAACTTTCCCATTCAAAGAACCCTTCGAAAAATCGAAAATCTATTGGAAACTTCCCCCAACATTTATAATGTGATTAAAATGTTTGGTTTAAAGATGTGACGAATAAAATAAATTGTAGGACTTGCAATAAAAAACAACCTAATTTAACAAATTTTCCCAAAACACAAATAAATTCAATTCGTCCCACGGTTTTCTAGGCTAGCATAGAACAGTGATAGTGTATTGACATGAATATGAAAGTTGTAGTCATAGCCGCACGATTACTGATTTCATATGAGTTTCGCAATAATAAGCGTCTGCGTACAAAAGTTACATACTTTTGATTCTACGATAATATGATAAACAACCTGCTGTATACATTTTTTTTGAAATTTTAGAAATCGTGCTGCATTGAAAAAATAATACCTACAATCAATTACATAGAAATCGTTGAGTAATATAATTCCTTCATCAAAGAAAGCATATTAACTTTAACACTACCGTAAAAAAATGAATAAATTAATAATTAATTCGCTAAATCATACATTGGTATGATTCAAAATCAGTTTACATCGAATACGTATTATACATTAATGATCCTTTTGTCTATAAAGTAATAAACTTTTGAACTAGGAAAAAATATCGAAATAACATTTTGTATGGGAAAGATATACCAAAAGGATTATAAATGAAATTTTTTCGTGGGAACCTACTAACACAATTTTTTGCATTGCATTGCCATTCAATCTAAATACAAATATTGTGTGTACCGAATAAGGATATTTTTTTTTTTTTTTTTTAAATAAATAAGGGTGATAACATTGTATTTATTTTGTTTTGTGTATTTCATTTAATGGGTATACGATACGCTATACACATAAAAAAATTTCCCACGCAAAACCAAGTCACCAGCTCAACGTTTTGAATCAATACATGTCCCTACTCCTGAGTTAGTACGTCAATTTTGTTTATATTTTTATGGGAAATTTTTTCAGTGAGACATTTTTACTATGAGCTTATTTATATACATACATATATACATATATTATGTACATTATTTGTTAGTTTTTCTTTTTCAACCTGTTGTAGCGAAAGTATCTTTTTTGGCCCTATATAATATACTCGGAATTAAATTAAAATTAATATTATTTTTTTTTACTTTAGCCATAATGTTAAGAATAAAAGGCATACGAGGGCTGCCTTTTATATTTCGGGATTAGAGAACAAAAACAAATATTAATCATTGAAAATCGCTTTATTGTTTTTCAAAATATTCCCCATGAAGATCTATACACTTTTGCATGCGTTTGAACCAATTGTCGAAGCACTTTTCCCACTCTGATTGAGGTATCTCCAAAACATGCATTCTGAACGCAGCAACCGCTTCTTCAGGTGTCGAAAAACGTTGACCTCTCAGTTTGTTTTTTACGTACGGGAATAAAAAGAAGTCATTTGGTGACAAGTCAGGACTATACGGCGGATGACTCATCAAATCGATGTTTTGAGTGCTCAAAAATGCAGTTGTTTGAGCCGATGTGTGAGAGCTCGCATTGTCGTGGTGAAGAGTGATCCGTCTTCGGCAGTTGGGTTTCCTGATTTCTTGGAAGACAACTGGCAATAAAATGGTTGTGTACCACTCAGAATTGACTATTCTGCGTTGTTCTATAGTGGTACGGTTGCGACATGTCCATATTTTCCGAAAAAACAGGCGATCATTTGCTTGCAAGTGCTTTGTGTGCGAACAACTTTTGTTGGATTCGGCTCATCTTGAAACACCCATACAGTCAACTGCTGTTTACTTTCGGGCTCATACGCGTAAATCCACGATTCATCACCTGTCACTATGTCATAGACGTGTTTTGAAGCACCGCGATCGTATTTTTTGAGCTTTTCTTTCGACCAATCGACACGAGCCTTTCTTTGAGCGATTGACAAATTGTGTGGGATACAACGCGAACAAATTTTTTTGACATTCAAATGTTTATGCAATATTGAATGTATGCTGGTCCCACTAATGCCTAAGGTTGTCTCAATCTCACGATAGGTCACATGCCGATCTTGCAATATCAGTTCGCGCACAGCATCAATGGTTTCCGGAACAACAACTGATTCTGGACGACCTTCGCGAAATTCGTGTTGGAGTGAACTACGACCTCGATTGAATTCACCATACCATCGTTAAACACTGGTCCTTGATGGAGCTTCATCGCCAAAAATTGAATTAAGTTCATCCATGCACTCTTGCTGCCTTAATCCACGTCGAAAGTTGTAAAAAATAACCGCACGAAAATGTTCACGATTTAATTCCATTTTTTCGCCAAGATGTTGAGTTAATGAGTACTGTAAACAACACAAATAGCACTCGAATGTCAAAACGTTCTGAGTACGTATAATCTCAAATATGTCAAACTTTACGATAGAGCTGTCAGTTGCCAGATTGCAACACTAGGGTTGTCCAATCCCGAAATATAAAAGGCAACCCTCGTACAATGTACAAGTAGAGACTTATGATACCTGCAAAATTTATTTCTGAATGTTTAATTTTAGTTTTGGATTTTTAATTTTTAGCCGATATCACCGGCGTTGTCCGGCTCGTTTTTTGATATGTACATACGTATTTGATATTATTATAATTCTATATATCGGAACCCATCCCACTTCGTTGGGAAGCTAATTTTTTCTGTCCCTGATTTAAAATTTTTCTAGTGTTCTGTGTTATAATAATGGAGAAAAATTGAGAAGGGAAGCAATGGAAACTACTATATTTAGTTAAAAAATGATTATTGTGTTTTAAATATAAAAATTTTATTTAATGTAATATATTTTTATTGTTTGAATTATCGTATATTTTATAAAGATTTGTATTTGTATTAAATTGTATTGCTGCTTAAAGAAAATTAGTTTTTATTATTTTTCATCCATCCATTGGAATCTGAAAACAAATTAACTTATTTTAAATGAAATTTATATTTGTGAAATAAATAAAATATTACAGAAATAAAAAGAAATATTATAAGAGCTGCACGATGAACAACGTTCATAGTTTTGCCATTTTCAGCAAAAACCTATAATCCAGATGGCTTTCCGACGCGAGAACATGTGACAAAAAGTTGACAATGGGAGAAGCATGGTGATTCCAAATCAATACCACATTCTCCTACGTATTTTCCTGGTATAATTGTCGCGTCAATAACATTGCCATATATTTTTTTAATTACCAAGCGAGTTCCGTTACACAATTAAGGCGATTGAATATTGCGCAATAAAATAATTGTAGAACCAATTTTTAATTGCAAATGATAAGGTGCCAAACCTGGTATATTTATGGAATTTAAAAATTCCGTTAGATAATTAACTGCTTCACTTTCTTCAGTGTATCGATTGATTTAAAAGACATTGTTTCTGTATCCAACATATTTTGAATTTTTAGATTCAAAAATTCTACTTCAATATTTTTGGGCGCCATTTTACAATTGCACGATTTCGTAACAATTGAATTTGCTTATAGTTTTGTAGAATGTTTGGGTATACATTTGTTATTAGTTCTGCTCGAGAATTAACAATTGTACAGAAATCTTCTGGAAATTCGATTTCTTTGGTTTGATCAGCAGCAATTATTCCATTTCCAATGTCAAGCAATTGTTTCACGTTGGTGTCCTGTTTTTAAATTATTAAATGATGTAGGTCCTCGAACATTAATTAATAATAAACGTAAATAGAAACATTCTTTTTGATTTGGATGAATGGTGTAAATTCTGCCTAAAACATTTGACTTAAAAATGCCAGGATGTCCATTGACAGGTGTACCTCGTTTTCAAAGTTCCCATTTTTTTTATCCCACGTATAGTAGGAAGGCATTTCTGAATACAGCAAATTACGTGTAAATGAATTTTGTTGTTCACATGTATTGAAAAATTCTGTTAAAGTAGCTTTTGGTGGAGAAACAGCTCGCTGTGTAATATTTTGATCTGTAAAGTAGACACGTTGTCCATTTTGAGGATGTACTGCTAGATGAATTACTGCTGGATCTCTTTCGTGCATTGAAAATGATAAAATACGCCGAGTACCCTCGCTGGTGCTTATATATCTTCCAGTTTGATATCTTGAAATTTCGTCATTTAAATTGTCTTGTCGCTCAATATTGAAAACTGCCATGTCAGTTCCTTTGTTGATATATTTGCAAATATAATTTATGGATTTTACGGATGAGCAAAGTTCAACATTAACGTGTGCCTTAAATGTTTTTGATAAAAATGGCGAATAAGGTACAATCCATATATTGTCAACTTCAAATTCATTTCTGTGAATATATATCGTGAATGAATTTCCAGAATTCTCACGTATATCTACGATATAATGGATAGCCATCGATTCCAGTAATCGTATGCATTGTAAAATCTCCAGGAAAATTTTTGGAACATTTACCATTAATCATACATGGTGAATTCATATTAAGTGCTCCACGTGGTGTTGTGTGTGGTAGTTGGCGAATTTATCAAAACACCCAAAAGGTTTAACTTATTTTATTATAAACCAAATAATTATTTTTATTTTTATTATTTATTAACAACAATATTCTGTATTTTATTTTTATTTCATAGAGTAAACTTATTTGATATTTATTTATCGTTAAAGATCAATGCTAAAATCACACTGATTCTCAAATCCTATCACTCTAAGTCGCATGTTATTCTTATTCTTTGCACAAAACAAAATTTTCCAATAATAATAAAATAAATATTAATTTTTTATTCACACAATATACACAATTAAATGTTATAACAAAAATGTTATAAATTAAATTTTAAGCACATTCACCATACGTCTTGCTAACTGAATATCCTTTGGCATAATTGTAACACGTTTGGCATGAATCGCGCATCCATTTGCATCTTCAATTAAACCAACTAAATATGTTTCACTTCACGACGAATTTCATGTCATTTCACATAAAGTTACTGTACCGGAACGATAATGATGTGTTTTTAACTCAATTGCAATAGTATACTTGTACGCGCATCCATTGTACATCCCAACAAGCAAAACCTTGAAAAATACAAATCGGAAATTTCTATCATTGCAAGAAAACGCCATTTTAAAATTCTCTTCTTACATCCAAACTTATTGGTCACAAGCACAACACAAACACGTAATTGAATTATTATTAAGGTATGTATTAACATAATACACCGAAAAACACAAGTTAACATAATAAATAATAAAAATCGCGACAAGCACAAGTAATGTCGCGTTATATTCTCAAGTACGATTATTACCCAATATGCAACGCCGACGGAATTCCATTTACATTCGCGTTCTAAAACCACACTGCTTCTATGGAAAGAACCATGTGTATCACGCGGAAATTCGTACTCCCCGCCAAAGAAAAGTGTCACAAAAATTCCGGTGTCGGTGTGAATCCCAACTAAAAAGAGAAAAAACCACAGAAACAAAAAGCACGTGTTTGTATATATTTTCCTATTGGAATAAATAATAATTCTTATTTGAAATAAAACAAAATTTTCCATTTATAATAAAATAAATATTAATTTTTTATTAGCACAAAAATACACAATTAAATTTTATAACACAAATTTTATAAATTAAATTTTAATCACGTTCACCATACGTCTTACACGTGCTTTTTGTTTCTGTTTTTTTCTCTCTTTTTAGTTGGGATTCGCACCGACACCGGAATTTTTGTGACACTTTTCTTTGGCGGGGAGTATGAATTTCCGCGTGATACACATGGTTCTTTCCATAGAAGCAGTGTGGTTTTAGAACGCGAATGTTAATGGAATTCCGTCGGCATTGCATATTGGGTTGTTTGTTCACCATACGCGCATCCAATTGAACATCCCAACAAGCACAACCGATCTTGAAAAGAAAAAAATGCATTGAAAATTTACAACGTAAATGTATTTCGCGACGACGCCATTGTGAGACAGATTTTTATTACCTTTTTAGTCCAAATTTGTACATCGCGATCACTAAATAACTTAATAATTATTATTGTATACTTAAATTTAAAACTATTTACTTTAACAAATAGAAAACATTATAATGAAACACAACACTTTAAAGAAAAAAAATCTAATTATGTAGTGCAACCGTGCACGTCGACTTGTCAGAAGAAAATGAAAATAAAAGATACAATCGAAACTTATAAAACGAAAATAATATTACCGCGAAATAGAAAGAGAAAAACAATTATTTTTCTCCAAAATCAATATTTTTGTGTATTTGATATTTTGTAGTACGGAATTTTGTACGACATTTGAGCAGTTTTTTCCACACAGTGGAATAATTGCATACTGGGGTGTCACAAAAATTCCGGTGTCGGTGTGAATCCCAACTAAAAAGAGAAAAAACCACAAACAAAAAGCACGTGCTCCCAGTATGCAATTATTCCACTGTGTGGAAAAAACTGCTCAAATGTCGTACAAAATTCCGTACTACAAAATATCAAATACACAAAAATATTGATTTTGGAGAAAAATAATTGTTTTTCTCTTTCTATTTCGCGGTAATATTATTTTCGTTTTATAAGTTTCGATTGTATCTTTTATTTTCATTTTCTTCTGACAAGTCGACGTGCACGGTTGCACTACATAATTAGATTTTTTTTCTTTAAAGTGTTGTGTTTCATTATAATGTTTTCCATTTGTTAAAGTAAATAGTTTTAAATTTAAGTATACAATAATAATTATTAAGTTATTTAGTGATCGCGATGTACAAATTTGGACTAAAAAGGTAATAAAAATCTGTCTCACAATGGCGTCGTCGCGAAATACATTTACGTTGTAAATTTTTAATGCATTTTTTTCTTTTCAAGATCGGTTGTGCTTGTTTGGATGTTCAATTGGATGCGCGTATGGTGAACAAACCAGACGTATGGTGAACGTGCTTAAAATTTAATTTCTAAAATTTGTGTTATAAAATTTAATTGTGTATTTTTGTGCTAATAAAAAATTAATATTTATTTTATTATAAATGGAAAATTTTATTTCAAATAAGAATTATTATTTATTCCAATAGGAAAATATATACAAACACGTGCTTTTTGTTTCGGTGTTTTTTTTCTCTTTTTAGTTGGGATTCACACCGACACCGGAATTTTTGTGACACTTTTCTTTGGCGGGGAGTACGAATTTCCGCGTGATACACATGGTTCTTTCCATAGAAGCAGTGTGGTTTTAGAACGCGAATGTAATGGAATTCCGTCGGCATTGCATATTGGGTTTGTATATATTTTCCTATTGGAATAAATAATAATTCTTATTTGAAATAAAACAAAATTTTCCATTTATAATAAAATAAATATTAATTTTTTATTAGCACAAAAATACACAATTAAATTTTATAACACAAATTTTATAAATTAAATTTTAAGCACGTTCACCATACGTCTTGTTTGATGCGTGTGCAGTTTTTCACACTTTATTTCACACGTATACGTATACGAATCATATTGGAATTCGTAAAATCCAATTGAATTTTTAATTGATTTATTAATGTGATAGTGCATGTGTACACTGTTATGAAATGAACTATTTTTTCAGGAAAAATGTCATTAAAATTAACTAGGGATTTTTAAGTAAAATTTAAATATACAAATTTAGTTAGAATTTGGTAGTGTTTGATATTGTGATTATTTTAATTTAACATAATATGAATATATTTTTTATATGTGTGTTGATTAAATAAAAATTCTCGTTAATTCATATTTTCCTCACGGTTCGATTGATGTCTTGTCACTTACTTTTTTTTCACATTTTCTTATACCATACGCATTTTGCAGCGGCAACAAAATTATTGAAAGTAGCAACGAGGACAATTTATCGTGAGCAACATAACTTTTCAAAGAAACATTCCTGAGGTTACGTCAAAAGGTGGCTTTTTTAATTAGTTCATTCATGGCTTTTTTAATTAGTTTATGTAAATTGATAACATTTACTAAAATAAAATATTGTTACGATTTTGCCTTGTCAATCAAGGTTCGAATCACTGGATTGTGAATAAATACACTGCTTCAAATTTTAACTCACACAATTTATTTACACAACACAATTTATTATACAACACGAAATTCACAATTAATTATTACACTTATAACACACTTTTTAATTATCACTTTAATAATCGCTTTAATAATCACTTTAATAATCTTTCTATTTAACCTTCACTGTATCACGTTTAAAATAATACTCAGCATTCCACGTCAACGCGCGCCTTTATATACCAAAATATTTGCTTCTAGAATAATCCTAAATGCGCAGCAAATATGTTAATATAGAAATACGCCTAAATGTTGAGTATAAATTATAAATGTAATTGAACAATTAATGAAATTAACTTATTCTATTCTATTCTAGGTATCACCGTAACACTACCCCCCACCTAAGCCTGTTCGTCCCGAACAGGATCCAGATCACCTCCTCTGTAGAGCGCCAAACGCTCTAAATGCACCACCTTTGGTTTACCTTTCCGTCCTTTCTGTATGCGATAAACCACGTCGTTCAACCTTTTAATGACAGTGTAAGGTCCTTCCCATGTGGGTTGCAACTTCGGTGATAATCCCTTGTGCCGTTGCGGGTTGTGAAGCCATACCAATTGCCCTTCCTCGAAGCCTTGATTATTTGCTCGTATGTCATATCGAGCTTTCATTCGATCACTTGATATTCGAATTTTCTCCCGTACAAATTGATGTATTTCATTGAGTTCCTCTTTCATCCGGTCGACGTAATCCTGTCCGCATAGAGCTGCTGATGGAACAGCTCCAAACTTTAAATCTCCTGGTAATCGCAGATTGTTCCCAAATATGGTTTTAGCTGGTGTCACTCCTGTTGTGTCATGTACCGCTGATCGGTAGGCCATCAGGAACATTGGTATATGTCGATCCCAGTTGCGTTGGTTCCTTTCCACAACTTTTGCTAGATATTCCTCTAATGTACCATTGAATCTTTCCACCATACCGTCCGATTGTGGGTGTAAAGGCGTCGTTCTTGTTTTATTGATTCCAAGTATCTGACATATCTCCTGAAATACCACCGATTCGAAATTCCTTCCTTGGTCCGTGTGAATTTCCATAGGTACACCAAATCTGCTAATCCAATTGTTAACCACGGCATCAGCTATTGTTGTTGTCTCCTGATTGGGTATGGGGTACACCTCCGGCCATTTGCTAAAATAATCCATTATTACTAGCACATATTTATTTCCGCTCTCGGTGGTCGGAAATGGCCCCGCCACATCCATTGCAATTCTCTCAAATGGTGCCCCGACATTATATTGTTTCATGGTTCCACGGCTTTTTCGTGCTGGTCCCTTTACTGCCGCACATTGGTCACATCTTCGACACCATTCTACTACTGACTGTCTACATCCGGACCAGTAGAAACGTTGGCGAATTTTGGCCAATGTTTTATTAATCCCTAGGTGACCTCCACTTGCTCCTCCATGATACTCCTTGAGGATTTCCGCTATCCGATCTTTTGGCACCACTACCAACAATTGTTTTACTTTACCATCCGTGCTTTCCCACTTTCGTTTTAAACATCCATTTTCTATGTGGAGGCTATCCCATTGAGCCCAATATGCTTTTACAATGGGAGTTTTGTCAGCTATCTCACTCCATGTGGGACGGTGTTCCTTTTCCTTATGTTCCATGATGAATGACAGGTCAGCATCCCGTAATTGCTCCTTTTTGATCATTTCATCAGTCCATTCCTCATCAGGTAGCACTTGCATAAGTCGAATATCGATGATGTTTTCCTTACCCTCCACACGCCCACAATGCTTGCATTCCACGGGACATGGCCTTCTTGATAATGCGTCGGCATTTCCATGTGCGCTTTTCTTTCGATGTTCAATATTGGCTTCATCTGTCACGCTGTCATCGCCTCTTTCTACTCTCGAAACTTGGATGGACCTTATGGGGCAATCGGTTGAGGGAGTCAGCTTTTGCTCCTTCAAGCTGTCTCTTTTTAACGACTCCAATGTCGTCCGACTCTCCTTTCTGGCCTCTCTCTGCTGTTCGTTTGGTGTACGCTTCATTGGAGATGGCGATCTTCCTCGTTTCTTCTTAATTTCCCAACAGTCCCGTGAGATGTGACCCATTCTATTACATACCCAGCATTTAATCCTGCTACTTCCATATCTGAACCTTGGTGTAGCCCGCTCGGTGTCCATTCTGGAATCAATCTCCACTCGGCGAATTTCCATTGCTGGTTTGACGATGGCCTGCACAGTTTCGTTTGTTAACGCATACGCGATGGTTTCCGTGAAAGTTGCCTTAGGTGACAACATCACCGCTCTGCGCGTCTCAGGATCTCGAATACCATCAATGAATGCATCTATTTTAATTCGCTCCATGTAATCGGCCGACATATTTGAATGTACTAAATGCGCGAGCCGCTCAATTGCCGATGAAAATTCCTGAAGCGATTCTCCTCCTCTTTGGTATCGACCCTTCAATTCCATGCGATAGATTTCTCGTTTGTGGTCACTTCCGTATTTCCGATCTAACGCCTTCATGATTCCCGTATAAATGTTCCGTTCCTGCTCGGGAATGATTTGTAGTGTTTCTGCCGCTTCGCCTTTAAGAGCCACAATTAACGCTCCAACACGTTGTTCTTCATTCCATTGATTTTGCTTAATCGCCGTTTCGAATTGGAACTTAAAAATACTGAAGGATGTTTTCCATCAAATGTTGGTGGTTTTATCTTAACTGCGTTAACCGTCTGGATCACTTGATGTGTCGTTCCATTCGCCTTGACATCTTGGAACTCCTTCTCGAGACGTTGAAACTCTTCTTTAACATTTTGAATTTCTGCGTGTACTTCTGTTTGCAATTTTTCCACTTTACCGTGTAGTGTAGATGATAACTCCAGAAACCTCTCGTCTATTTTCTTTTGGCCAACTTCTATTTGGTTTTTAATGTCCGCTCCTTGTTGCTCCATTTGTACCATCTTCTGTTTCATTTCTTGGTTCGATTGTTTAATGTCTGCCCCTTGCTGCTCCACCTGCTGTTTCATGTCCTGGTTCGACAATTTCATTTGATGTTTAATGTCCACCCCTTGTTGCTCCATCGATTGTTTAATTCCACCCAACTGTTGTCCCATCATTTGATTCATAGCAGCCATCAACTGCGATAAATCGAAACTTCCAGATGGGTTTTGTGCTGTTCCGACCACCGTTTGCACGTCCTTTTCTTTCTGGTAACCACTGATCTCATCCGGTTTTTCCTCCTCGAAATCATACTTGTCTGGATTTACACCTTCCTTCTCCATGGCCTCACGTAGTCGCTCCACCAAACTAGCTTTTGTGCCTTCACTGGCCAAACCTCGTTGTTTCAGTTGCTCCTTTAATTGCGCAAGCTTTAATTCGTAGAGAATCATTTTTCTTATTATTCACAATCCCACCGCTGTCACCAATTGTTACGATTTTGCCTTGTCAATCAAGGTTCGAATCACTGGATTGTGAATAAATACACTGCTTCAAATTTTAACTCACACAATTTATTTACACAACACAATTTATTATACAACACGAAATTCACAATTAATTATTACACTTATAACACACTTTTTAATTATCACTTTAATAATCGCTTTAATAATCACTTTAATAATCTTTCTATTTAACCTTCACTGTATCACGTTTAAAATAATACTCAGCATTCCACGTCAACGCGCGCCTTTATATACCAAAATATTTGTTTCTAGAATAATCCTAAATGCGCATCAAATATGTTAGTATAGAAATACGCCTAAATGTTGAGTATAAATTATAAATGTAATTGAACAATTAATGAAATTAACTTATTCTATTCTATTCTAGGTATCACCGTAACAATATAAAAAATTAAAATATTAGTACATAATCCAAAGGCACAAACCATAAAAGCCAAGTACTTTGTTTAGTACTAAAATCATTAACTCTAATTAGATTTCTAATTTGATTTAATTATCGAAATATAAGTAGGGTGATAGTAACATTTAAATATTTAAAAAAAATTAAATATTTTCGAAAAAAAATCGTGAACACTTTCGATCCAATGAGGAATTTAATTATCTATTAGACGCACTATTGGAACCTGAGTCAACATCTCTGGTAAGGAGTGTTAATGGCCATTTTCACTTCCAAGACAAATTTAACTATTTTCGAAAAAAAATCGTGAACACTTTGGGACTGGGGTTGGGGAATCATATATAGGCTCATCAGATGAGGAATTTAATTATCTATTAGACGCACTATTGGAATCTGAGTCAAAATCTCTGGTAAGGAGTGTTAATGGCCATTTTCAGTTCCAAGACAAATTTAAATATTTTCGAAAAAAAATCGTGAACACTTTGGGACTGGGGTTGGGGAATCATATATAGGCTCATCAGAAGAGGAATTTAATTATCTATTAGACGCACTATTGGAACCTGAGTCAACATCTCTGGTAAGAAGTGTTAATGGCCATTTTCAGTTCCAAGACAAATTTAAATATTTTCGAAAAAACATCGTGAACACTTTGGGACTGGGGTTGGGGAATCATATATAGGCTCATCAGATGAGGAATTTAATTATCTATTAGACGCACTATTGGAACCTGAGTCAACATCTCTGGTAAGGAGTGTTAATGGCCATTTTCACTTCCAAGACAAATTTAAATATTTTCGAAAAAAAAAATCGTGAATACTTTGGAACTGGGGTTGCAGGATCATATATAGGATCATCCAATGAGGAATTTGATTATCTATTAGACGCACTATTGGAACCTGAGTCAACATCTCTGTTAAGGAGTGTTAATGGCCATTTTCAGTTCAAAGACAAATTTAAATATTTTCGAAAAAAAATCGTGAACACTTTGGAACTGGGGTTGGGGAATCATATATAGGATCATCAGATGAGGAATTTAATTATCTATTAGACGCACTATTGGAACCTGAGTCAACATCTCTGGTAAGGAGTGTTAATGGCCATTTTCAGTTCCAAGACAAATTTAAATATTTTCGAAAAAAAAATCGTGAACACTTTGGGACTAGGGTTGGGGAATCATATATAGGCTCATCAGATGAGGAATTTAATTATCTATTAGACGCACTATTGGAACCTGAGTCAACATCTCTGGTAAGGAGTGTTAATGGCCACTTTCAGTTCCAAGACAAATTTAAATATTTTCGAAAAAAAATCGTGAACACTTTGGGACTGGGGTTGGGGGATCATATATAGGCTCATCAGATGAGGAATTTAATTATCTATTAGACGCACTATTGGAACCTGAGTCAACATCTCTGGTAAGGAGTGTTAATGGCCGTATTCAGTTCCAAGACAAATTTAAATATTTTCGAAAAAAAAATCGTGAACACTTTGGGGCTGGGGTTGGGGAATCATATATAGGCTCATCAGATGAGGAATTTAATTATCTATTAGACGCACTATTGGAACCTGAGTCAACATCTCTTGTAAGGAGTGTTAATGGCCATTTTCACTTCCAAGACAAATTTAAATATTTTCGAAAAAAATCGTGAACACTTTGGGACTGGGGTTGGGGAATCATATATAGGCTCATCAGAGGAGGAATTTAATTATCTATTAGACGCACTATTGGAACCTGAGTCAACATCTCTGGTAAGGAGTGTTAATGGCCATTTTCAGTTCCAAGACAAATTTAAATATTTTCGAAAAAAATCGAATAAAAATGAACTAAAATTAAAAACAATACGTTAAACCGTGATAAAAAAATTTAATAAAAAAATATTAAGTCTCATTTAAAAATAAATGAAATTTAATATTTTTTTATGAAAATATTAAATATATAAAAATATATAAAACATATAAAAATATATAAAAATTAAAAATCTCCGGCCGTAATTTTGAAATGCAGTAATTGTAGAGGCTAACGGCTTCCATAACTCTCACGGGCACGCGGGACGTCGCTGCGCTCCGTCCCCCCCACGCTCAGCCCTCCGAGGGGCTTTAGATTTGAATTTCGGGGGACGTACTAGCCGGGATCTTCAAACATGTCGCACTGCGTGCCGCACTTGGTAGCGGATTATATAGAATCTATTAATTACATCTATATGGCGTTTTTTTATCTTAAAAAACAAAATGTAATATTTAATATTTTTTTAAAAATCGCGACTTTTGTCTAAAAATCATCATTATTTATTATTTTTTAACTTGTCATCTACACTTTAGCCAAAATAGTTCATATGTACAAATTCAAATTTATTTTATTTATAAAAATATCTCTAAGATGGCAGTCAATCAAAATAACCATTTTTTAGTTAAAATTATAACCACCTAAAAAAAATTGTAGAAAAATTTAATCCAAAAGCGGAAAAAATTATAAATAATATATAAAAAATTGAAATTTATCTAACATGGCGTCTGATATGTTTACATTTTTAATTAAAATTATGACCATTTAAAAAAATGTCGCGACAGTCAATTTTGACTGCGATACTAAAGGCTAGGTAGCCGAAAATATTTAGAATTCAGGTTGTAACAAAAGTGTTTCTATATCCCTTATCCGGCCAAAAAATTAATATTTCTTAATTAATTTCTTATTTACCTGCTAAAATTTGTAGAAGAAAACAATTTTCTATATGTAAATTCATTATAGTACACATTCAAAAAAATTCGGTATCGGTATGTCCCTTTTCAGGCCAGAATTGTTCTTAAGTTTAAGTCCACCACTCACAAATGTGTATGTAAAAAATGGCGGTTTGTAATGTATTCCGGATTTTAATGGATCTCAGTTAAATCTGAATTATTTTTGAAAAAAAAACATTATAATTTGATTTGACATTTGGCGTTTGTACTCGTATTCAAATTACATATATCACGTTTATACCAATAGAATAAAAATATCTAAAAAGTGTCAATTTATATGGTATAGAAAGAGCAAAGCAAACTAAACTAATATGATATGTCATTGTCGCTATATAAATGAGGTATGCACACGAGATTTTAGTTTCTGTTTTCAAACTAAGTCCCAAAGTGATCACGATTTTTTTTCGAAAACAATTACATTTCTCTTGTACAGAAAAAGACCATTAAAAAATTCTCTACCAGACATGTTGACTCAGGTTCCGATAATGCGTCTAATAGATAATCAAATTCCTCATCCGATGAGCGTATATATGATTCCCCAACACCAGTACCAAAGTGTTCACGATTTTTTTTCGAAAATATTTAAATTTGTCTTGGAACTGAAAATGGCCATTAACACTCCTTACCAGAGATGTTGACTCAGGTTCCAATAGTGCGTCTAATAGATAATTAAATTCCTCATTGGATGAGCCTATATATGATTCCCCAACCCCAGTCCCAAAGTGTTCACCATTTTTTTCGAAAATATTTAAATTTGTATTGGAAGTGAAAATGGCCATTAACACTCCTTACCAGAGATATTGACTCAGGTTCCAATAGTGCGTCTAATAGATAATTAAATTCCTCATACGATGAGCCTATATATGATTCCCCAACCCCAGTCCCAAAGTGTTCACGATTTTTTTTCGAAAATATTTAAATTTGTCTTGGAACTGAAAATGGCCATTAACACTCCTTACCAGAGATGTTGACTCAGGTTCCAATAGTGCGTCTAATAGATAATTAAATTCCTCATACGATGAGCCTATATATGATCCCCCAACCAGAGTCCCAAAGTGTCCACGATTTTTTTTCGAAGAAACTCAAATTTGTCTTGGAAGTGAAAATGACCATTAACACTCCTTACCAGAGATGTTGATTCAGACTCCGATAGTGTGCCTAATAGATAATTAAATTCCTCATACGATGAGTCTATAAGTGATCCCCCAACCAGAGTCCCAAAGTGCCCACGATTTTTTTTCGAAGAAACTCAAATTTGTCTTGGAAGTGAAAATGGCCATTAACACTCCTTACCAGAGATGTTGACTCAGGTTCCAATAGTGCGTCTAATAGATAATTAAATTCCTCATACGATGAGGCTATATATGATCCCCCAACCAGGGTCCCAAAGTGTCCACGATTTTTTTTCGAAGAAACTCAAATTTGTCTTGGAAGTGAAAATGACCATTAACACTACTTACTAGAGATGCTGATTCAGGTTCCGATAGTGCGTCTAATGGATAATTAAATTCCTCATACGATGAGCCTATATATGATCCCCCAACCAGAGTCCCAAAGTGCCCACGATTTTTTTTCGAAGAAACTCAAATTTGTCTTGGAAGTGAAAATGGCCATTAACACTCCTTACCAGAGTTGTTGATTCAGGTTCCGATAGTGTGCCTAATAGATAATTAAATTCCTCATACGATGAGCCTATAAGTGATCCCCCAACCAGAGTCCCAAAGTGCCCACGATTTTTTTTTCGAAGAAACTCAAATTTGTCTTGGTAGTGAAAATGGCCATTAACACTCCTTACCAGAGATGTTGATTCAGGTTCCGATAGTGTGTCTAATAGATAATTAAATTCCTTATACGATGAGCCTATAAGTGATCCCCCAACCAGGGTCCCAAACTGTCCACGATTTTTTTTTCGAAGAAACTCAAATTTGTCTTGGAAGTGAAAATGGCCATTAACACTACTTACTAGAGATGCTGATTCAGGTTCCGATAGTGCGTCTAATAGATAATTAAATTCCTCATACGATGAGTCTATAAGTGATCCCCCAACCAGGGTCCCAAAGTGCCCACGATTTTTTTTCGAAGAAACTCAAATTTGTCTTGGAAGTGAAAATGGCCATTAACACTCCTTACCAGAGATGTTGACTCAGGTTCCAATAGTGCGTCTAATAGATAATTAAATTCCTCATACGATGAGCCTATATATGATCCCACAACCAGGGTCCCAAAGTGTCCACGATTTTTTTATGAAGAAAATCAAATTTGTCTTGGAAGTGAAAATGGCCATTACCACTCCTTACTAGATATGTTAATTCAGGTTCCAATAGTGCGTCTAATAGATAATTAAATTCTTCATTTGATGAGCCTATATTTGATCCCCCAACCAGGGTCCCAAAGTGTCCACGATTTTTTTTCGAAGAAACTCAAATTTGTCTTGGAAGTGAAAATGGCCATTAACACTCCTTACCAGAGATGTTGATTCAGGTTCCGATAGTGTGCCTAATAGATAATTAAATTCCTCATACGATGAGCCTATAAGTGATCCCCCAACCAGAGTCCCAAAGTGCCCACGATTTTTTTTCGAAGAAACTCAAATTTGTCTTGGAAGTGAAAATGGCCATTAACACTCCTTACTATAGATGTTGATTCAGGTTCCGATAGTGCGTCTAATAGATAATTAAATTCCTCATACGATGAGCCTATATATGATTCCCCAACCAGAGTCCCAAACTGTCCACGGTTTTTTTTCGAAGAAACTCAAATTTGTCTTGGAAGTGAAAATGGCCATTAACACTACTTACTAGAGATGCTGATTCAGGTTCCGATAGTGCGTCTAATAGATAATTAAATTCCTCATACGATGAGTTTATAAGTGATCCCCCAACCAGAGTCCCAAAGTGCCCACGATTTTTTTTCGAAGAAACTCAAATTTGTCTTCGAAGTGAAAATGGCCATTAACACTCCTTACCAGAGATGTTGATTCAGGTTCCGATAGTGTGCCTAATAGATAATTAAATTCCTCATACGATGAGCCTATAAGTGATCCCCCAACCAGAGTCCCAAAGTGCCCACGATTTTTTATCGAAGAAACTCAAATTTGTCTTGGAAGTGAAAATGGCCATTAACACTCCTTACCAGAGATGTTGATTCAGGTTCCGATAGTGTGCCTAATAGATAATTAAATTCCTCATACGATGAGCGTATAAGTGATCCCCCAACCAGAGTCTCAAAGTGCCCACGATTTTTTTTCGAAGAAACTCAAATTTGTCTTGGAACTGAAAATGGCCATTAACACTCCTTACCAGAGATGTTGACTCAGGTTCCAATAGTGCGTCTAATAGATAATTAAATTCCTCATACGATGAGCCTATATATGATCCCCCAACCAGAGTCCCAAAGTGTCCACGATTTTTTTTCGAAGAAACTCAAATTTGTCTTGGAAGTGAAAATGACCATTAACACTCCTTACCAGAGATGTTGACTCAGGTTCCGATAGTGTGCCTAATAGATAATTAAATTCCTCATACGATGAGTCTATAAGTGATCCCCCAACCAGGGTCCCAAAGTGCCCACGATTTTTTTTCGAAGAAACTCAAATTTGTCTTGGAAGTGAAAATGGCCATTAACACTCCTTACCAGAGATGTTGATTCAGGTTCCGATAGTGTGCCTAATAGATAATTAAATTCCTCATACGATGAGCCTATAAGTGATCCCCCAACCAGAGTCCCAAAGTGCCCACGATTTTTTTTCGAAGAAACTCAAATTTGTCTTGGAAGTGAAAATGGCCATTAACACTCCTTACCAGAGATGTTGATTCAGGTCCGATAGTGTGCCTAATAGATAATTAAATTTCTCATACGATGAGCCAATAAGTGATCTCCCAACCAGAGTCCCAAAGTGCCCACGGTTTTTTTTCGAAGAAACTCAAATTTGTCTTGGAAGTGAAAATGGCCATTAACACTCCTTACCAGAGATGTTGATTCAAGTTCCGATAGTGTGTCTAATAGATAATTAAATTCCTCATCTGATGAGCCTATATATGATCCCCCAACCAGGGTCCCAAACTGTCCACGATTTTTTTTTCGAAGAAACTCAAATTTGTCTTGGAAGTGAAAATGGCCATTAACACTCCTTACCAGAGATGTTGATTCAGGTTCCGATAGTGTGCCTAATAGATAATTAAATTCCTCATCTGATGAGCCTATATATGATCCCCCAACCAGAGTCCCAAAGTGCCCACGATTTTTTTTCGAAGAAACTCAAATTTGTCTTGGAAGTGAAAATGGCCATTAACACTCCTTACCAGAGATGTTGATTCAGGTTCCGATAGTGTGTCTAATAGATAATTAAATTCCTCATCTGATGAGCCTATAAGTGATCCCCCAACCAGAGTCCCAAAGTGCCCACGATTTTTTTTCGAAGAAACTCAAATTTGTCTTGGAAGTGAAAATGGCCATTAACACTCCTTACCAGAGATGTTGATTCAGGTTCCGATAGTGTGCCTAATAGATAATTAAATTTCTCATACGATGAGCCTATAAGTGATCCCCCAACCAGAGTCCCAAAGTGCCCACGATTTTTTTTCGAAGAAACTCAAATTTGTCTTGGAAGTGAAAATGGCCATTAACACTCCTTACCAGAGATGTTGATTCAGGTTCCGATAGTGTGTCTAATAGATAATTAAATTCCTCATCTGATGAGCCTATAAGTGATCCCCCAACCAGAGTCCCAAAGTGCCCACGATTTTTTTTCGAAGAAACTCAAATTTGTCTTGGAAGTGAAAATGGCCATTAACACTCCTTACCAGAGATGTTGATTCAGGTTCCGATAGTGTGTCTAATAGATAATTAAATTCCTCATCTGATGAGCCTATATATGATCCCCCAACCAGGGTCCCAAACTGTCCACGATTTTTTTTCGAAGAAACTCAAATTTGTCTTGGAAGTGAAAATGGCCATTAACACTACTTACTAGAGATGCTGATTCAGGTTCCGATAGTGCGTCTAATAGATAATTAAATTCCTCATAAGATGAGCCTATAAGTGATCCCCCAACCAGAGTCCCAAAGTGCCCACGATTTTTTTTCGAAGAAACTCAATTTTGTCTTGGAAGTGAAAATGGCCATTAACACTCCTTATCAGAGATGCTGATTCAGGTTCCAATAGTGTGTCTAATAGATAATTAAATTCCTCATCCGATGAGCTTATACATGATCCCCCAACCAGGGTCCCAAACTGTCCACGAAAATTTTTCGAAGAAACTCAAATTTGTCTTGGAAGTGAAAATCACCATTAACACTCCTTACCAGAGATGTTGATTCAGGTTCCGATAGTGTGTCTAACAGATAATTAAATCCCTCATCTGATGAGCCTATACATGATTCCCCAACCAGGGTCCCAAACTGTCCACGACTTTTTTTCGAAGAGACTCAAAATTGTATTTCAACTGAAAATGGCCATTAACACTCCTTACTATAGATGTTGATTCAGGTTCCGATAGTGTGTCTAATGGATAATTAAATTCCTCATCCGATGAGCCTATAAGTGATTCCCCAACCAGGGTCCCAAAGTGTCAACGATTTTTTTTCGAAGAGACTCAAAATTGTATTGGAACTGAAAATGGCCATTAACACTCCTTACTAGAGATGTTGATTCAGGTTCCGACAGTGTGTCTAATAGATAATTAAATTCCTCATCCGATGAGCTTATACATGATCCTCCAACCAGGGTCCTAAACTGTCCACGAATTTTTTTCGAAGAAACTCAAATTTGTCTTGGAAGTGAAAATGGCCGTTAACACTCCTTACCAGAGATGTTGAGTCAGGTTCCAATAATGCGTCTAATAGATAATTAAATTCCTCATCCGATGAGGCTATATATGATCCCCCAACCAGGGTCCCAAAGTGTCCACGATTTTTTTTCGAAGAAACTCAAAATTGTATTGGAATTGAAAATGGCCATTAACACTCCTTACCAGAGATCTTGACTCAGAGAATCGAAAAAGAAATTAAATTAAATACTAGGCGAGTTTTGAAGATGATGCACATCAAGACAAATCCAACAAGTCTAAATAAACAGAGTGATTGTGCATATCTTCAAGATTTTTACAACAATTTTTTGTAAAAATTGGCATTTTATTGTATTTTTCACTTTTGTAAGAGTTTATCATGACAAATTGAATTTTAATTTGGCAATTTTTTTTCAAAATCTTTTCAAAAAAAAAAACTCATTTTTTGGGCTAACACTTTCATTATATTTATTTTTTCTACATGTTTTTGCCTTATTAAATCTATACTGCTTTTCTTTAAATGTTTACAAAAATAGTATTTCTTGTTTTAATTTTTTCCGCTATTGAGTGACAGTATAGTGTTATAAAATTATTTTTTGTATTTCTTTTAAATATTTTTTAAATTAATTTAATTAATTATTTTATTAATTTATTATTGTAAGTTTTCTGTTTTTGTGCTAACTATTTTATGTTTTTTTAACTTTTACTTAACATATTTTTAGTACCATACATACATTATATTACCTGATGATGAACATAAATTTTGTTCGAAACGTCGTAAAATAAAAATATAAATAAATAAAAAAGGGCTATATACCAGAAAAGAGGTTTATTTAATCTTGACTCAGGTTCCAATAGTGTCTCTAATAGTTAATTAAATTCCTCATCTGATGAGCGTATATATGATCCCCCAACCAGGGTCCCAAACTGTCCACGATTTTTTTTTCGAAGAAACTCGAATTTGTCTTGGAACTGAAAATGGCCATTAATACTCCTTACCAGAGATTTTAGGGCCTGGGTCTAACAACTTATTAAATTCCTCGAGCCTGAATTCTATTTTTTAATGATTCATATTTATTCAATTTTTTAATGATTCATTAGGAATAAACTCTTAATAATTTTTCCTAGTCCTATTCTTAAGGCAACAATAGTTAAGATCTAGCATAGTATGAAAAATTTCAGCTAGAATAAAAGCTATAAAGCATCCTTTATTTAACCTTCTACTCGACAATGGATAAATATTATTCGATCAATCAAAATATGATTTTAAATTGTTCAATAAAGGGATGAAACAATAGACAAAAATATAGTATAGTTGATTTTGCTATATTTCACTGAATCGCTATAACTTTTTTTATTTCTATATTTTATTATTGCTGTGTTTTTTTATTAGCGCCCGATAGCTGTATCCGGAGCAGCCAATTTTCTATGTCAAAACTTATATTTAGCGCGCTATTATTGCATATAATTAATTTATTTAACTCTAAACCAAGATTTTTCATTCAACTTTTTAGGTAAAATTCGATAAAAAAATATCTTGCTCTCTTATTTATCGGGAGCCGCTATCGGGAGCGCTATCCATTTCAATGGGAAATTTGAAAAGGCTTTTAATTTTGTAAACCCCTGAAACCATTAGAAACTAAATCTTACAATAAAAATTTAAAACGCAGCAAAATGAATTCTTGTTTATAACGTCATGTCAAAATAAATGTCAATTAATATATTTCAGGTGATAAATGTTTGTTTTATTGATGAATTTAGTTTTAATTTTTATAGTACAGCGACACCAGTGAATAATAGCTGTAGTTTCAATAGAAAATAGCCATTTGGCGCCGGATAGTGCTCCAATATTAAAACACAGCATATTGTTACGATTTTGCCTTGTCAATCAAGGTTCGAATCACTGGATTGTGAATAAATACACTGCTTCAATTTTAACTCACACAATTTTATTTACACAACACAATTTATTATACAACACAATTTTCACAATTAATTATTATAATTATAACACACTTTTTAATTATCACTTTAATAATCGCTTTAATAATCGCTTTAATAATCACTTTAATAATCTTTCTATTTAACCTTCACTGTATCACGTTTAAAATAATACTCAGCAATACACGTCAACGCGCGCCTTTATATACCAAAATATTTGTTTCTAGAATAATCCTAAATGCGCAGCAAATATGTTAGTATAGAAATACGCCTAAATGTTTGAGTATACATTATAAATGTAATTGAACAATTAATGAAATTAACTTATTCTATTCTATTCTAGGTGTCACCGTAACACTACCCCCCACCTAAGCCTGTTCGTCCCGAACAGGATCCAGATCACCTCCTCTGTAGAGCGCCAAACGCTCTAAATGCACCACCTTTGGTTTACCTTTCCGTCCTTTCTGTATGCGATAAACCACGTCGTTCAACTTTTTAATGACAGTGTAAGGTCCTTCCCATGTGGGTTGCAACTTCGGTGATAATCCCTTGTGCCGTTGCGGGTTGTGAAGCCATACCAATTGCCCTTCCTCGAAGCCTTGATTATTTGCTCGTATGTCATATCGAGCTTTCATTCGATCACTTGATATTCGAATTTTCTCCCGTACAAATTGATGTATTTCATTAAGTTCTTCTTTCATTCGGTCGACGTAATCCTGTCCGCATAGAGCTGCTGATGGAACAGCCCCAAATTTTAAATCTCCCGGTAATCGCAGATTGTTCCCAAATATGGTTTTAGCTGGTGTCACTCCTGTTGTGTCATGTACCGCTGATCGGTAGGCCATCAAGAACATCGGTATATGTCGATCCCAGTTGCGTTGGTTCCTTTCCACAACCTTTGCTAGATATTCCTCCAATGTGCCATTGAATCTTTCCACCATACCGTCCGACTGTGGGTGTAAAGGCGTCGTTCTCGTTTTATTGATTCCAAGCATCTGACATATCTCCTGAAATACCACCGATTCGAAATTCCTTCCTTGATCCGTGTGAATTTCCATCGGTACACCAAATCTGCTAATCCAATTGTTGACCACGGCATCAGCTATTGTTGTTGTCTCCTGATTGGGTATGGGGTACACCTCCGGCCATTTGCTAAAATAAACCATTATTACTAGCACATATTTATTTCCGCTCTCGGTGGTCGGAAATGGCCCCGCCACATCCATTGCAATTCTCTCAAATGGTGCCCCGACATTATATTGTTTCATGGTTCCACGGCTTTTTCGTGCTGGTCCCTTTACTGCCGCACATTGGTCACATCTTCGACACCACTCTACTACTGACTGTCTACATCCGGACCAGTAGAAACGTTGTCGGATTTTGGCCAATGTTTTATTAATCCCTAGGTGACCTCCACTTGCTCCTCCATGATATTCCTTGAGGATTTCCGCTATCCGATCTTTTGGCACCACTACCAACAATTGTTTTATTTTACCATCCGTGCTTTCCCACTTTCGTTTTAAACAACCATTTTCTATGTGGAGGCTATCCCATTGAGCCCAATATGCTTTTACAATGGGAGTTTTGTCAGCTATCTCACTCCATGTGGGCCGGTGTTCCTTTTCCTTATGTTGCATGATGAATGATAGGTCAGCATCCCGTAATTGCTCCTTCTTGATCATTTCATCAGTCCATTCCTCATCAGGTAGCACTTGCATAAGTCGAATATCGATGATGTTTTCCTTACCCTCCACACGCCCACAATGCTTGCATTCCACGGGACATGGCCTTCTTGATAATGCGTCGGCATTTCCATGTGCGGTTCCCTTCCGATGTTCAATTTGGAAATCGTAGCTTTGCAAACGTTCGATCCAACGTGCTACTTGTCCCTCTGGATTTTTGAATTGTAACAACCAGCGCAAAGCTCCATGATCCGTCCGTAGCAGAAATTTTTGGCCATAGAGGTACTTATGGAAGTGCTTAACACATTCCACTATAGCCAACAACTCTTTCCGTGTAACACAATAATTCCGTTCCGGTTTTGATAACATCTTGGAGTAATATGCAATAACTCGCTCCTCACCATTTGTTGCCTGTGATAATACTCCTCCTATACCATCATTACATGTATCGGTGTCCAAAATGAATTTAACGTTGGGTATAGGGTATGCGAGGATTGGTGCTTCGCATAATCGTCGTCTTAGTTCCACAAATGCCTCTTCTTGATCATCCTTCCATTCGAATGCCTTGTTCTTCCTGGTTAACTCGTGTAAACTCTTTGCAATATTGGCGAATCCTGGCACGAATCGTCTATAATAGGTACACAATCCAAGGAAGCTCCGTAATTCATGTAAGTTTTTAGGTCGTGGCCATTCTTTCACTGCTGCTATCTTGTTTTCATCGGTATGGATTCCATTGGTTGTTACCTTATGACCCAAATATTTTACTTCCGTTCTAAATAGTTTGCATTTCTTTGGGCTTAGCTTCAATCCGGCGGCTTGTATCCGATCCAAAACCTCTGCCAAATTCCTTAAATGCTCGTCGAAGTCCTTGCCCATAACGATGATGTCGTCCAAATATACGAGGCACGTCCTCCAATGTAATCCCTTTAGCACGCGCTCCATTAGCCGTTCAAAAGTCGCAGGGGTGTTACAAAATCCGAATGGCATAACGTTAAATTGCCATAATCCGTTACCCACACTGAATGCCGTTTTCTCGCGATCTTCCTCCTGGACTTCCACTTGCCAATAGCCGCTTTGCAGATCTAATGTCGAAAATATTCGAGCACCCGATAATGTGTCTAACGTGTCATCGATCCTTGGCAATGGGTAACTATCCTTTTTCGTCACAGCATTTAATTTTCGGTAATCCACGCAGAATCTCATGCTACCATCCTTTTTCTCGACTAACACCACTGGTGAACTCCATGGACTGCTTGATGTTTCGATTACCCCTGCTGCTTGCATATCTTTTACCATTTGATCCACTTCTCCTTGCTTTACCAAAGGTAATCTCCTGGGTGGTTGGCGAATCGGCATTTCTGCTCCTGTATCTATTCGATGTTTTACCATTGTGGTTCTCCCATTATTGTCCGGTGTACTGCAGAATATTGGCATGTACCGCTCGAGCAATTGTTTTGCCAAATTTTTCTGTTCCATGGTAAGATCTTCGGTCCATTTCTCCATAAGTTGATCTATAATCTCTTTCTGCACTTGCGAGTTAGCCGTCTTAATCGGATTTTTCTGCTCGCACTTCACTATCGCCGATATTTCTTCACATTTTCCGATTATTGTCCCTTTCTTGATGGTTTTCGTCTTATCCGAGAGATTTAGAGTCCTAACTGGTACTCTATTATCGCTGTCTGGTTTTACTAAAACTTTCCCGATCATAATTTCTCTGGCTCCGCTCTCCGCTTCATTGGCTTCCACAACCCACAACCTGGGTGACCCAGAACCTCCTTCCAATCTTGCCCATACTATTGTTTCCGAGTTCGGTGGCAGCTTCTCCCGATGATCCATTATAATTTGCCTGGTCGTTTCTCTTATAACGGCGCTAACGTGAAGTGGCAACTCGATATTATCGTAGGTTGATACACCCCGTCCAACATCCACCACGAAGCCATTCGTTCTCATGAAGTCCATTCCCAAGATCACTTCGTCTACAATATCTGCAACCAGCACCTCGTGTTGAAAGTGATTTCGTCCAATCCTTATTTTTACGACCTTTTTCCCTTTTATTGCTGAATTTTCTCCAGTCGCCGTTCGTAATTTCATGCCATTAGCTGGTTCCATAATTCCATTGATAATATCCTCACGAACAATCGTATGTGTTGCTCCCGTATCTAGCGTGATCATGCATTTCTTCCCATCAATATCGGCTTCAATTGTTAAGCTGTCACCGTTCCTTGCTATTCTCGAGACATGGATGGAGGTTATGGGGCAATCGGTTATGGGAGTCAGCTTCTGCCCCTGCAAACTGACTCTTTTTAGTTTAACAACTCCGCTGTCGTCTGACCCGCCTTTCTGAATTCTATCTGCTCCTCGTTTGATCTGCGCTTCATAGGAGATGGCGACCTTGCTCGTTTCTTCTTAATCTCCCAACAGTCCCGTGAGATGTGACCCATTCTATCACATACCCAGCATTTAATCCTGCCACTTCCATCTCTGAACCTTGGCGTAGCCCGCTCGGTGTCTATTCTGGAATCAATCTCCACTCGACGAATTTTCGTTGCTGGTTTGATGATGGTTTGCGCAGTTTCGTTTGTTAACGCACAAGCGATGGTTTCCGTGAAAGTTGCCTTAGGTGACAACATCACCGCTCTGCGCGTCTCAGGATCTCGAATACCGTCAATAAACGCATCTATTTTAATTCGCTCCATGTAATCGGCCGACATATTTGAATGTGCTAAATGCGCGAGCCGCTCAATTGCCGATGAAAATTCCTGTAGCGATTCTCCTCCTTTTTGGTATCGACTCTTCAATTCCATGCGATAGATTTCTCGTTTGTGATCACTTCCGTATTTTCGATCTAACGCCTTCATAATTCCCATGTAAACGTTCCGTTCTTGCTCGGGAATGATTTGAAGTGTTTCTGCCGCTTCGCCTTTAAGAGCCACAATTAACGCTGCAACACATTGTTCTTCAGTCCACTGATTTTGCTTAATCGCCGTTTCGAACTGGAACTTAAAAATACTGAAGGATGTTGTTCCATCAAATGTTGGTGGTTTTATCTTAACTGCATTAACCGTCTGGATCACTTGCTGTGTCGTTCCATTCGCCTTGACATCTTTGAGCTCCTTCTCGAGACGTTTAAAATCTTGTTCAACCGATTCAAATTTTTGTTGAACTGTCCCTTTAACATTTTGAATTTCTGCGTGTACTTCTGTTTGCAGTTTTTCCACTTTACCGTGTAGTGTAGAAGATAATTCCAAAAACCTCTCGTCTATTTTCTTTTGGCTATCTTCTATTTGGTTTTTAATGTCCGCTCCTTGTTGCTCCATTTGTACAATCTTCTGTTTAATGTCCGCCCCTTGTTGCTCCACTTGAAACATCTGTTGTTTCATGTCCTGGTTCGATTGTTTAATGTCCGCCCGTTGTTGTTCCATCTGTTGTTTCATTCCACCCAACTGTTGACCCATCATTTGATTCATAGCTGCCATTAACTGAGATAAATCAAAACTTCCGGATGGGTTTTGTGTTGTTTCGACCATCGTTTGTTCTTCCTTTTCTTTCTTGTCCACACTGATCTCATCCGTGTTGTCCTCCTCGAAATCATACACATCTGGATTTACACCTTCCTTCTCCATGGCCTCACGTAGTCGCTCCACCAAACTAGCTTTTGTGCCTTCACTGGCCAAACCTCGCTGTTTCAGCTGCTCCTTTAATTGCGCAAGCTTTAATTCGTAGAGAATCATTTTTCTTATTATTCACAATCCCACCGCTGTCACCAATTGTTACGATTTTGCCTTGTCAATCAAGGTTCGAATCACTGGATTGTGAATAAATACACTGCTTCAAATTTTTAACTCACACAATTTATTTACACAACACAATTTATTATACAACACGAAATTCACAATTAATTATTACACTTATAACACACTTTTTAATTATCACTTTAATAATCGCTTTAATAATCACTTTAATAATCTTTCTATTTAACCTTCACTGTACCACGTTTAAAATAATACTCAGCAATACACGTCAACGCCTTTATATACCAAAATATTTGTTTCTAGAATAATCCTAAATGCGCAGCAAATATGTTAGTATAGAAATACGCCTAAATGTTTGAGTATACATTATAAATGTAATTGAACAATTAATGAAATTAACTTATTCTATTCTATTCTAGGTGTCACCGTAACATTACAATCAATTGGATAAAATTTTAGTACACACTGACGTAATTGGTTTTAGTACTAATTTTTGTATAGGAACAGTCATGTTTTCTAATTAGATTTTAATTTAACAGTGTTACACTAATACAATGATAAAAGTGTGAATTTGTGAAGAACTTCACACGCATTCTTGTTTGTTCACCATACGCGCATCCAATTGAACATCCCAACAAGCACAACCGATCTTGAAAAGAAAAAAATGCATTGAAAATTTACAACGTAAATGTATTTCGCGACGACGCCATTGTGAGACAGATTTTTATTACCTTTTTAGTCCAAATTTGTACATCGCGATCACTAAATAACTTAATAATTATTATTGTATACTTAAATTTAAAACTATTTACTTTAACAAATAGAAAACATTATAATGAAACACAACACTTTAAAGAAAAAAATCTAATTATGTAGTGCAACCGTGCACGTCGACTTGTCAGAAGAAACTGAAAATAAAAGATACAATCGAAACTTATAAAACGAAAATAATATTACCGCGAAATAGAAAGAGAAAAACAATTATTTTTCTCCAAAATCAATATTTTGTTGTATTTGATATTTTGTAGTACGGAATTTTGTACGACATTTGAGCAGTTTTTTCCACACAGTGGAATAATTGCATACTGGGTAAACTGAAGATACAAAACAATAAACAAAAAAATAAAAATAAAAACTTCGCAAACGAAAGAGAAAGAAATTTCTTTCTGCCGAAAATCAATTTTTTTGTGTCTGATATTTTGTAATACGGAATTTAGTACGACATTTGAGCAGTCTTTTCCACACAGTGGAAAAATTGCATACTGGGGGGTTACATAATGTTACGGTGACACCTAGAATAGAATAGAATAAGTTAATTTCATTAATTGTTCAATTACATTTATAATTTATACTCAACATTTAGGCGTATTTCTTTACTAACATATTTGCTGCGCATTTAGGATTATTCTAGAAACAAATATTTTGGTATATAAAGGCGCGCGTTGACGTGTAATGCTGAGTATTATTTTAAACGTGATACAGTGAAGGTTAAATAGAAAGATTATTAAAGTGATTATTAAAGTGATTATTAAAGCGATTATTAAAGTGATAATTAAAAAGTGTGTTATAATTATAATAATTAATTGTGAATTTTGTGTTGTATAATAAATTGTGTTGTGTAAATAAATTGTGTGAGTTCAAATTTGAAGCAGTGTATTTATTCACAATCCAGTGATTCGAACCTTGATTGACAAGGCAAAATCGTAACAATTGGTGACAGCGGTGGGATTGTGAATAATAAGAAAAATGATTCTCTACGAATTGAAGCTTGCGCAATTAAAGGAGCAACTGAAACAACGAGGTTTGGCCAGTGAAGGCACAAAAGCTAGTTTGGTGGAGCGACTACGTGAGGCCATGGAGAAAGAAGGTGTAAATCCAGACAAGTATGATTTCGAGGAGGAAAAACCGGATGAGATCAGTGTTGACCAGAAAGAAAAGGACGTGCAAACGGGGGTCGGAGCAGCACAAAACCCATCTGGAAGTTTCGATTTATCGCAGTTGATGGCTGCTATGAATCAAATGATGGGACAACAGTTGGGTGGAATTAAACAATCGATGGAGCAACAAGGGGCGGACATTAAACATCAAATGAAATTGTCGAACCAGGATATGAAACAGCAGATGGAGCAACAAGGGGCGGACATTAAAAACCAAATAGAAGATGGCCAAAAGAAAATGGACGAGAGGTTTTTGGAATTATCTTCTACACTACACGGTAAAGTGGAAAAACTGCAAACAGAAGTACACGCAGAAATTCAAAATGTTAAAGGGACGGTTCAACAAAAATTTGAATCGGTTGAACAAGATTTTAAACGTCTCGAGAAGGAGCTCAAAGATGTCAAGGCGAATGGAACGACACAACAATTGATCCAGACGGTTAATGCAGTTAAGATAAAACCACCAACATTTGATGGAACAACATCCTTCAGTATTTTTAAGTTCCAGTTCGAAACGGCGATTAAGCAAAATCAGTGGACTGAAGAACAATGTGTTGCAGCGTTAATTGTGGCTCTTAAAGGCGAAGCGGCAGAAACACTACAAATCATTCCCGAGCAGGAACGGAACGTTTACATGGGAATTGTGAAGGCGTTAGATCGAAAATACGGAAGTGATCACAAACGAGAAATCTATCGCATGGAATTGAAGGGTCGATACCAAAAAGGAGGAGAATCGCTACAGGAATTTTCATCGGCAATTGAGCGGCTCGCGCATTTAGCCCATTCAAATATGTCGGCCGATTACATGGAGCGAATTAAAATAGATGCATTCATTGATGGTATTCGAGATCCTGAGACGCGCAGAGCGGTGATGTTGTCACCTAAGGCAACTTTCACGGAAACCATCGCTTGTGCGTTAACAAACGAAACTGCGCAAACCATCATCAAACCAGCAATGAAAATTCGTCGAGTGGAGATTGATTCCAGAATAGACACTGCGCGGGCTACGCCAAGGTTCAGATATGGAAGTGGCAGGATTAAATGCTGGGTATGTGATAGAATGGGTCACATCTCACGGGACTGTTGGGAGATTAAGAAGAAACGAGCAAGGTCGCCATCTCCTATGAAGCGTAGATCAAACGAGGAGCAGATAGAATCCAGAAAGGAGGGTCAGACGACAGCGGAGTCGTTAAACTAAAAAGAGTCAGTTTGCAGGGGCAGAAGCTGACTCCCATAACCGATTGCCCCACAACCTCCATCTATGTTTCGAGAATAGCAAGTAACGGTGACAGCTTAACAATTGAAGCCGATATTGATGGGAAGAAATGCATGATCACGCTGGATACGGGAGCAACACATACGATTGTTCGTGAGGATGTTATCGATGGAATTATGGAACCAGCTAATGGCATTAAATTACGAACGGCGACTGGAGAAAATTCAGCAATAAAAGGGAAAAAGGTCGTAAAAATAAGGATTGGACGAAATCACTTTCAACACGAGGTGCTGGTTGCAGATATTGTAGACGAAGTCATCTTGGGAATGGACTTTATGAGAACGAATGGCTTCGTGGTGGATGTTGGACGGGGTGTATTAACCTACGATAATATCGAGTTGCCACTTCACGTTAGCGCCGTTATAGGAGAAACGACCAGGCAAATTATAATGGATCATCGCGAGAAGCTGCCACCGAACTCGGAAACAATAGTATGGGCAAGATTGGAAGGAGGTTCTGGGTCACCCAGGTTGTGGGTTGTGGAAGCCAATGAGCGGAGAGCGGAGCCAGAGAAATTATGATCGGGAAAGTTTTAGTGAAACCAGACAGCGATAATAGAGTACCAATTAGGACTCTAAATCTCTCGGATAAGACGAAAACCATCACGAAAGGGACAATAATCGGAAAATGTGAAGAAATATCGGCGATAGTGAAATGCGAGCAGAAAAATCCGATTAAGACGGCTAACTCGCAAGTGCAGAAAGAGATTATAGATCAACTCATGGAAAAATGAACCGAAGATCTTACCATGGAACAGAAAAATTTGGCAAAACAATTGCTCGAGCGGTACATGCCAATATTCTGCAGTACACCGGACAATAATGGGAGAACCACAATGGTAAAACATTGAATAGATACAGGAGCAGAAATGCCGATTCGCCAACCACCCAGAAGATTACCATTGGCAAAGCAAGGAGAAGTGGATCAAATGGTAAAAGATATGCAAGCAGCAGGGGTAATCGAAACATCAAGCAGTCCATGGAGTTCACCAGTGGTGTTAGTCGAGAAAAAGGATGGTAGCATGAGATTCTGCGTGGATTATCGAAAATTAAATGCTGTGACGAAAAAGGATAGTTACCCATTGCCAAGGATCGATGACACGTTAGACACATTATCGGGTGCTCGAATATTTTCGACATTAGATCTGCAAAGCGGCTATTGGCAAGTGGAAGTCCAGGAGGAAGATCGCGAGAAAACGGCATTCAGTGTGGGTAACGGATTATGGCAATTTAACGTTATGCCATTCGGATTATGTAACGCCCCTGCGACTTTTGAACGGCTAATGGAGCGCGTACTAAATGGATTACATTGGAGGACGTGCCTCGTATATTTGGACGACATCATCGTTATGGGCAAGGATTTCGACGAGCATTTAAGGAATTTGGCAGAGGTTTTGGATCGGATACAAGCCGCCGGATTGAAGCTAAGCCCAAAGAAATGCAAACTATTTAGAACGGAAGTAAAATATTTGGGTCATAAGGTTACAACCAATGGAATCCATACCGATGAAGACAAGATCGCAGCAGTGAAGGAATGGCCACGACCTAAAAACTTACATGAACTACGGAGCTTCCTTGGATTGTGTACCTATTATAGACGATTCGTGCCAGGATTCGCCAATATTGCAAAGAGTTTACACGAGTTAACCAGGAAGAACAAGGCATTCGAATGGAAGGGTGAACAGGAAGAGGCATTTGTGGAACTAAGACGTCGATTATGCGAAGCACCAATCCTCGCATACCCTATACCCAACATTAAATTCATTTTGGACACCGATGCAAGTAATGACGGTATAGGAGGAGTATTATCACAGGCAACAAATGGTGAGGAGCCAGTTATTGCATATTACTCCAAGATGTTATCAAAACCGGAACGGAATTATTGTGTTACACGGAAAGAGTTGTTGGCTATAGTGGAATGTGTTAAGCACTTCCATAAGTACCTCTATGGCCAAAAATTTCTTCTACGGACGGATCATGGAGCTTTGCGCTGGTTGTTACAATTCAAAAATCCAGAGGGACAAGTAGCACGTTGGATCGAACGTTTGCAAAGCTACGATTTCCAAATTGAACATCGGAAGGGAAACGCACATGGAAATGCCGACGCATATTCAAAAAGGCCATGTCCCGTGGAATGCAAGCATTGTGGGCGTGTGGAGGGTAAGGAAAACATCATCGATATTCGACTTATGCAAGTGCTACCCGATGAGGAATGGACTGATGAAATGATCAAGAAGGAGCAATTACGTGATGCTGACCTGTCATTCATCATGAAACATAAGGAAAAGGAACACCGGCCCACATGGAGTGAGATAGCTGACAAAACTCCCATTGTAAAAGCATATTGGGCTCAATGGGATAGCCTCCACATAGAAAATGGATGTTTAAAACGAAAGTGGGAAAGCACGGATGGTAAAGTAAAACAATTGTTGGTAGTGGTGCCAAAGGATCGGATAGCGGAAATCCTGAAGCAGTATCATGGAGGAGCAAGTGGAGGTCACTTAGGGATTAATAAAACAATAGCCAAGATTCGCCAACGATTCTACTGGTCCGGATGTAGACAGTCAGTAGTAGAATGGTGTCGAAGATGTGACCAATGTGCGGCAGTAAAGGGACCAGCACGAAAAAGCCGTGGAACCATGAAACAATATAATGTCGGGGCACCATTTGAGAGAATTGCAATGGACGTGGCGGGGCCATTTCCGACCACCGAGAGCGGAAATAAATATGTGCTAGTAATAATGGATTATTTCAGCAAATGGCCGGAAGTGTACCCCATACCCAATCAGGAGACAACAACAATAGCTGATGCCGTGGTCAACAACTGGATTAGCAGATTTGGTGTACCGATGGAAATTCACACGGATCAAGGAAGGAATTTCGAATCGGTGGTATTTCAGGAGATATGTCAGATGCTTGGAATCAATAAAACAAGAACGACGCCTTTACACCCACAGTCGGACGGTATGGTGGAAAGATTCAATGGCACATTGGAGGAATATCTAGCAAAGGTTGTTGAAAGGAACCAACGCAACTGGGATCGACATATACCGATGTTCCTGATGGCCTACCGATCAGCGGTACATGACACAACAGGAGTGACACCAGCTAAAACCATATTTGGGAACAATCTGTGATTACCGGGAGATTTAAAGTTTGGAGCTGTTCCATCAGCAGCTCTATGCGGACAGGATTACGTCGACCGGATGAAAGAGGAACTCAATGAAATACATCAATTTGTACGGGAGAAAATTCGAATATCAAGTGATCGAATGAAAGCTCGATATGACATACGAGCAAATAATCAAGGCTTCGAGGAAGGGCAATTGGTATGGGTTTACAACCCGCAACGGCAGAAGGGATTATCACCGAAGTTGCAATCCACATGGGAAGGACCTTACACTGTCATTAAAAAGTTGAACGATGTGGTATATCGCATACAGAAAGGACGGAGAGGTAAACCAAAGGTGGTGCATTTAGAGCGTTTGGCGCTCTACAGAGGAGGTGATCTGGATCCTGTTCGGGACGAACAGGCTTAGGTGCGGGGTAGTGTTACGGTGACACCTAGAATAGAATAGAATAAGTTAATTTCATTAATTGTTCAATTACATTTATAATTTATACTCAACATTTAGGCGTATTTCTATACTAACATATTTGCTGCGCATTTAGGATTATTCTAGAAACAAATATTTTGGTATATAAAGGCGCGCGTTGACGTGTAATGCTGAGTATTATTTTAAACGTGATACAGTGAAGGTTAAATAGAAAGATTATTAAAGTGATTATTAAAGTGATTATTAAAGCGATTATTAAAGTGATAATTAAAAAGTGTGTTATAATTATAATAATTAAATTGTGAAAATTGTGTTGTATAATAAATTGTGTTGTGTAAATAAAATTGTGTGAGTTAAAATTGAAGCAGTGTATTTATTCACAATCCAGTGATTCGAACCTTGATTGACAAGGCAAAATCGTAACAATAATGTTACGGTGACACCTAGATTAGAATAGAATAAGTTAATTTCATTAATTGTTCAATTACGTGTATAATTTATACTCAACATTTAGGCGTATTTCTATACTAACATATTTGCTGCGCATTTAGGATTATTCTAGAAACAAATATTTTGGTATATAAGGGCGCGCGTTGACGTGTATTGCTGAGTATTATTTTAAACGTGATACAGTGAAGGTTAAATAGAAAGATTATTAAAGTGATTATTAAAGCGATTATTAAAGTGATAATTAAAAAGTGTGTTATAATTATAATAATTAATTGTGAAAATTGTGTTGTATAATAAATTGTGTTGTGTAAATAAAATTGTGTGAGTTAAAACTGAAGCAGTGTATTTATTCACAATCCAGTGATTCGAACCTTGATTGACAAGGCAAAATCGTAACAATTGGTGACAGCGGTGGGATTGTGAATAATAAGAAAAATGATTCTCTACGAATTAAAGCTTGCGCAATTAAAGGAGCAACTGAAGCAGCGAGGTTTGGCTAGTGAAGGCACAAAAGCTAGTTTGGTGGAGCGACTACGTCAGGCCATGGAGAAGGACGGTTTAAATCCAGATGTGTATGATTTCGAGGAGGACAACACGGATGAGATCAGTGTGGGCAAGAAAGAAAAGGAAGAACAAACGATGGTCGGAAGAACACAAAACCCATCTGGAAGTTTCGATTTATCGCAGTTGATGGCTGCTATGAATCAGATGATGGGACAACAGTTGGAGGGAATAAAACAATC
Source organism: Nephrotoma appendiculata (assembly GCA_947310385.1). Lineage (NCBI taxonomy): Eukaryota > Metazoa > Arthropoda > Insecta > Diptera > Tipulidae > Nephrotoma > Nephrotoma appendiculata. The sequence goes on from OX371225.1 coordinate 106,584,871, forward strand.
GAACGAGGGAATTAAACAGCAGATGTTACAAGTGGAGCAACAAGGGGCGGACATTAAACAATCGAACCAGGATATGAAACAACAGATGTTACAAGTGGAGCAACAAGGAGCGGACATTAAACATCAAATGAAATTGTCGAACCAGGACATGAAACAGCAGATGGAGCAACAAGGGGCGGACATTAAAAACCAAATAGAAGATGGCCAAAAGAAAATAGACGAGAGGTTTTTGGAATTATCTTCTACACTACACGGTAAAGTGGAAAAACTGCAAACAGAAGTACACGCAGAAATTCAAAATGTTAAAGGGACGGTTCAACAAAAATTTGAATCGGTTGAACAAGATTGTGCGTTAACAAACGAAACTGCGCAAACCATCATCAAACCAGCAATGAAAATTCGTCGAGTGGAGATTGATTCCAGGATAGACACCGAGCGGATTACGCCAAGGTTCAGAGATGGAAGTGGCAGGATTAAATGCTGGGTATGTGATAGAATGGGTCACATCTCACGGGACTGTTGGGAGATTAAGAAGAAACGAGCAAGGTCGCCATCTCCTATGAAGCGCAGATCAAACGAAGAGCAGATAGAATCCAGAAAGGCGGGTCAGACGACAGCGGAGTCGTTAAACTAAAAAGAGTCAGTTTGCAGGGGCAGAAGCTGACTCCCATAACCGATTGCCCCACAACCTCCATCCATGTTTCGAGAATAGCAAGGAACGGTGACAGCTTAACAATTGAAGCCGATATTGATGGGAAGAAATGCATGATCACGCTGGATACGGGAGCAACACATACGATTGTTCGTGAGGATATTATCGATGGAATTATGGAACCAGCTAATGGCATTAAATTACGAACGGCGACTGGAGAAAATTCAGCAATAAAAGGGAAAAAGGTCGTAAAAATAAGGATTGGACGAAATCACTTTCAACACGAGGTGCTGGTTGCAGATATTGTAGACGAAGTCATCTTGGGAATGGACTTCATGAGAACGAATGGCTTCGTGGTGGATGTTGGACGGGGTGTATTAACCTACGATAATATCGAGTTGCCACTTCACGTTAGCGCCGTTATAGGAGAAACGACCAGGCAAATTATAATGGATCATCGCGAGAAGCTGCCACCGAACTCGGAAACAATAGTATGGGCAAGATTGGAAGGAGGTTCTGGGTCACCCAGGTTGTGGGTTGTGGAAGCCAATGAAGCGGAGAGCGGAGCCAGAGAAATTATGATCGGGAAAGTTTTAGTGAAACCAGACTGCGATAATAGAGTACCAATTAGGACTCTAAATCTCTCGGATAAGACGAAAACCATCAAGAAAGGGACAATAATCGGAAAATGTGAAGAAATATCGGCGATAGTGAAGTGCGAGCAGAAAAATCCGATTAAGACGGCTAACTCGCAAGTGCAGAAAGAGATTATCGATCAACTTATGGAGAAATGGACCGAAGATCTTACCATGGAACAGAAAAATTTGGCAAAACAATTGCTCGAGCGGTACATGCCAATATTCTGCAGTACATCGGACAATAATGGGAGAACCACAATGGTTAAACATCGAATAGATACAGGAGCAGAAATGCCGATTCGCCAACCACCCAGAAGATTACCATTGGCAAAGCAAGGAGAAGTGGATCGAATGGTAAAAGATATGCAAGCAGCAGGGGTAATCGAAACATCAAGCAGTCCATGGAGTTCACCAGTGGTGTTAGTCGAGAAAAAGGATGGTAGCATGAGATTCTGCGTGGATTATCGAAAATTAAATGCTGTGACGAAAAAGGATAGTTACCCATTGCCAAGGATCGACGACACGTTAGACACATTATCGGGTGCTCGAATATTTTCGACATTAGATCTGCAAAGCGGCTATTGGCAAGTGGAAGTCCAGGAAGAAGATCGCGAGAAAACGGCATTCAGTGTGGGTAACGGATTATGGCAATCTAACGTTATGCCATTCGGATTATGTAACGCCCCAGCGACTTTTGAACGGCTAATGGAGCGCGTGCTAAAGGGATTACATTGGAAGACGTGCCTCGTATATTTGGACGACATCATCGTTATGGGCAAGGATTTCGACGAGCATTTAAGGAATTTGTCAGAGGTTTTGGATCGGATACAAGCCGCCGGATTGAAGCTAAGCCCAAAGAAATGCAAACTATTTAGAACGGAAGTAAAATATTTGGGTCATAAGGTAACAACCAATGGAATCCATACCGATGAAGACAAGATCGCAGCGGTGAAGGAATGGCCACGACCTAAAAACTTACATGAATTACGGAGCTTCCTTGGATTGTGCACCTATTATAGACGATTCGTGCCAGGATTCGCCAGTATTGCAAAGAGTTTACACGAGTTAACCAGGAAGAATAAGGCATTCGAATGGAAGGATGATCAAGAAGAGGCATTCGTGGAACTAAGACGACGATTATGCGAAGCACCAATCCTCGCATACCCTATACCCAACGTTAAATTCATTTTGGACACCGATGCAAGTAATGATGGTATAGGAGGAGTATTATCACAAGCAACAAATGGTGAGGAGCGAGTTATTGCATATTACTCCAAGATGTTATCAAAACCGGAACGGAATTATTGTGTAACACGGAAAGAGTTGTTGGCTATAGTGGAATGTGTTAAGCACTTCCATAAGTACCTCTATGGCCAAAAATTTCTTCTACGGACGGATCATGGAGCTTTGCGCTGGTTGTTACAATTCAAAAATCCAGAGGGACAAGTAGCACGTTGGATCGAACGTTTGCAAAGCTACGATTTCCAAATTGAACATCGGAAGGGAAGTGCACATGGAAACGCTGACGCATTATCAAGAAGGCCATGTCCCGTGGAATGCAAGCATTGTGGGCGTGTGGAGGGTAAGGAAAACATCATCGATATTCGGCTTATGCAAGTGCTACCTGATGAGGAATGGACTGATGAAATGATCAAGAAGGAGCAATTACGGGATGCTGACCTATCATTCATCATGAAACATAAGGAAAAAGAACACCGGCCCACATGGAGTGAGATAGCTGACAAAACTCCCATTGTAAAAGCTTATTGGGCTCAATGGGATAGCCTCCACATAGAAAATGGATGTTTAAAACGAAAGTGGGAAAGCACGGATGGTAAAGTAAAACAATTGTTGGTAGTGGTGCCAAAAGATCGGATAGCGGAAATCATCAAGGAGTATCATGGAGGAGCAAGTGGAGGTCACCTAGGGATTAATAAAACATTAGCCAAAATTCGACAACGTTTCTATTGGTCCGGATGTAGACAGTCAGTAGTAGAATGGTGTCGAAGATGTGACCAATGTGCGGCAGTAAAGGGACCAGCACGAAAAAGCCGTGGAACCATGAAACAATATAATGTCGGGGCACCATTTGAGAGAATTGCAATGGATGTGGCGGGGCCATTTCCGACCACCGAGAGCGGAAATAAATATGTGCTAGTAATAATGGATTATTTCAGTAAATGGCCGGAAGTGTACCCCATACCCAATCAGGAAACAACAACAATAGCTGATGCCGTGGTCAACAATTGGATTAGCAGATTTGGTGTACCTATGGAAATTCACACGGATCAAGGAAGGAATTTCGAATCGGTGATATTTCAGGAGATATGTCAAATGCTGGGAATCAATAAAACAAGAACGACGCCTTTACACCCACAGTCGGACGGTATGGTGGAAAGATTCAATGGCACATTGGAGGAATATCTAGCAAAGGTTGTGGAAAGGAACCAACGCAACTGGGATCGACATATACCGATGTTCCTGATGGCCTACCGATCAGCGGTACATGACACAACGGGAGTGACACCAGCTAAAACCATATTTGGGAACAATCTGCGATTACCCGGAGATTTAAAGTTTGGGGCTGTTCCATCAGCAGCTCTATGCGGACAGGATTACGTCGACCGGATGAAAGAGGAACTTAATGAAATACATCAATTTGTACGGGAGAAAATTCGGATATCAAGTGATCGAATGAAAGCTCGATATGACATACGAGCAAATAATCAAGGCTTCGAGGAAGGGCAATTGGTATGGCTTCACAACCCGCAACGGCACAAGGGATTATCACCGAAGTTGCAACCCACATGGGAAGGACCTTACACTGTCATTAAAAGATTGAACGACGTGGTTTATCGCATACAGAAAGGACGGAAAGGTAAACCAAAGGTGGTGCATTTAGAGCGTTTGGCGCTCTACAGAGGAGGTGATCTGGATCCTGTTCGGGACGAACAGGCTTAGGTGGGGGGTAGTGTTACGGTGACACCTAGATTAGAATAGAATAAGTTAATTTCATTAATTGTTCAATTACGTGTATAATTTATACTCAACATTTAGGCGTATTTCTATACTAACATATTTGCTGCGCATTTAGGATTATTCTAGAAACAAATATTTTGGTATATAAGGGCGCGCGTTGACGTGTATTGCTGAGTATTATTTTAAACGTGATACAGTGAAGGTTAAATAGAAAGATTATTAAAGTGATTATTAAAGCGATTATTAAAGTGATAATTAAAAAGTGTGTTATAATTATAATAATTAATTGTGAAAATTGTGTTGTATAATAAATTGTGTTGTGTAAATAAAATTGTGTGAGTTAAAACTGAAGCAGTGTATTTATTCACAATCCAGTGATTCGAACCTTGATTGACAAGGCAAAATCGTAACAATAACGAGATTTATGTACACCATCTATTGAATAATAGTAAAAGTATTGCTTATATTCTCATCGCAATTCATAATTTTCTCATAAATAATTCCTGTAACATTTTCAAAATTAAATTCTTTCATTTAATTTTTTTAAATTTGACTCATTTAATAACTGTAATACTAAATTTTATGCTGATATGTTTAATTAACATCAATGCCGCTACTGACATCTATTTCATGATACGATAACCCTTTAGGTCGGTATCGTTTACATCACATTTTTGATCGACGTAATTTGGGTCAGTCCACACAAAAAAGTTACCCAACCTAATTTGGGGAACTAACGTTTACATCATGTGGTTAGGTCAGATATAGTGTATAGTCCTGGACCAAATATGTCGATCTAAACTTACTCAATTAGAATGGGCTGGCAGTTGCTAGCTTCATGCATGAATCCAACATGAGCAGCGCTCTCGTGACGCGTGTGGAATTGTCGCACTAAAAAATATGTTGAAAGTACGTTGAAATGTATGTTTACATTTGCAGAACAAAATAATATACATATGTATTTAGATAATTAAATAAATATGTCCATTTAATGAATATATTTAGATAATTTTTCTCTTACATAATTTTTATGTTCATTTAATGTAAATTGTTTATCGATATAATATAAATGAATTTTTGAGTATATTTCTATGATTAATTTTATAATTAAATATTTATGGTTTTCTAAAATATCACAATCCGCATTACATGGCGATTAAATGATCGAAATATCACATTAAAATTTATATTTTTCATTGTACTTAAAATTATTACTTTATTTACATTTTTAATTATTTTTTTTCTATTCTCAACCTACCAATAAATTTTTGTGTTTCAATTTCAATGCAAATTTGTACAGTGTCTTTTCTGTGGTATTAATTTATTACCTCCTGTTTAATACCTAATTTAATGGTGATGTGTGTTCTTAAGCATTACATTAACATTATACTTTCGATTCAGTGCCCCCCCCCCCCACTTGGCACAACATGAAGGTGTGTCCCCGCCTCCAATAATGGAAATAACTTTGAATTTTTGACTTGTTGATGACGTGATGCGTAAGAATCACAACATACAGTTTCGAACAGATGAGATTATTGATTTGAAAAAATCAGTCTTCTCATCAGGTCGCGACGACTGATATTGTATATTTACATTGAAATTAGTCTATATATATCGAACAATACATGTAGTTGTACTATTAGCAAATTACTTCGTAGCGTACGAAATTCGATTCTTTCATTTTCTATCTATATTCTATTTTAATAGTATACGTATACTTTCCCTTAATGATTTAACTTTGGTAGGATCCGCTTTTATCTTTTTACCTTGCTCATCAACCACATTACCTTCACAATACGTTCTTCCTCGATATAGAAACGAAGGTTTTCCAATACAATAATGGAGCCTGGGGCTGGATCCCGACAAACTCAACTTCATTAGTTGCTTTCCAGTCGACCAATTGCAAGTACTTGAGAGTACTACAGTTTATGTCTTTGCTAAATCAACTACTCTCAACTGCTCTTGCTGTTTTGACATGAGTAGTTACATCGAGCAATAAATATATAATAGAAATCAAGTAGTGTAAATTTTATAATCCAATTTTTTCGAGGTTAATCTTGTTTTATAGTTTTTTATATATTTATATATAGCTACACAAATTTAATTTTTTTCTATATTAAATCCATATATGCGTATCGTATAAACATATCGTCATAGTTATTTTATAGTTCATTGTTCTTGTTAGGCTTATACAGATTGCCAATAGTAAAATAGATTAACCTAGGAATCTCTACATGTATATTTTGCTTTATGGTAGTTAGAAGTAGTTACGCTAAATGTGTCCGCTAGGCAAACCGGTGCACATTGTTTTGTTCGTCTTTTGAATTTAATTGTGTGTTTTCGTGTTTTGTGAAAATTAAAATCATGATTGAGGTAAAGTTATCATAGGCTGCGAGCCAATAGTCGGGTAAATCGTTTACTATGGTAAAAATCGGATTTATAATAGATTTTTCGATCAGTTTGCCATAAAGTTTCTGAAAAAGAAATGAATTTACCGAAAAATTTACTTAAAATTGACTTTTACCCGACTATTGGCCCGTAGCCATAATTGTGGATTTACAGTTCCACGATTCGTCCGACTCAAGAAAATGGAAAAAATCGTGGAGATGTTTGGATCATCATCGACTAAGTAGCTTATTGGATGAAGAATTACCGAGATCCAATAAAGTACGCATTGAAAGTTTCATAGGAGTATTCAAAAGTTTTTGGATGAAGAATTTAGAAGCCACTTTCGATTAAAAAGGACCATCGTTTATTCATTAATTGGTAACTTCCAAATTTGTAAATATGTTTAACAGATTTATTATAAAGAAAGGGTATTTTTTAGATAATTATAAAAATGATATTATAAGAGGTGAAAAAGTTGGATCGGAAGAAATTTAAGCCGAGAAACGGGTGCTTCTTAGAAGCGTTCATCATCATATAAAATGGCCGAGAGAAGAGAGAGATAAACAAGTCATCTCACAACAGTTTCAACAATTGAGAGGAGTTCCTAATATGCTAGGATGTATTGATGGTAGTCATACACAAATACCTAAGCCAAAGGTAAATTGCAACGATTACTATAATCGAAATAAATACCACAGTATTCTGTGGAACAGAAAGAGGTGGTTGGACCGGATAAAAAATTGTATGACATCCATGTAGGAGAACCATACATGATAGTCGTATGCTTCGAAAATCGGAATTATACAAAAGATGCTTTGAGAACCACGAGGTGCTAGTAAAAGAAGGGAAAGTCATTTTAGGAGACTTTGCATACCCATGTCTTACGTGGCTCATTCCTCCTTATAAAGACATATTGAACCTAACAGATTCTCAAACAAAATTTAATAAAAAACATTCCTCTACCAGAGTAGTTATTGAGCACGCATTTGGTCTACTAAAAATTCATTTTAGAAGATTAAATAAATTTGAAAACATTTCAATCGATTTTGTTGTAAACTGCACCATAGGTGCTTGCGTGCTCCACAATATAGGCATTGATAAACACGATTTGTTAGAACATGTAAAAGTAATTTAGCAATTTATTATGTAAAGTGAGCTCAGAATTTCTTCCTAAGCCAATCCAACTTTCTGTTTTTAGACTGTGTGTCTGAGATCGATTTTTCGCCTAAATTGCAGACTAAACTAAATTATTGACTGATACCATTGATTATTATTCTTTCAAAGGTGGTACCAGTATCTTTTAAATATGCTGTGCCTCCGATTGTAAACTAAATTGTAAACTAAACTAAATTATGACTTTACATACGTCATATTGATTTCAACAACACCGATTTGTTATTATTCGAAATCAAGAAAATAGCAAAAATAAAACAAATATGGATATGAAAATCGCATTATTCATGAATGTGATTATAAATTACAATCAAAATTTAAGAATTAGAATATTTCCTTTTAGACATTTTTGCGCGTAAAACTAAATAGTCAAGCAATCTCAGCAGGAGTCTAAATGATAAAACCTGGTGGCTAATAGCATAAGTACTCATTAATTTAGTTTAGTCGGAAATTTAGTCGAAAAAATTGCTCTCAGGCACACAGTCTTAATGTTTAATTGTTCTATTCGGTCTTTTCGTTTTTCCGTTTTTGTTTCGCGTCTAGATTCATGCCTAGATATTTTGTCGTGTCTGCATAGGGAATTTGCTGAGAGTTTAGTTCTATTGTTATCCAGTTGACCTTTCTGTTGTTAAAGCTTAATGATAGCCTTAAGATAACACTCAAGTGCTCTTTCCAAACGAAGTGTAGTGGTATCATCATTCCATTTCGTAATACAAAACGATTTTATTCAGTTTGAGTAGCTCTAGTTAGGTAAACTCTGGAAACCGTGGAGTTTGTCAGAAGAGACTTCATTGAAACATTTATGATAAATTCATCGATTATCTTCCAGTAGGGAGTATACATAGATATGGGATTGTGTGCGAGGTTGTACGATTTTGTGTTTGAAACACAATCCCGCGGCGGCTGTTGATGTTTATCTTTGTAATGAGGAAAACTACAGTATTCTGAGATCAATTCAAATCAATTCATTTCAAATTTATAAAGTTTTTCACTAAAAATCAAAAAGCGTGCAAAAAGCGGCCGGGAAAAGTACTCCTGATCAGCAAGAAATATTACAAAAAAGTATATACTATCCAGTTGAAGTGAGAGAGTATAACGAAAAAAGGTCTAAAAAGGCCTAAAAGGCAAGTCCGCCCATTGGAAAGGTTGATGGAACCTGGGCTCGCAGCGAAAAGCAAAAATCTGATCTGTTTGCCAAACACCTAGAAAATACCTTCAAACCACCAACTGGACAAGCGGATACTGAATATCTAACAACTATAAGCAAAGTAGACGAGGCATCTGTGCTATCAGTTACTCTGAAAGAAATCAAATGAGAAGTCTAAAAACCTCAAACATAAAAAACCCCTGGATACGAGTTGATAACGTTGTTGTTAACAACAACATCAAAAATTTTCGAGAGACTGTTTCTCAAGAGATTAAAGCCAATTATAGAAAGCAGAAATCTTATACCAGAACATCAATTTAGGTTTCGAGAAAGGCACTCAACGATAAAACAGATACATAGGATTACTGATACAATTGAGGAGGCCCTGGAAACAAAGGAAGTATGTTCAGCAATATTCTTAAACGTAGCCCAAGCATTTGATACGGTTTGGCACCGTGTTCTTGAATTTAAGTTCCAACGAGATTTGCCAAAACAACATTTTGATTTGCTAAAGTGTTGCATCAATGACCGTTACTTCCGGGTGAGACAGGAAGGGGAACACTCAAAACTAAAGAAAATATTGACAGGGGTTCCACAAGGCAGTGTTCTAGGCCTCGTATTATACCTTCGGTATACAAATGATCTACCAAACATCGAAGAAGCTAGAATAGTAGGAACGTCTGCTGATGACACAGCTGTTATGACCACTGATGCTAGTTTTGTTAAGTCCACAAGGAAACTACAAAATGATATTAATATAGTGGATAGCTGGACAAAACAATAGAGAATAACACTTAACGAATCGAAATCAACACATATCAACTTTACAAATAGGAAATTAGAATATATTCCGATTAGTTTAAATTCACAACAAATTCCATATTCTGATAATGCTAAGTACCTCGGCATGACGCTAGACTCTAAACTCAGGTGGACATGTTAAAAAGAAAAGGCAAGAGTTGAATTTAAAATTCAGAAAAATGCACTGGCTTATTGGAAGAAACTTCGAACTGACAACGCACAACAAACTGCTGTTATATACATAAATCCTTAAACCTATCTGGACCTTTGGTATTCAGCTTTGGGGCTGCGCAAGGAAAACTACAATGAAGATCATTCAAACATTTCAGAGCTGCGGAACCTACTGGATCGCACCAATGGACCAAAACGCCTAAAAAGAACAAAGCCTTTAGATTTAGTGGTTCCTTGAGCCGCTCAAATCAAAGAACTGGTACAGCTGGGATGAACCGATAGGTCTCATCCCATAAGAATAGACCATTAAACTAATAAAACAATTGCTATAGATAGTACATATGTTTAGTTGTAATATTATACAGAAATAAAGATTTCTTAAAAAAAAAAATAAAAATCTCAACGATAATTTTACACACTCTCTAAGGTTATTATTTAATATGAAGTTCGAAACTATACGGGTTTGCCAATTCCATAGTTTTCGTCCGAAATAATATTATGATAAACTCATCACTCAGGCATTAGTCACACCATCACCAAGTCATCATACGGGTATAATTTATATTAATGAGTCATATTGATTACGCAGGTATATGACAGGCTTTTGTCTATTTACAATTTAAAACCCATTTTATGTCACCTGCATATGTCAGCGATTGAAATGGTCCAGTAAGCGACCCAGTGCTAAACTTTTTCCGTGTAGAACGGATGGGTAATTATAAAATATTGTATATATATTTCGACTTAGAAAAATGAAGCATTTGGTGAAGGAATTGCGAAATTAGTATGTGTACTGTTTCATGTAGAAATTTTTATATACATAATATGGTATAAGAATAACTAAAATGGTTCTTTATGTCAGGTGAAAATCAATTCAAATGGGTTGATCGCCGCCATATGTCGCACAAAATTTAATTTATACAACTTATAAACTACCATGCATTTTATTCACTTTGCAACTACGACAACATAATAAATATATTTTTTAAAAGGTTCATAGTTTATACCCATTCAACAGAGCATTAAATTTTCTAATACCAAAAATCGTAAAAGCTAGATAAAACAACGATTAAAATTTCACGTTTTATTTCACACACATCTGTCCAGCTAATAAATTTGCATAAAAACCACTAAATATTAAAAACAAACATTAACCACAAAACAATTAAGTTATTGTAACAACATTATTAGGTACGTACAAAAATAATTCCGTACTGCAGTATATTTTATATAGGGACCCACCCAGACTCATAAATATTGATAGATTTAATGAAGCATTAAAAATAATTTGTTTAGCAAAATTGGCCACATACATATGATATAATACATAAAATTTGAATTACATATTATAATACGAGTATCGAATATTTCTTAAATAGGGATAGTAGGGAAGCTATATAACGCAAAATATTGTATCTACTAAATTTGCTTACCGAGCGAGAAGCTTAAAATGTCAAAAACATTTACAAAAATTTTAACGGTGCAATTGGGGTTGTTGTTTTCCATGTAATTATTAACATCAATCACAATCACAATAAAGTAAGCGCGTATAATTTTGAATGATTAGAATATTTTAAAACATAATATGCTTTACTTTACGAGTACGTACAAAACGTACCGTATGTACAAAAAATTCCATAAAACCTTTAAACAACACTTTATGTTCTAAGAAAAAATCAACACTAAAGCGATGGTTAGGAAATTGTTGAATTAAAGTATTAACTACAAAATATCTGATAAAATAAACGAGGTCTCGAAGGAAAAAAGCACGACTTGCCTTCTTTTTTACTAGTTTTATCTTCTAGATGTTACTGATGTTACTTTTTTTCAAATATGGATGTTCGTTTCCTGCCTTTCCCGGATATCGCAATTCTGGTGTGGCAAGTAGAATAGTTGAGGCACTTAACTAAAATAACTTAGTGCTAATGCTAACATTGCACGAATTAATATTTTTTGCTACGTATTTTTATCTCCCAGGTGAACTTCTAACTCATTTGGATTACCATTATCGGAAATTACAGAATATCGTGATTCAGGTCCGGCTAGTACAACTTCTTTTGAATGCTTTCAATTCTTTTAATGTGCACAGCATAGTATGGATTCCAGACCGTTACAGCGTATTCCAGTTGAGATCGAACGTAAGTGAAATAGAGTGAACATAAGGTTTGAATGTCTTTAAATTCACCTGACCATGTTTTAACAAATCCAAACATGGCATTCGCTTTCGCAATACAATTTTCAATATGCCTATTGAAATTGGCATTTTCGACAAATGTAACACTTAAATCTATAATCTCATTGACTCTTTGCAATACTTCGTTGTTGATTTTGTATGAAGTAATTACCGAATTTTCGTTACGATGGAAAGAAATGATTTTGCATTTCTTAATATTTAAGTAAAACGAGTTTCGATCACACCCGTCACTTAATCTACCGATGTCTTCTTTGAGCACGTTTCAGTTTTTGATTATTTCAGTTAATCGATCTATCTATCTATCTAAAACAATAAATATCCAAGGCCCGATGTGTGATCCTTGGGGAACCCCAGACGTAACTTTAATAACGTTTGATTTCTCATTTCCCATTAATACAAATTGTTGTCGGTTTCATAGATAATCATAGATAATTGAATCAATTTATGTAATCGAGTGAAAAGCCAAATGTGAATAAACTCTGGAGTGCTTTTTGATGGCAGATAGAATCAAATGCTTTACTGAAATCCGTGTACGCTACATCTACTTGATTGTGTTTTTCTATGTCGTTAATTATTTTACTGGTGAATTCAACTAAATTAGTTGATGTGGATCGGCCAGGCATAAACCCATGCTGGTTTAATGGTATACGTACAACTGTCGATTTAAAGTTGTTGAATAATACTAATTCAAACAATTGTGGAATTGATGATGTAGTTGATATTCCTCTGTAGCATGTAACGTCGTCTGGTTTAAAATTGGTGTAATCTTTGAACTTTTCCATTTTCCGGGAAACGCACCGGTGCTTAAGTAGTGGTTGAATAGGTAGCATAATGGAATTGCTAAAATATCAGCGTACTCTTTCAGAATAGAAGCGGGTATATTGTCACGACCACACCCATCTCCAAATCCCTTTAAAGCCGATAAAATGTTTTCCTCAAAGATAACAGGATGAGTTATTGGTACGATGTTATTGCTGGGTTGTTCATACAATCCACTAGAAACATGTCAGCTATATCTTCAGCGTTTGAAAAGCAGGTATTGTTGTAGGTCATATTTCGCGTTTATTCCTAAAGTATTTCCAAAATTGTTTTGGATTTACTTTGGTTTTTTCTTGAGTTTGATCGAGATACGACCTGTATTTTGATTTGAAATAAATTTCAAATTCAATCACTATGTTATAGAAACATAGTTTTGTCCGCTTCTAATACGTTTTTTAACATTTTGGCGTACGCCTTCGACTTACGATTTTTTAAGTTAACTAGTCTATCATCGAACCACTGGAGGTGAGCATTTCGTGGTTTACAACACATAGGTACATATAAAGTTCGAAGCCTTGCAGCATAATGTCATTAAATTTGTCCACATTCTCGTTTATATCATTGGAATTGAGAGTTATCTGCCAGTTGATTGGTTCTAAGTAATTTTGTAGCCCCATACGGTTTGTTTTTTTGAAGTTGTATTTCATTGCTTGTAGGTGTTCTCACTATTTTAATTAAGTCAAATGCAATATCCAAAGACTTATGAGTGATACCGTTTATGAGAAAAGGTAGCACGGATTCTGAAATTTTGAAAGTATCAATGTCGTTGCTGAATTATCACGATTATTAGCACTTGTATAATTGTATTTATTTGGTTCAAATTATAACCAAGCATTGCATCCACAAATAGAGATTCCGCATCTGTTGTTATATTGCATGGTAAAATACAATTTAGTTCTGGGTCCAAATTCCAAGTTATATTTGGAAGATTAAAATCACCAAAAACTTCATCAATAGCATCGATGCAAGTTGCATAATGATCACTATTTGTTTGAGGTGGTATATATGCTGCGTAGATGAATAGATTGGTTTGGTTGATTTTGATTTTTACACCAATCTGTTTGACTCTCGATGAGGCTAAAGTAACTGGAGCATTCTAGAGTTCAGAATGTACTGCTATCAGTACGCCACCATCCGATTTATTTGAGCTAGTTTCGAGAGACCGATCGCACCTGTAAACAACGTAATCATGGTCAAAAATTAACTGCTCATTATGCCGGGTTTTAATGATGTTTCACAAATTATATAAATAAGGTAGTTTGATTCTAAAACGAATTTATATGCTTTTGATGCCATTTTGTTTACGTTTTGGTAGTAAATTGCACATTTTTCATAAACCGATCTTTTCTTAGGTTCTATGGGTTGATTTACCTTTTCAGTATTAGTATAGGCTTGAGCTTTCATTAAAAATGAGTGTAGTCTATCATTAGCCACTGGTGAGAAATATTTAAATGACTGTGTGTGCCTTGAAATTGCAGCTATGGCATGCGGTATACTATATCGAACAGCTCTAGTGGTTGAGATTTGATGCTAATACATATCACATTCCCGTGGCGAGCTGCAGCTATCGGGGGGGGTCACAGGTGGTGGATTGTGAACGGCCTATCGATAGGTAGGTTAGCGGTGAATTAAATCAGCCGTCCCCAACCGCAGCTCTGCTGGAAGGAGAGTCTCAGAGAACGGGGGAGTGGTTAACCTCTGTTCACTAAATTCTGAGTGCCTATGATACCCAGTAGGGAAAGGCGAATTGATGGCGCCATAAAACCATCGACCACAACCACGGTGAACTGAGCGTCACGTCTCCCTGCGCTCTCGAGCCTCCAGGTAGTGAGTAGGGAACCCTATAAACGGTAATGCCCTGAATGAAATGGGTCCCATTTGTTTGGGATATCCATATAGATGGGTGAATGAGTGAGTGGATGTTGGGGGGGTGCGGGGCGTGGAAGGCGGGGTACTCGGTGAGCCAATGGGCTGGATTAATGTGTTATGCGACCCGTGCTGATGATCGACTAGACTGGGGGCCCATTTAACAAAGCCCAGTCGTGAACGGAGCCCTCTGGATACCTGGCGACCTCCAGTTGTATTTAGCCTTACCTGCGTATACGGATCTCGCAGGTGGACGTATTTCTCCGATACTCGTGGGAATAAATGGAAGATTTAGGAAAAAATAATAAAAACAAGGGGACCGGTACCCACCAAAAACCGGAAAGTACTACAGAGGGGAGTAACTCTAACCAGAAAGGTGGGGCTCCCTCAACTGAGGCAAGGGTAAGCAACACCATGACATCGAAGCCAGGTGGAAGCGGAACTGCCAAACAGAACAGTGGGGGACCGAGAGAGATCCCCCCAGCAAAACGACGGTACAGAGAGAGACGGTCGGCATTTAGAGTTCTGGAGAAACTGGCTGCGACCCCTGAGGGGCAGCTTACAGTTGCGCAGAAGGAATCTGTAGCATGGGCTAAGAAAACTGTTGGCTGCGATAACTCGGAGAGGGTCCTTGTGTCTAAAAGACAGAGGTCCCAGGATGAGCTTGAAGCAGAAGGCAGTAAGCGGGCCAAAATGCAAGCAGACATGACGTCGGGTGCTCCTAAGGAGCAGAAACTGAAATTATTCAGTGAAATCCTGAAGGAGCACGTGCTGGTGCTAGCCGTCATTGACAAAGGTCAGGAAGATGGGAGCATCACGTCGGAAAAGTGGAGGGTAGTGTATAATGCACTAAACTCCATTTTCTTGAGGATCCTTAGAGAAAATCCGGGATCCCCCCCGTCCTGCAGAGATGCGGGATGGCACCAAGGGCGCGTTAAGCTAACTGCGTGCTCAGACCAGAGATCGGTCGATCTCTATAAAAGGGCAGTGACCGAGGTAGGCCGCGAGCACGCGTCTGGTTACCAACCGAGCCGGATAAGCCAGAGGAGATCATTGAGATTATCCGGGCCAGTAATCCCGATCTTCCAACGGAAGGATGGAAGATTGTGAAGCAGGAGGAGGCCAAGGGGGGCTTTAGATTGGCAATCATGCTGATCAATAAGGAATCCTTGGCTTCCCTTGCTAGATCTAAGGGAGTGATTAACTTCGGTTTCGGGTCGATCACTCTTAAAGTTTATAGGAAAGACGAGGTCGATAAGGGCGCCGAAGACCAGCCTGGGGCGACGTAGAACGGACCCGGCAGGAAACGGTCAAGCGGGCTGAGGATGACCAGAGTAGCCGTTCCGATATTTCGGACGAAGTGAAGTTGGTGATGGGAGGCAGCCTCCTCTCTCTGAAGTCTGATGGGGGCAACCCGTCGAACACACGACGAGAGGGGGTTGGCGACTAAACCAACGAGCCAAATGACACTATCCTGATGCAGGGAGTGCATGAAGTGGTGAATAAGGTAGATTACAATGGTTAGCATTGCACAAATAAACCTGCACCACACGAAGGCTGCCTCGGCAGCTCTCGTTCTCAGACTGACTAAGTCAGATGAGGACTTGGTGTTAATCCAAGAACTTTGGATTAATAATAACAGGATCTGTGGCCTCAGAATGAAAGGGTATAAATTATTATACTCAAGCAACTCTGAAGTATACTCTGCGACATCAGTCGTCGCGACCTGATGAGAAGACTGATTTTTTCAAATCATTAATCTCGTCTGTTCGAAACTGATTGTTGTGATTCTTACACATTAGCCATCTATAAGTCAAAAAAAAAAATTCAACTCTGAAAAGATCAGATCGTGTTTCTTAGCGAAAAACAATTTGAATATTTTTCTTATTCCACAATTTAGTAGCGGGGACGTTACGGCGGTGAGCGTTGAGGTAGGCTGTGAAAAACTATGGCTAGCCTCAGCCTACATGGATCGCGAGAAGGAGGTTCCACCGGACAACCTGGGGGAACTGATCCGGGAAGCAGGTCAGAAAAAGGTAGGTGTGATACTTGGATGTGATGCAAACGCGCATTACACAATCTGGGGAAGCACAGACATTAATGAAAGGGGTGAGCTATTTTTTGATTACTTATTAAATACTAACCTTGTAGTTTGCAATATTGGGTGTGAACCAACATTCATTGTTACAAATCGACAGGAGGTTCTAGATGTAACCTGTGCGTCAGAAACAATTTTTGATATGATCAGTTCGTGGAGAGTGGCGAAAGAGCACTCATTCTCTGATCACCGATATATTACATATAACCTCAACATCAAACCTGTTGCCAGGAAAGCCTTCAGGAATCCCAGAAGGACAAACTGGAACAAATATGGGGAGGTGTTGAAGGAACTATTGCCGCTGGAGGTTCCTGGACTTCCGGTGACAGTAGAGGAATTAGATGGCATGGTTGATATTGTCACAATATGTCCGTGGACCACGGATTTGGGAACCTATCGGAGAGCGTGTAGGACAGCCTTTAATAAGGCTAAGAACACCAGGGAAAATCGAGATTGGGATTCCTATAAGGAAGACCTGAGAAAATACAAAAAAGAATTGAGGAGGGCACAAAGGGGGTCTTGGAGACTCTTCTGTTGTAGAATGGAGGAGGTCTCCGAGACTTCTCGCCTAAGGAAAATTCTATCTACTAACCCAAACAGTCCTAGTTACTTAATTAGGCCGGACGGGTTATGGACAGCTTCAAGTACGGAATCATTGGAGCTTCTCATTGAGACCCATTTTCCGGGAAGCATTGATGACTCGATGGAGCCTGGAGCTCATCGAGGAACACCCTTAACAGATGTGGATGGCATCGTGGACAAGAAACGAATCCTGTGGGCACTGAACGGTTTTAAGCCTTATAAATCGGCGGGCTCGGATTGGATTATACCAGCAGAGATCCAAAGGAACTCTGCGGTCATCCTCCCCTGGCTGGAGGTTATCTTCAGGGGATGTCTGCAATTGGTCTATATTCCCATGAAATGGACGGAGGTCAGAGTGGTTTTTATCCCGAAATCGGGAAAAAGCTCACAGGCTTATCCAAAGGACCTGAGGCCTATAACTCTATCATCCTTTCTGTTGAAAACCTTGGAAAGATTGATAGACGTACTTATTCGAACAAAAGTTGATCCGAGGAATTGGGCAATGTCTCAGCATGCGTACTGTAAGGGAAAGTCGGTGGACACAGCTCTGCACGATCTAGTACGCATGATTGAGAAGTCAATTTACTCGCAAGAGTATTGTATGGTAGCATTTCTCGACATTGAGGGTGCCTTTAATAATGTAAAAACAGAGGCGATCTTAAGCAGGATTATTATCTCGGAACTGGGAGAGTCCACCATTAAAAGGCGGGTGGTTAGGGGAACTCCGCAGGGAGGAGTAATGTCCCCCTTTCTTTGGAGTGCAGTGGTGAATTGATTGCTGTTGGAACTGGAGAAAGAGGGGATGGGGGTTGTAGCGTATGCAGATGATGTAGCGATAGCTGTCTCAGGCAAATATCTGGATACGATTAGGGATGTTATGCAGAATGCACTCCTGATCGTTACGAAATGGGCCGGCAAATGCGGATTAGGGATCAACCCGTCCAAGACAGAGCTGGTACTATTTACTAAGAAATATAAAATTCTGGTAGTTAGCCCTCCTACTGTGAACGGCATTAGACTGGCTTTTGCTTGAAGCGGGGCGCTTAGGACAACACCTACACGTGCTTTAGAGGTTATGTTCCACCTTATTCCAATCGAATTTTTTGGTAAGCAGATGGCAGCCAATGTGGCTACAAGGCTCTCGGCTGTCTCTCAGTGGAAGTCTCTTCAGGTGGGACACTCGACGATAGTTAGATCACTAAGGGAAGAACTGGTGAATCTAGATTATATTAAACCAACGTTGTGCTTCGATATAGGTTTCCGGATCATCTGTCCTTCTAGGGAATCCTGGAGGAAAGGATCAATACGGGAAAACGAGGCACTGACATTTTTCACGGACGGCTCTAAGCTAGACGGCAAAGTAGGAGCTGGAGTCTTCTGTGAGAAGCTCAATGTTAATATTTCTGTTCGTCTCCCTGACTACTGCAGCGTGTACCAGGCTGAAGTGGTGGCGATAGGGGAAGTCGTGACATGGTTGAAGCATAACGTGGTATCTGTTAGGGATATCGCGATTTATGTGGACAGTCAAGCGACACTCAGGTCACTAGAGGCGGTTTCTCTGAAGTCACGGGTGGCGCTGGATTGCCGATCATCTCTTAATGAGATGAGCGAGTATTTCAGTATCCAGATGATCTGGGTCCCTGGTCACTCGGACGTCACGGGAAACTACAGGGCAGACGAACTAGCTAGGTACGGTACGACTCTCCAGATGCAACCGGAAAGGGCAGGTCTGGGGAGGCCTATAGCAGCGCTCAAATTGACGCTCAGTAAAAAGGCAATCGCCTTAACAGATGAGAGGTGGACCAACACTCTCACGTGCAGGGTAGCAAAACAGGTTTGGCCAAAACTGGACCTGCGGCGCTCCAAGGCACTTGTATCCCTGGGAAAACGAGATTTAGGATTGGTCGTAGGGATACTAACAGGACACTGCCTTTTTGGGGAACATGCGAGAAGGCTGGGTCTAGAGACGAATGACTTTTGTAGAAGTTGTATGGACGAAGAGGAGGAAGAGACGCTAGTTCACTTCCTATGCTCATGTGCGGCACTATCATACAAAAGACGTAAGTACTTGGGTGTGTACAACATGGACAACCTTTCTGAACTCGCGGACTGTAGGGTGCGAGATATTTTACGCTACATCAGTAGCTCTGGTTAGTTTCAGCGGGAGTAAGGGGAGATTGGATCCTGTGGTATCACAATGGGCCATTATTGGCCTAAGTGTGCGATAGCAGTCACTCTAACCTAACCTAACCTAACCTAACATATCACATTTGATGAGGTTAATCTTTGTGCTCGTGGGTCGTTATGACTTTACTGGATTCTGGTATCTTCAGCTGGGATATTAGTTGTTTATTACCCCCATTACACGATCATTACCTAAAAATATCCTATTTCCATTGCAATTTTATAATGTTTTAACTTGAACAACTCACCTTTCTTCATTAGGTATATTGTGTGAGATTCAAAAGTAAAGAAAACTTTGTGGAAATACTATTTTTTTAAGTAATGATGGGTCAGGTAATGACATTATTACTGACCGTGTAAAGGGGGCATATCAGCTTTGGCAAACGTTAGAGAGAATGCGTTATCCAACATAGGTATCGACGACAATGTAGACGGCAGGTTTATAAATTTGGTTGGAATTTGCACGGTATTCATACTACTGATGTTAGGGTAGTATTCCATTAGAGCAGAAACAACATCAGCTGGACATCTATATGTCATATTCAGGTATTCCGTCTTTGTTACGAATGCGCTTGCATAAGAAAATTGCATGTTGATATGATGTAATCTGTCAATATATGGTATTTGGTTTTTATCACCCAGAAGATATATTTTGGAACATTTACTAAAGATAATCACGATTCCTATATAACCAGCATGCACCATCATTTACTCGTCAATAAAAACTGTATCATAAGTCCGATTACCATTGATTAGATACGAGGCAATAGTTTTGTACTTTAATTTGACGTTATTAAAGTTAGTATTTTCGTGCTTGTAACGAGATGCAACCTTTAATTTAATATCAGCAAGTCCTTCTTTTGTAGCACATAAAACCAGATCACTGTCAAGTTTATGATTATTTATAATCCAGGCTGATTTACCACATCCAGGTACACCTCGAATATTATTGTAATGTCCGGCATCTTTATGTTTTCTTTAAGATACATATTATTTAACGAATTGTATGTCTGCTGATCAAACATAATTTCCGTACACGATGAACAAAAAATATATCTGTTTGGGGTAATAAATGAATTAGTGTCTTCACACAGTTGTATCAGACTATTTCCATGAAAGCCGGACTGATGTTTTGTGATGGGTTCTTCAAGCTATTGTTTGGTAATGTTATCAAATACAAATATGTTCAATTGTCGTAACGAAGAAGCGGAGAAAGGCAGTATATGGATGTTCTTAATGTAGTGGTCCTTTAAGTGGCTTTTAATTAGGCTGTTTGAGTGTTTAATGTAAAACATTATTTCCATGATCAAATTTTGTAGCTGAACTCTGCAGCCAATACTTTCTAAAATGTCAGAAATGTAGTTGGAAAATCCGTACAGGTACTACGTGAAAATTTCGAGGGATCACCAGTAATCCAACGGAAAGATAGCACTCTTTCACACTGAGTTGACATATTGAAAGGAATATGTAAAACTGATTTGATGTTGTTCGATGGATAGTTTGTAATATAATCCAATAGCGACATAATGTTGTTGACATGGTGATTAACATCCAAAGTAATCGTGAAAGGTTCATGTTTTCGTTATTGCAAATATAGGATGTTAAAGTTTCTAGAGCGTAGATTACACTCCTGCAATTAGTTTTCGATTGATGAGTAACCAAAATAACGTATTTACTCTCAATTTTGCATAAACGGATTTGATGTAGAAGTTTTGTAGTTTAAGTCGTTCCGCGACAGGTGGTTTTTTAAGATTTCATTTTTTCAATTTATCTAAGGCAACACAAATTATAATAGATGAAATTTTTAAGTGTTTAACATTTATCAAGCAGGAATTTTTGAGATGGAATATTTTTAACAAACTCGTACCCGTTGATATAATCTTCATGGTGGTTGTTATTTACGCCTCTTGTTAACATAAGTTTAGATTTAAATGACGAGATGATTTATTTTGTTTTGTATAGGTTTAATATCAATGTCAGTTTGAGTTTCGCATTATATATACGGGGGAGGGACGAATTTTTTTGGCTGCTTAATATGGGACATAATTTCAAAAATTGTGGGACAACATGTGTGGGACAAAATTTGTGTGGGACAAAATTTGTAATGTTTTTATAAATAATTGGTATATATTAGGTGTTTTCGGAAATATACCATGGTAACTTTTGAATTATTTTAATTTTTTTAATGTTGTTAACAAAAGTTACTCAAGTTACCCCTATACAAAAAAGCAAGATTAAATTTCGCGTGGTGATATTTATATTCAGCAAAATCCAATGACGTATTTTAACAGATAATATATTTATGTTGTATTTTTTTAATAGTTTATAATTTGAAAGTTTGTACTTTAATTTTTCTGACACTACTAATTTAATACAAATTATCAGAAAGACAGAAATTAAAAAAACATCTAAAAGTAAATTACCCTAAAGTTACTGTACATGTTCGGAAATAGATTTGGTAATTTTTTGTCAGCAAGTTACCAAAAAACTAACCATGGGATATTTCCGAAAACGCCTATTACATAGCGTGAAAAGTTCCCATAAAACCCATATGATTTTTAAATTCTTTACCAACCTTCAAATGATACCTGGTAAATTACATGACCTTTCGATTATTAAGTTTACAAGTTACAAAACAAAACAATGGAAAAAAATTATGTTTTTTTCGTGAAAAAATATCGTTTAAGTAAAGCAGTGGCTTGATAAGTGTTATCCGGACTCTGCACCAGAAAAATCTACCATCATTTACTGGTATGCTGCATTTAAACGTGATCGTACAACCACAGATGATGCACTACGCTCTGGACGCCCAAATGAGGCTGTAATTCCAAAAAACATAAAAAAATCACGAAATTATTCTGAAAGACCGTAAAATGAAGTTACGTGAGATAACTGACGTTGTGTAAATATCAATATACCGTGTTGGTCATATTTTGCAGGACCATTTGTCCATGAGAAAACCGCGTGTTCGAAGTGAGAACCGCGTTTGCTTACAGTGGATCAAAAACGACAACGCGTCAATGATTCCGTGCGCTGCTTGCATCCACCGTATTCGCCAGATTTGGCCCCCGTGATTATTACTTATTTGCAGACCTCAAAAAAAAACGTTGGACTGATTGTATATATCGTTCTAGAAGGAAATTGTTAATGAATAAAATGTATTTTCCCCGAAAAAGTTGTATTTTCTTTATTATACCGGGAAATTTTTCAGGCGATGTGTTAATTGTTTATAACTTTATATGTACCACCGTTTCTATACAATACATAAATAAATTAATACAATACGTCCTAAACCTATGAAACCGTAAAAATGAAAACCTAGATAGGTAAAGGGGGCAAAACGAAAAATGAAACCGGACTCAAAAGTCCTAGTGTGGATTGAGCCCGAATTATCAATCATATTATCGTTACGTGTCATCGCTACTTATCATCGTAAAAGATGATAAAAAATAGTTACTACAACGGATTAAATAAAAATATGTTAAGACTGCGGTCCAATTCATGACTTATTTTGTGTAGACTGACTTATTTGAAAGTCTACGATAAGTCACCTCACGAGGAGACTTATTGTAGACTTTCCTGACTTATTTTGGAGAGTTTCCACAAAAATGACATTTCATACATTTTTTGATCGTAATAAAATTAATTATCAAATGTTTTTTTGCCAAATTGGTGTTCCGTAGATATAATTCCAAAACTAAAGTTGGTTGTACAATATTTCAAACCCTAGGTAGGCCAAATATGAATTAGACAATACCCGATTCAAACAATAAATACTTTGAATACATACTCTTCGCATAAGACGCGTTTCCAAATACTTTAGTATTTCTCCATCATGCTTGATGATTTTGGAGTAAAGTCTAATATTCCTGTTTACTAATGTAGCCAGTAACATCATTTGACGCCGACGACTTTCCCTTTTAATAATTTTTTCAAATGTGTAATTTATTTAATTACAAACAATAAAAAAGACCACTAATTACACTGTGCTAGTTGAAAAATGTGACAAGGTGGGCATCCATGGGGTAAACCTGATTCGAGTACGCTGAGTTCAATGGTGCTAGTCCCATTTTAAAGTTAGTCCCCATTTCTGAGATATCGCTTTCGACATGTTTTGGCTCTGAGTCAAAATATACCCTCATTTTCACGTTGATAGCTCTTGAACCATTAAGATTTTCGTTATGCTTTCTTCAGCAAAGTTGTTGCGCAAGTCAAGACCAACAACTTTGCCAAACATATCAAAACGAAAAACCACATCTAATTTTTTTTTTTTCATTTCGACGAAAAACACTGTTTTTATCATTTTTTATCATTTTGTTGAATTTAAATCGATTAGAATCGATCAAATAAACATCGCATCGACATATATAGATACAATAAAAACTATTTAAAAGAAAGTTAAATCGATTCAGTTGATTTTATGGTGATTTTTCGTACACTGCGACGACAAATGCTCAACTAACCCTGCCGCATTCAGATGAAATTCCTGTTCTGGAATGATCAAACCCAACTGAAGAATATTTACCACCAACATTTAAATCTGCTGAAACCAAAGAAACATCTGCATCAATATATCAACCATCAAATGTCACTGCGTTATTCAATTACAGAATCATACGACCAAATATAATACGACGGACAAAAATCTCGGATTTTTCTATCCCAGATTATTTTTCAATTTTTTTCAATTTTTATGTATGCAAAGTGGCGTGTCTGTTATATAATTTACGTAATGTAATTGGTTAAAACGATGGGATGGAAAAATCCAGGATTTTTATCCACTATCGCAGCGGCACGCCATTGTTTTGTCAAAGAGAAGAAAAATGTTAATTTTTTAGGAATTTTTTTTAGGAAAAATCACCATAAAATCAACTGAATCGATTTAACTTTCTTTTTAATAGTTTCTATTGTATCTATATTTGTCGATGCGATGTTTATTCGATCGATTCTACTCGATTTAAATTCAACAAAATGATAAAAATGATAAAAACAGTGTTTTTCGTCGAAATGAAAAGCAAAAAAAAAATTAGATGTGGTTTTTCGGTCTTGATATGTTCGGCAAAGTTGTTGGTCTTGACCTGCGCAGCAATTTTGCTGAAGAAAGCATAACGAAAATTTTAATGGTGCAAGAGCTACCAACGTGAAAATGAGCGTATATTTTGACTCAGAGCCAAAACATATCTCAAAAATAGGGACTAACTTTGAAATGGGACTAGCACCGTTGAATTCAGCATACTCGAATTAGGTTTACCCTCCGGGTGCCCAGCTTGTCACGAAAAAAAAGTTTGCAATTCAAGCACAGTGTTATTAGAACTGTGAACTTTCAATAGTCAATTATGAAATGTAGTCAAAAAATTTATAAATTGGACTGGACAAATCATGACTAGAAGATCAATTCATCTTTTAAGCGACACACTCGCTCACCATATCACTCAAAACTGACAAGAACAAAACAATTCCGCAGATCTGGCATCATAACTCCATCGAATACTGTTCAACCACTCGCCAGCTCACCAACTTCAGGGATCGAGACACCCATTCGACAACTCGTTACCAGTGAAGCTTCAAGCATCAAGAGTGCTCCATCGACACCTATTCAACCACTCGCCGGTACACCGCCTTCATGTATCAACATTCCTCCACCGACATCCGCAATTTTCAGACGTAACGATCAGACACACCATCCATCGGAAGAACAACACCGAAGAATACCCAAATTTTTTAAAAGGTCCAACAATCCATCCTGAGGGTGTGAGCAATGTCAAAGTCAAAAACTCATTCAACTCCAACAACATCGAGATCAGCCCACCATCAACATCACAAGTTCACCCAGTTCTAACACCAACGGAGGTTTAATTTCAGGCTCCCCATCAGCATCTTTCGTTGATCCAGTCTTTCCACCAGCAGTGAGGATGGGTATTATCTCATCTAATGGCGCTGGAAGATACCTCGTCGGGCGCCTCAGTACAAGGATTTAAAAGCCGGCACAAGCTTCCGAAACACAACGTTCGAAGACCTTAAGTTAATTCTCAGAAAGGAAGGATTTCCAACCTGTGTGGAGAAGTTGAAGGATATCCTGGTTAACTTTTACCATGCATACGACATTTCAAAAGAAGATATGGAGAAAACCCTATCTGCATTCCGAGATTTCACCACAACCGAGAGAATTAATCACCTGAATAATAGTAAGAATAATTTTAACCAATTTTATTTTAACAAAAAACATTTTTAATTGACACTACGTGCATTTCAGAGATTAACTCTAGAAATGTCAACATAGATAGGTTTGACAACAATACTGATTATAATAGTGAAACTAATTTAAATAATAATATTGCCATAAATGTTGACCAACATTGCTTTAATATTTTTTATGCTAATTGTGGAGGAATTAGAAGTAAAGTAAACTCCCTCTATCGAAAGTTACATTCCACAGAGTTTAAAATGTTTGCATTGGCAGAGACCTGGCTAAATTCTAGTGTGTCTGACAATGAGATTTTTAATTCTGATTGGCTAGTTTATAGAAAAGACAGAAATTATGATCTAAGAAATAACACAAGGGGAGGTGGGGTATTGTTAGCAATTCACAAGTCCATCCCCTCATCCGAAATAAATTCTGACTCTAAATTCTACGTTCCGATACACTCACTATCTGAACAGATATGGTGTACTATTAATTGCAGCAGGAAAATAATTGCAGCAGGAAAACATTAATTATTGGTTGTATCGATGTCCCTATGTGAGTTAATTTCCATAAACATTATGATGTAACGATGGGAAAGGCATATGGGGTACTGGGTTTCATAAAAAGAAGAGCTAAAGAATTCAACAACTTATGGGTAACGAAATCATTCTATTGCTCATTTGTGAGATCTATCCTTGAGTATGCTTCGGTAACTTGGGATGCCATATACCGTAGCGTATGCAATAAAATTTGAATCTGTACAGAAGCAATTATTATTGTTCGTGCTCAGGCATATGTTCGATCCGCAAGATTATTCCAACCTACCAAGTTACAATTCTAGACTCGACATAATAGGTTTAGATACTCTTTCATTAAGACTATTCCATAAGATTATTCCAACCTACCAAGTTACAATTCTAGACTCGACATAATAGGTTTAGATACTCTTTCATTAAGACGAAATTTGCTCGCGGCCAGTTTCATTTTTGACGTGTTAAAAAAAACATCAACGTCGATGAAATTTCAAATGCTGTGGTTTTAAATCAAGGACGCACTCGACATGCAAAGTACTTAAAAGAAGTTCACCACCCTACCAACTATGGAATGAATGAACCAATAAATGAAGCATGTAAAATTTTTAATAACCATTGAAACGAAATGTTCGCTCCAATTTTCTAAAAAAAAAAAACACGGCTGATTTAACAACCCCTGACTATCTAAATTCTGTACATGAAAAATAAAAATTGTACTAAACTCGTCACACGAAACGAACCAACCTATAGTAATGACCATAGCGGGACATTCCAAAATAAATATTTAACTGTTTAGCAAAACGATATAAATTCGCTGGGTTTTTTAAGCACGGGGTCAGTCGTTTTAAAATTATTAATAAAGCCACATTGTTTGTGGATTGAGCTTAAAATAAAAAAATCTAAGTCAAAATGATTTAAGTGTAACTTGGCATAAAATTAAGATAAATATAAAAATACAACTAAATGTCTAATTATAACTAAATAAATAGTTTAATAAAATTAAGTGAAAAGGCTATACGTTCCTAGTTACCTGTTAGAATACGACATAATAAGTTGTTCTGTGTAATCTAAATATCCAATCATAAAATAATACTGTGGTCAAACAAAAACATAAAAATGTTAGTATGGGCAGTCATTATAACATATAAGTGAGTGTATTATGTTAAAGAATACAATTTGCAATCATAAATAATAAAATTCGAATCCACACAAAAAAAAAAAAAAAACTCAAAAACATAAAATTGAACATTCGATAGTGCGCGTCATACGTCATTGCCAATATGTGTTCATACAGTGGCACACAAAAATTATGAACACTTTGTTGTGCATCGCATAAATGGTGGAACACAAAATACGTGCGTAATAATCACAGGTGCTGTTGGAAAAAAAATCGTGTGATGTGCATACTATGTGTGTAAAAATATTAAAGGCATATTGAGCATTACGAATAAAACAAAAACTAATAAAGTACGATTAGACTCGGTATTACGAAACATAGTGTTATATCTTATAGTGCACGAAAAAAAAAAATTATAGTTTGTAAATTCGTGATAAAATCGAATGAACTGTAAAATTCGATAGTGTTGTGAAAAATGGAGGACGTGTAGCGGCCCTGTCTTTCTTCTTGAAATACTTACTATTTCGTTAAAACAATAAAATCATTTTATGACCTATCGAACCACTTTTGTAGACCAATCAAAATCGAATAACCGAAAACTCAGTACATAAAATTTTGTAATTATTGTATTATTATAAAATATTTATCATTAAGTAAAAATCTGTGGTCGGGTCAAAAACCCAAAAATAAATATTATATATATAATTTAAAAGCTTTTTGTGAGAAGTGTAAAAATTATTCTATTATAAATATACTAAAATAAATAATGAAATAAATTCTTTCTAATAAACATTTTTGGTACGAAATATAAACTTAATATCTAAAATAAAATGTTGAGTTTAATTGTGTTATTTTAATACCTAATTGAACCCCAACAAGTGGTGACCCTAACAGTGAAAATGAATGAACATAAAATTTAATAGATCAGTGCAAATAAATTCACTATAGTTTATATAAGAAAACGTGCCGAATGTATAAAGTTGATGAATGAATGTGAACTGTGAATAAATCAAAATCAAGTATGTATACGTATATTAATATCCATTGTGCGCAATATCAGTGTGCACCATATATAAAAATTTAAGGCGAATCCAAAATGAATTACTAAAATTTGCCAATAAAGCACACAACATATAAAGTTAACCGCAAAATATATTGTATGTAACGCATTTTATCATAAATTCACGAGAACACATCACGTAACAAATAAATGAAAAACGTGATCTGCTAAAAAAAAAAAAACATACGATCAAATTACCAGCACATTCCGTTAATTGTGCATACATCACACACTGGATTTATTCGACCTTGCATCTTTAACAACAGTTCAACCAAAATACATTAACGTTCGAGTTGGATTAAACCATATGTATTAATTGGATTAGCAGTGGACTATCAGATCATCAACCCGTTGCAGTATGGATATGAGCAAGTATGCCCAGAGCATATGTAAGTAATACAAATTTATACACCATTTAATTAATTTGATATTCTAATAAAATTTATAAGAAATTTATATATCTAAATTAATAAACAACCGAATGACTAATTTTAATAAAGGAAATTTATAATTTTACAAAACACAATCATAAAATTATATTATACAATTATAGTCATAAAACCATAAAATTTATTAGTTACTAAAAAAAAAAAAAATGTTTAATCATAAAATATAATAATATATATTAATAATTGTTTATTATCAATATAATATTATAAGAATGAATTAACACAATTACATAATATTGGTGTACGTACAATACAATATTAGAAACTACAATTAATATATCAATTCTAACATTAGTTGATAAAGTAAAACTTATAAAAAAATTTTTTTATTTATATTGAAACCATAAAAATATATTAGAATTTACAATAAGTATAACACAGTTACAAGTAAATTTTCATAATATTTCCTGCATGTCTACAAATTTGAATTTAATTTTATTACCTTATTTATTATTTTACAACATAAAATTCAAAAATAATAATCTTCATTCATCATTCAATACCGAATGAATTCTGATAATAAAATTGTAATCATTTCAAATTTTATTAATTATACAAAAATTATTTAATATAAAAACAAATTTTATTGCTTTAATTACATTATTATCTTCTAAAATACATTTATCATAATTCTATATACGGTTGTAAACTGAATTTTCGGTTGTGTTGATTGGTACTTAAATTTCACATTCCAAAAGTCTCGAATACATTGGTTATTTAAAAAAAAAAAAAATTTATTTTGCTAATTAATATCGTGCTAAATAGTGAAAACAATGAGTGACAACGAAGAAAGGACGCCTAAGACTGAAAAACTGTATCAAACAGCTCAGGTCCAGTCCACTCGCATTAAACTCCCCGATTTTTTTAGAAAAAACCCTCAGTCGTGGTTTATTCAAATCGAGATGCAATTCCAACTCTGTCAAATTACAACTGACCAAAAAAAGTTTTGGACTGTGGCAAGCTCTTTACCTACTGACGTTTTTGATTCAGTAGCTGAATTAATATATCCACCTCCAGACAAAGACAAATACAATACGCTAAAACAAGCAATCATTAAGATGTATTCGCTGTCTCAAGAAAAACGCTTGGAGGAATTAGTCGAAAAAAAAGATATCGGCGAAGACAAACCATCCGAAGTTTACAGGACAATGAAGAGGTTAGCGGGTGACAACATTAGCGAAGAGACCGTGAGAAAACTTTGGATAAGGAGAATGCCAATGTTGGATTAATCGGATTTGAGGAAAAACCAACCAACGAATTAATAGAAAAGGCGGATCGAATGTATGAAGCTTCGGAACCGAATAATATTTCACAAGTAGATCCCACCTTAGCTGCAACCTCTGATAATCAATCAAAAAAAAAATATTCGGCGGAGATTACAGAGTTGAAGAAACAAATTTCACAATTGCAGCAGTCAATTTTAAACTTCGCTTCTGATAGACGTCATCGCTCTAAAAGCCCGCGATCTTCGACAGCGCCAAAATTTCGATCGAGAAGCGGCAATAGATTCTCCAAAAATTATAAATATTGCTGGTATCACTATAAATTTGGTGGAAGAGCACTCAAATGTATAAAACCGTGCGAATTTTCATCTTCAAATAATATATCCACAAAGTCAAGTCCTTTAAACGAATAAATTCGACTGTCATTACGGCAGATAGTCGAATGCATACGAATCGCCGTCTTTTTCTTCGAGATCAAAATAATAATTTCCTTTTCCTTGTAGATACTGGGGCCGACCTTTCGGTTGTTCCAAATAAATTTTTCCAAGGAAATCGATCTCTCGATCCAGTGTTGTGTCTTTCGGCAGCGAATGGCACAACCATTAATACTTTTGGGACTAAATTACTATCGGTCGATATTGGGCTTCGGCGCACCTTTACCCATCCTTTTGTACTAGCGTCAGTTAACCGACCAATTATCGGAGCTGACTTTTTAATTAAATTTGGTCTTCTTGTTGACTTGCGTGGAAAACGCATCCTAGATCCAACCACCAAATTAACTGTCGCGGCAATGACAGTTACTGATAATACTCCAACACCGAAACACTGAGGGATTGATAATATTTTTGGACAATTATTAAAAGAATTTCCGACCCTTACCGAATCCCCAAATTTTAATGTCCCGGTCAAACACAGTGTGGTTCATCACATATATACGAACGGTCAACTTCCGTATTCTAAACCACGACGACTTGATCCTACGAAACATAAGGCAGCGTATAACGAGTTTGCACATATGATCGAATTAGGGATATGTCAACCGTCGTCATCCCCGGTTTCATCTCCACTCCATATGGTTCAAAAGAGAGACAGTACAGATTGGCGTCCATGTGGAGACTACCGTCGACTTAATGCCATTACGGTACCGGATCGCTATCCGATACCGCATATCCATAATTTTTCCGTGCACCTGCAGGGATGCACGATTTTTACAAAAATTGACCTAATCAGGGCATACCACGCAATACCTGTAGCTTCTGAAGACGTTCCTAAAACGGCCATTACGACGCCATTTGGGTTATTTGAATATAAACGAATGCCTTTTGGACTTCGGAACGCAGCTCAAACGTTTCAGCGTTTTATGAATGAAGTATGTAAAGACCTTGATTTCGTTTTCGTGTATATTGATGACATATTGATTGCAAGTAAAACTGAGGAAACACATTTATCCCACTTAAGGAAAATTTTTGAAAGGCTTGCAAAGTACGATGTCAAAATTAAAACATCAAAATGTGTTTTTGGTGTTACATCACTGGAATTCCTCAGCCACTCTATTACTCCAGATGGCATTAAACCTTCGCCGCTGCGAGTAGAAGCCATAACAAAATTTCCCCAACCACATTCAATTAAATCAATTCAGAAATTCGTCGGGATGGTGAATTTTTATCATAGGTTTATCCCACGATTAGCCGAATTTCTTCAACCGATTCACGCGCAGTTAGCACTTTTATCAAAGAAGCCCAAAACTGCCAAAAATTTCGATTGGCCTGATGAATGCATAAACGCATTTATTAATGTTAAACGAGCGCTTGCTGAAGCAACGTTATTGGCACATCCAATTGAAAATTCTAAATACAATATTACATGTGACGCATCAAATATTGCCGTAGCTGCAGTATTACAGCAATATAATAAAGGTAATTGGGAACCATTAGGTTTTTTTTCTAAGAAACTCTCGCAAACTGAAGCCAAGTATTCCGCATTCGATCGCGAATTATTAGCTATATACTTAGCGCTTAAACATTTTCGCTATTTCGTAGAAGGTCGTACGTTTTCAATCTTCACGGACCATAAGCCGTTGATAAACGCAATCTACTCGAAGGCGGAACGTAGTCCACGTCAAAGCCGACATTTAGATTACATATCCCAATTTACGACTGATATTCGCCACATTTCAGGCAAACATAATGTGGTCGCAGACACTTTGTCACGCTCATGCGATCCACAAGCAGCCTCCATAAGCGAAATTCCAAATATTCATAAGATATCAGAGTTACAACGTACGGACGAAGAATTAAAAACCCTGATAAATAGAAATATTTCGAAAAATACAAAATACAAACTGGAACTTGTTCAATTCGCTGGCAACGAACTGTATTGTGAAACCTCCACAGGTAATCAACGAGTTTACATTCCTCAATCATTACGACAAGTAGTTTTCGATTCATTACACTGTCTTTCACATGCCGGAATCCGCGCTTCACGCAAACTTATTTCTACTCGATATTTTTGGCCCAAGTTAAATCAAGATGTTAAAAATTGGGTTACAAACTGTTTGTCATGCCAAAAATCGAAAGTTGTGCAACATACCAAGTCACCGCATGGCAAATTCAAAATTCCGGAAATGCGGTTCCAACACATACATATGGATATAGTTGGTCCGTTACCACCCTCGAATAACAACCGTTATTTGCTAACTATCGTGGACAGATTTACCCGTTGGCCGGAGGCCTACCCAATTCCAGACATGACCGCTACTACAATTGCGAAGACATTTGTCGAGCAATACGTATCAAGATTCGGTGTCCCTCTGGAAATTACGACAGATCAAGGCAGCCAATTTGAATCGAAACTTTTCTCAGAACTTACAAAAATCCTGGGTTCGCATAGAATCCGCACCACAGCATACCATCCTCAGGCGAATGGTATGGTGGAGCGTTTTCACAAGACATTAAAAACTTCACTTAAAGCTCGAGGAAACACTAAATATTGGAGTTCTGAGTTACCAATTATTTTGCTGGGCATCAGAGCATGCGTAAAAGAGGACCTTAGATGTAGTCCGGCGGATTTAGTTTATGGCCAAAGCCTCAAACTTCCTGGCGATATATTTTTAGGTCACGGTTCAGAACCTCTTCCATCCCCTGATGAGTTCATAAACCAACTTCGAACAAATATGCAACATTTAATTCCAGTTGATACTCGAAAATCAACACAATCTGATATATTTGTTCCCAAAAACTTAAATAATTGTGAGTTTGTTTTTGTTCGTGTGGATAAAACACGAATAGGCCTCACTGCACCTTACGAGGGTCCTTTTAAGGTTATTCGAAGGCTACGAAAAATATTTATAGTTGACGTTAATGGAAAACCACAGCATATCTCAATTGATCGCCTGAAACCAGCGTATGGAATATTGTCAACTCTAGATTTGAATAAAAAGGTACAAAGGAATGTCACTTTCGCGTGAGGATTTTACTGCGAGGGGGGTACTGTAGCGGCCCTGTCTTTCTTCTTGAAATACTTACTATTTCGTTAAAACAATAAAATCATTTTATGACCTATCGAACCACTTTTGTAGACCAATCAAAATCGAATAACCGAAAACTCAGTACATAAAATTTTGTAATTATTGTATTATTATAAAATATTTATCATTAAGTAAAAATCTGTGGTCGGGTCAAAAACCCAAAAATAAATATTATATATATAATTTAAAAGCTTTTTGTGAGAAGTGTAAAAATTATTCTATTATAAATATACTAAAATAAATAATGAAATAAATTCTTTCTAATAAACATTTTTGGTACGAAATATAAACTTAATATCTAAAATAAAATGTTGAGTTTAATTGTGTTATTTTAATACCTAATTGAACCCCAACAGACGCTCCAAGAAAAAAAATTTTTAATATGGCTACGTTTTGGGACTAAATAAGGTTTTTTTTGTTATTATATATTTTAAATGTTCATTACTATATTTTTATATTTACTTTTTCATATTTTTATAAATTTTCTGAAATTCCAAAAAAAATTTTATATATATAATATTCATTTTCTTATGGAAATAATAAAAACTTTCATTTTATTTGTTAGTTAAGTCTGGTGTAGGGATTATAGTTTAGATTAGTTAGAACTAACTCGTACTAATATTGATATAGTTAAGAATATTTAAGCTACTTATTTAATTATATGCCTACAGTTTAGATTTCGCATTTTGTCTCATCATTTTGGATTATATTTTTATAACTTTCCCTTGAATGAATAAATTAAGTTCAAACTGTAATGATTTCGGAAATTTTTGAGTTTTAATTCTTTGTCGTTATGTTTGCTTTGGTGAATAATTTCGTTTTGCTTTCGGTCGCTAAATTTTTAATGAATTACTAAAACAAATTGAGAATGAAATGTAGGTAAGTTGTTCATAGGTGAGTAGTTCTGGTCTGTTCCTATTCTGCCTTCCTATCCTAATCCTTTGGTGGTACAGCATGCGTCCATTTAACTTCGAAACCGCCCACGCCAATCCCTGAGTCATAGCCGGCAAAGGAAATACCACCACGAAGCTCTGAATGGTCGAATCAATAACTTTTCAGTACGAATGGCATTACCGTATTTATTTTGGAATCGAACTCGATCGAAACCCAGTCATGCCGCATCAAATTCGTTACACCATATTGACGCTTACAATCCAGGTACTAACTTGACAAAACAAACATATAAGAAAAATTTTAAGATCGCAATTTAAATAAATTTTTAGTTTATATAACGGACTGTATGTTTGGGTTGCTACCTAACTACTACTGGTGAGGACACTAAGTACTCCGAGTCACACCAATCGTAGGTTTGTATGAACCCGTAAGAATAAACTTAGCAAGAACATTTAATATTTAATTTTTAAGTATCAAAATAAAATAAAAAATAATAAAATAAAAATTTGAAAGAATAAGTTAACGAAATATGTATTTTATATCGAAAATGTATTACAAATTTGTTAGAAAATAAGAATTTATATATGTATTTAACTATGCAAAATTACTTTCATAAGAATATTTTTACAATATATACCTTGTTTGGTAAAATTTAAAATAAAATAAAATAAAAATAAAATAAAATCACAAAATAAAATAAAATCACAAATAAGTTGACTTATGTAACATACCCAATAGAATTCCTTATGACTTTTTACTTACAGAAAAGTATGAAAAAAAAACTTGAGAAATTTTTTTTTCTCAAGTTTTTTTTTCATACTTTTCTGTAAGTAAAAAGTAATAAGGAATTCTATTGGGTATGCTCTGTTATTTGAAATAAGTCACGAATTGGACCGCAGTTTGGAGCATTCACAAATTCCATTACAATACATTTAGTTGAGGCTAGCCATATTTTAGCGTTTTCTTAGGTTAAAACTGTAGTTATCTGCATCAATCTCGTAACTTAAGGGTACGATATTTTGTAATATTAACTTACCTGAAATAATAGCTGCGTTGCTTTCAAAAAATTACAACAATTGCATTGTATTAAAGCCGGATTGGCTTTAATGTAAGCCAAAAAATGTTTAGGTTTAGGGGAAATAAAAACAATTTATGGTTATGGTGTTTACCGCAAGGCGTTATTTTTTCTATTTTTTTCGAAAAATTTATCTTGTAGAATAATTTGGCATTTGTTAATTGATAGCAAAATACCGAATTTAATTTGCTCTATTTCATAAAATAAAAACACTAAAATAAATATTAATAAAATGAACCATCACAGAAAAATTAAAACGCATTAAAAAATTAAAGCCAAAAGTTGTTGCTTTCACAGCTAAGCTAAGCGGGATTTGCGAAAGCAACACTACTAATGATTAATTTTAGGTGATAACCAAATGTTTATTTTACATCCAAGTGTCGATCTAATGAGCATTTAAATACGCAAATTTAAATACTGTTATGAGCAAATTACAAAATTATTGTAAATACGTTAACGTATATTCGAGGTATAGACGCAATTGCTTCATGAATTAATATATTTGCCTACATATTTGTTCTCGTACTCACCGTTTAAATTAAAAGTATTTAAATTAGCATTAGTTCGAAGCCAAACAGCTAGACCTCTTACTAGCCTCGCCTCGATTAACTTACCTATATTATTTAAAATATAAAACAAATACAATATTTATTTACATATAATATATTTCAGATTATGTTTATCAACGTTTTAAATTAATCTAGAAAATAATTAAATCGAGTTTATTAAAGTATGCATCCCAGACAAAATATTCAATCATTTTAATTTTATAGTTGTATGTGTTTAAATTTAATAATTAATCCAATCCAATTTTGTAAAATAACATAAATAAAATTATAAATCTATTTAGTATTTCATTATTATTTAAATAAATTAAAATTGGTAATATGTACGTGTATGTATTTCAATTTTACATTTCCTCCATAAAAATATCATAATTTCATATACATTAAATTTTTTTATGCTCCATATATTTATTTATTCTATAATATTGTAGTTAAAATTTAATATTAACATTTACAGATGGTACTTTTATTTTCATAGCATATTATTAGATCACAATTAACTAATGAAGAATATATATATATATATATATATATATATATATATATATATATATATATATATATATATATATATATATATATATATATAATATATATATATATATATATATTATATCCATATTATATAATAAAATAGAAACTGTTTTGTATTCGTGGCCATTATAATTTTTATAAGTGAATATTAAATGCATCTTATTCAACTACGCATATACAAACTTAATTACGTTAATTAATTGATGTTGCTGTTTTCTGGAAAGTGGTGAACTGAAAATATATAAATAAAATAAATTGTGATAACGTGATATAGAATTCAAAACATAAAAATAGGCAAATGTAATTATTAAAATTCGGCATAACTAATTTTAACCAGTACCAAGTATAATTGACAGTAAGGCTGAAACCGGCAACCTATAATTTTACAAATACTTACATAATTATACATTTCTTAATGTATGGATAACACTGAGATCAAGGAAATGCAGAAATTCTATTAAAACTACCATTTACAAAATCCGGAAATCTACGGAAACTAACACGGAAAGCGCGCACTGGGTACGTTTTCGAGATTTGCATTTATGTACTTAGGCCTTTTCCCAAACACCGACTTATTATAGACTTATTGACTTATTTAACGTCATCTTGAATAAGTCGGTCCAATTCATTGTACCGACTTATTTGTGTCGTAATAACAAAAAAACAAAACGCAATTTCTAATATATGAAAGAAAATTTTTTCTTGACATGTTGGTCGTTGCCACTAGATTTGAAATAAAAACTGCATGTATTACATTTAGTCGGTGTTTGGGACACAGCGTTACTTATTTGTGAAAAATTATTTTTTCAAGTAAGCTTATTTATTTTCTATAGCAAAAAATCTAAATTGATTCAAATTTTTTACAGGGAATTGAACTTTATTTTATTTGATATCAATAAATGATACAAGGAAAATGTTTAAAATAAACACGGCAGTAATAAAACATTGAATATAAAGCTCGACTCGAAAACTCTTTCAACGACAAAATCGTCGTCACCTGCGTCGATGGTTCTGTTTGTTTTGCATGTTTTCGGTGTTTTGTAAAATGACAGGCGATTTTGCTGGCCACCTCCACTCTTGTTGTGTTTTGAGCTTTAAGATGCCTTAAGCGTCTGTACTGTTACGAACGTGTCCTGCCAAATCAGGTTCGTATCACTGGATTGTGAATACAGTTATACATCTGATGGTCATAAAACTAATTCCTGTAATTTACTCCACTTACACAATAGTAAATTTAATAAACACATTTTGTTAAACAATTGTTTTTCTATTTCGCAAAAAATTAGATTCTTGAATATTTTAATTAAAAAATTTGTTCAAAAAGTTTAAAAAATCAGTCGATCGGAATCGACTTGTTAGCTCATCATCAGGAGTATCTAAAAAAGATATCCTCGAGTTGGAAGTTGAGCTTCATAATAAGGTTCTAAATTCGGAAACGTGGCCAACCGATGTATTTATTAGACCATTTCATAACCGAAATTTTCGGACAGGAGCCTCAAATGTAAAATTCCGGATACCGGCTGTAGCAGTGAACTCGTCCGAAATTTAAATAATGCAGATTCTATGGGGATGTTTCAGCCCAAAAGCTCCGGACAAATTACTTTTACTTCGGTGTACTATCATAACACTCCTAGTACTCCAGGCAAAGCTAACTTATTCTTGTTTGGCTTTCTTAATAATGACTACGATGTGATTATTATTTCTGAAACATGGCTTACTAAAAGTTTTAATTCGGAGGAATATTTCCCACCCAACTACATGGTTCACAGAAAAGATCGACATGATTTTTGTACCAGCCTTAAAGGAGGAGGTGTGTAACAGCAATCATTAAGAGTTCTATTTCAAATGAGCTCATTACTAATTGTCATCCAATTTTTGATGTAATTACTGTTCGGATTAATGTTGCCAGGTCATCTATCATCATGGTTGCAGTATATGTTCCATGCGGATTTACTTTGGAATATTATAATGGAATCATCAATTCATCAGTTCTGCTGTTACGCCGTTCGTTCGTGAAAATCAACAACTAGTGATTACAAGGGATTTAAAACCTTTCTGATATTACTTGGTTTGATGTTGATGGAGTTTTCACATCCTCTTCTTCTGACCAAAAAGAATTAACAGTTACTGATTATTTTGGTAGCTTAGCAATGATGCAGTTGAACCGGATAAGCAATAGTCGAGGTAAATTTCTAGATTTAGTTTTTTCAACTGAGGAGCTTTCATCTTGTAAAGACGATTTATATCTATCAAGAAAATTGCAACACTATACGGGTACTTCTATAGTAATTCTTTTCATTTCGAATTTAGACACGTAGTCATTTCTTCTTCTTCGCCACTTCTTTAAACAAATTTCTTGTCGATTCTAATTGGGGCTTTCCCGAACGTGATGATAATATGAACGATACTATTTTATTGTTCAACGAGCTGCCCAAGTCTGATATTGGAAGATATATGTTCCTTTAAATAAAAACAAATCTCGGTTTCGTGAGCCGTGGTATACTATAAGTTCCATTCCTTATTTAAGTTACATGGCGAAAAAAATTCTGGAACTTCATAAATGGTAAAAAGGAGGTTGTTGGGTTTCCTACTCCAATAACTTTTCAGAACTCTTCCGCAAGTCAACCCTCTGGTATTTCTAATATGTTTGCCAAATTTGTTGAGTCCGTCTATGAAATATGTGTAGATTCACGTATCAAGTCTATAAATAATCGTGATAGCTCTGATTGTATTTAAAGTTTACTGAAAAAGAAGTTTATGTTAGCTTGTCTCAACTTGATGGTAATAAGGGGGCTGGACCTGATGGTTTTCCACCTATCCTTATTATGGATTGTGCAGAGAGTTTAGCCAACTTACTGACTCTAATCTTTAACAAGAGCCTACGTACTGGGGTTTTTCCTGATTTCTGGAAACTATCGTTCATTCGTCGTATTTGTAAATCTGGCAAAAGAAGTGATATCAGCAGTTATCGTAAGGTCGCTATTCTTTCTGCCATATCAAAACTTTTCGAATCCATGGTACAGAAATTCTTATTGTTTCATGTGAAAACTTGTATTTCTCCTGCTCAACACGGATTTTACCCGGGTAGGTCTACCGTTACTAATCTAGCTTCTTTTTGGAACATTTATGTGGTAGATTAAAATATAGGAAACGAGTGGATGCAGTATATACCGATTTTTCAAAGGCTTTCGATAAAATTGATCACTCGATCCTAATCGATAAACTGGAAAAACGTTTCTGATCGCTACCAATTTGTTAAGATTAACGATTTTAGTTCTCGCATATTTCGAGTTACCTCAGGACTTCCTCGAGGTAGCCACATTAAACCTCTTTTATTCTCATTATTTGTCAATGATGTTGTTGTTGAATTCGCACAATATTGGCTTTACGCAGATTTCATATCATCTCCAATATTTGCTCCATTTACTCGTATCTCTGATTGTGTTAAACTGCAAGGTGACTTGAATAACTTCTGCAGTTGGTCGTTTACAAACAAATTATTGTTGAATAATTGATGTAGGGTTTTGTCATTTTCTCGGATGCACTCACTAATTATTCAGCAATATTTTCTATATAATACTGCTTTTGAAAGGTTGAGTTCATGACCGACTTAGGTATAACTTAGTTTTAGGTTTTCTTATGATCTTAATTTTACCAAACACATTAATTTTCTCATTTCAAAAGCTTACATTAAGCTAGGCTTCATTAAGCGCAATTGTCACTTAATAAACACATTTCACTTAACACTTGTTTTTCTATTTCACAAAAAATTATTTTTGAATATTTTAAT
The DNA here is from genome assembly GCA_947310385.1 of Nephrotoma appendiculata. Taxonomy (NCBI): domain Eukaryota; kingdom Metazoa; phylum Arthropoda; class Insecta; order Diptera; family Tipulidae; genus Nephrotoma; species Nephrotoma appendiculata. Next base: position 106,625,514 of record OX371225.1, read on the forward strand.
TAAAAAATTGGTTCAAAATGTTTAAAAAACCACTCGATTGATTTCGACATGTTAGGTCATCATCAGGAGTATCTACTCTAAAATAATTTTTTGCGAAATAGAAAAACAAGCGTTAAGTGAAATGTGTTTATTAAGTATTAGTGTATTTCGCCAAGTGCCTACGGCAAGTAGTGTTAAACAATTAAGCTCAATTGTAATGACTTCGGCGACCCACTCACATTGAAAGGTCTGTTTGTGTCCTTTTTTCGTTCTATTCTAGAATATGCTTCTCAGATATGGTCACCATTTTATCATTGCCATTCAGACAGAATTGAGAGCGTTCAGAAGCAGTTTCTTTTGTACGCACTTCGCGGATACCTATACTGAGTGAGTGCACCAATTGCTGTAAAGCCAAAACGTAATGCGATCTTTTGCAACTTTGAATCCACTAATACTCTTTTCCGTTCTTTCAAAAAATACCGATTTCGTCAGTGTTAAAAATTTGATCAGATATTATTCTTCTATTATTTTGGCAAGTGTAGAAGGATATTATGTAGTAGCTGCAGCATCCACCAATGCTGGTTCAGATTTCATTTAAACATTAATAATGGCATGCCTTCGTAAAAAGGCTTGTCACCATCCGTTACCTACAATGTTTTTTTTTTTGTTAGTCTAGTTCGGATGGTGATGATGGCATACCGATTAAGCCCAATTTAGCCAAGAAAACGGGAAAAGAAAATTTCAAATTTCGCCTGAAAGGCGAAACAAATAAAACATGATTTCTAGAAAAAACCAGAAACAATTTAAACTTAATTTTAAAACTATTATTAAAAGATACAATATTAAACAAACAAAATACAAAGATATACCGTTCAATAATATTTTTGTTGAACAGCAAATTAAAAAATAGAAATAACATGATATAAAACCCAAGAATAAAAGCAATTCAGATAACATATTCCTGTCATGCATGTACATTGCCATCCGCAAAATATAGTGGCTGAATTTGTGCTAATCCAGAATTGGCCCAGTCATCCGAAAAATATAGTGGCTAAATTAGCACAAATTTAGCCACTATATTTTTCGGATGACAATGAACAAACCTGATAGGAATATGCAATCAGAAGGGCCTGTTTCATTGCTTTCTAGAGTACTTTATATCAGAAAACCGTTCATTCAACGGTTTTTGTTCTTTTCAATGGAATTGGGAAAATTCTGGATTAGCACCAATTTAACCACTATATTTGGAAACCACTATATATGAACCTGAGAGGAATATGCAATCAGAAGAGCCAACTTCATTGGTTTATAGAACACTTTTTACCAGAAAATGGTTCATTCCAAGGTCTTTACTGTACAATAAAATTGGGCCAATTCTGGATTAGCACAAATTCAGCCACTATATTTTTCGGATGGCAATGAACATATCTGACAAGAATGTGCTATCTGAATCGCTTATTCTTGGATTTTATAATATGTTATTTCTATTTTTTAATTTGTTGTTCAGCAAAAATATTATTGAACGGTATACCTCTGTATTTTGTTTGTTAATATAGTATCTTTTAGGGGCAATCTTGTTTTTTCTCAATTTATGAATGAAAATTTATGAAAATCATATTTCTATGATAACCACAAATTTCGTCAGTGAAGCTGCCTTTGGAAAGTTTTAAAATCAGGCTTATATTATTACTGGTTTTTTCTAGACTAGCACTAATTTACACGAGTTGGGCTTAATCGGTATGCAAAGTTTCATTTTGGAATCCGAATGTTTTCCTGCTGCAGTTACCCACACAAAACCATGCAAAAACCATGGTTATTTCAAAACCATGCAAAAAACACCGTGGAGGAACAGGTTTGGGTATATGTATACTTATTTCGATTTATCAACATATTTTTGTGTAAATTATTTTCGATAAAGTGTATTGGGTGAACTATGAAAGGGCATTTCAAAAATGATTTGATTATCGATGAGTCCGGACTCATGAGACATGTGTTTTGGACGCGAATGGTATTTTGAGACCAGAAACTGGTCTCCAATGAGTCCTCGTATGGATTCACCCGATCCAATTTAAATTCATGTATGTATTGTGGTCATTGAGCATCCCATTTAAAACGAAGTCTGAGATTGATGAAGCAGTACAACACCTAACGAAGACATTAGAGCAAGCAGCAAAAGATGCTACATGGAACAGTTCTACTAAAGTGAAAATGAGCCGAGCGTCAAGGAATATTCAACAGCTCTTAAAGAACAAACGCATACTGCACAGGCAATGGCAGTTACATAGATCACCTGAACATAAAAGACTAGTCTTGCAAGACGAGTAGTTCCAAAATACAAACAGTTGCTTGGAACAAACAGTTGACCAACAGTGTTGGTCTTGTGTTTGTCGTTGAAGATGTCGCTAGGCCGTCTTGCATATATCTTGGGCGACACAACTGCTGTTTGATATCAGGATTGTACGGATATTACTGTATTCTAATATCCTATAGTTTTGGAACCTTTAGATAAGGAAAAGCCACCCGTTCAGAACTAGACTGCTCCGGAAAATCAAACCAAAACATGTACCTCTTGCATACCACCACATTAAACTGAAACTTGTATAACATCGCGAAATTTACGGCTACTTTTACTACACCTTCTTAAAAATTGGTTTTTTATAAAGTAAGATTGTAGGGTCCTAGATCATGTCAAGAAGTTACCCTAGTAAGATATATTAACCAACAATCCATCAGTGGCATTATTCTGGCTTTCCCTAGAATATATAAATATTTGCATAGCATTTTTGTCTAAATTATATTTGTCTGGCCTACTGTTGGAATTAGTTGGGTGTAAATATTTTTGAAACAAAGATATGTTGGGAATTATCTTTCTCTATAAAAATTTTGTGAACAAAAATTTCCCAATCAACTTTGTACCGAGAATATTTACACCAAACTAATTCCAATAGTAGGCCAGAAAACATAATTTAGGCAAAAATGCTATGAAAATATGTTTCCAATTCCCTATACCCAAGGAAAGCGAGAATAGTGCCACAGGTAGTATTTTCTAGGATCTGTTCTAATGGCCTATATACCTAGTAAAAAATCATTTACAAAAACAAAGTAGTAAAATAAACTTACCTTTGTACAGAAATGCAATCACTTTTCAAATGTCGCACATCGTTTCTCTAACTCTTCGTTGAACGAATTATCAAACATCTCGTCATCGATCCACGTTTCTAGGGTCAACGAACTGATTTTATTATTGCACCAATTATGTAAATCATCCCGTGTATTTAATGTAAAGCAGTAATTTTCGTCATTTATTTTATTACGTTTCAACATGTAATTTTGGCTATTCTGATTAATTTTCAATGAATTGGATTTGGTGTTCAAATCAAATGTTGCCCAAGGATCATTTGTTGCTTGTTGATTGTATCGTTTATCATCTGAATGTTCATAATTCTTATCAAATAAACTGTTATCCAAAGAGCACACTGATAACGATGATTGTGATACTGAGGTACAACCATTTCGTTCACAAAATGGATGAGATTGTAGTTGTGGTGAAGCCGTTGTATATAAAAGTGGGTCATAGGGAAGTAAACGTTCATGGCTATGATTTTCATATAATGACGTAATTGATTTATTTTTACTATTGAACACACAAAAATCATTTAAAAGATTGTCGTTATTTAAGTTGTCGTAGATTGATTGCGCCGGGGATGGCACAACTGAGGCAGACGGTGAGTGTGATAAATATTTTTTACTTTTATCATACATAACTTTCTCAAACATTATTTCATTAGTTTTAATACTAGAAGTATTTTTATTACTACTACTGCTATTATTATTATTAGTATTATTATTATTATTATTATTGTTATTATATTTTATATTACGATAATTCAACTGAGTATTTCTTAATGGTTTGTAACTATTTTTATGGATATAAATTGAATTATCAGTAAATTGTATACAATCATCAACGTAATTTGTGTTCAAAAAGAAGTCGTTATTTAGTAGATTTTTATCACAATTTTCTCTCAAATTATTCTCTATCATTTTATTATTGTGTACGAGTTTATAGAAATTGAAATAATTTTTAAGATATTTTTTGTTAAAACTGAAGTGATTACTATTGTTGTTAGCATCATTTAAACTGAGGTTACCTTTTTTATGGAAGTTTATTATTTCACATTCATGCTCTGGGTGTCTTACATTACAAATTGTTTGTGACGGCTTGGTTTTAAAACATTCGCAACGCTTTTGTGTCTTTCCTTTATTTAAACGGTAATTATTATCGCGTTCACTGTTATCATTGTCCTCCTCAATAGTCGTTGTAGAGGTTTCTTCTTTAATGTACGACTTAAGGTTCTTACTTTTTAATTTAGAGCTACTTGTCACAGTTTTACGACGCTTCATGTTAGTTGAGGGCGTTGATGAAGACATTTTGGTTTTGTGCTTAAAATATTTTGTTGTGCGTGAAGAACTCAAATGATTATTGTTTGATGTTGGCGGATCGATATTGATTGAAAGCTTACATAAAAGCTAAAAAAGAAAAAAATAATTTTAATATATTAAAGATTCCGAATTTTAAACAGGAAATTTCCTCTATTGTATTAAGCGTATATTTAAGAAGTAGGAATTAAAAAAAGACAAACCAATCACAAAAGATAAATAGATAAATGGTTAAAAACCATTTTTTAATTTTAACAAAAAATTTAGAAACAAATAACAGTTGCTTCTTTATTTTTGAACATAAAACAGTCAAATAATATTACTCCTGACATATAGCAAGAATATCTCCCTGAAATTGTCATATGTTTTTGAGCTGGTAGTTTACCGGAAGGCCTCGAGATTTCTATCGATAGTCTTATATATGTAGGTGTATGACTAAATCACTTTTAGGCATTTAATAAATTAAGCCGCACTTGTTTGCTGCAGTGGCTGAGTTCTATTCGAAATGGCAATTTACATAAATCCCACAAAGTTTAGTATCAATCAAACAGGATATTTTCATAACAACAGTCGAGTTCAACCCAAATCATTTGAGTATGGGTTAATTCCATTGAATTTATATTCATTTCCCAGAGCACATTCCGGATTCATTTTGGAGAGTAAAATTATAGTTGTACAACACATACAATTTATGCTGTTTAAATATACATAGTTGACATACACATAAATAGATAACGGATAATACAAATCAATATTAATATTCATAGTTAAACACATTTACGCGATTAACCTTCATCATATATACAAAATATCGTCGAAACGCAACCAACACAATAGTTGCAACACGGTACAACATTACGAAATATAAGAAAAATATAGTTATCGTAAACCAGATGATAGAACTCGACACATCGTGACGCAATAGGTTACAGCATCCCGCAACAATATCATTATATCTACTCATGCTCCAACTTCACGCAACATGACAAAACATGGAGGTCCCAGCAAATCCCTAAAGGGATTTTCGAGATGTCAAAACTTGTTGCGATCGCTTTTTGGTATTTGCACCCAGACCCCACCGGATCATTTCCTAAACGAAAATTTTTGAAATATGACCCATCGGAATCGATTCAAAGTCGTTTGAAATGTACTATTCTTTATCCAGAAATAGCGATTTGTAAAAAAAAAAATATTTTATGAGACTTCTTCCATTTATTGCAAGTATTGTCAAAATTAAAGTATGTACCTAAAAATATTAATAAAAATATTCTAAATTAAATTTGCAACAAAAGTAGTTTATAAAGTTTCTGATAATCAAGCGATTTATTTTTATCTATGCAATCTGATCTGGGACGAAGCACTACCAACTCTTTCGCAAATTCGCAAATAGGGGACGTATGAATATAGGTCCGATTTATGTAGAATGATCTACGATCTAAATAGTACTGACAGCATGATAGATGAGTCGGACAAGTCGGACAACGATGGATTCTTTAGTGAGCCGCGGTTGCTCTGAATACTGGCACGTAGGTAAAATTGAAGCGCCACGAAATTGTATGTTCGTATCAAGGGTTTCATAAACGGTTCGATCGATTTTGATCAAATTCGTTTAGCACGTTCCTGTAGTTAGTTTTCAAATTTTTGGTGATATTCATCGAGGGTAATTTATTAAATAATATCTAAATACGCCATCAGTAGGTGAACAGGTGAATCGAAAAATGACTCAATGGTTTGCTTTTTACTTTTATATGTTGAATCACTCACTATATTCTACCCCAATTTTTAGATTAAAATAAATGAGGCGAAGTTTTCTTGTAAAAAAATGTTGTGTGGAAATACTTTGAACTTACATGCAAAGTATATAATCACAATGCCTTAGCGAATTATTATGTTTCGCTGCGCAATTGTTAACTCCTTCGTAACCTCGAATTTCATTGAATTTGACGCATACATGCAACTTCTTTATGAAATTTTGCGTTATTTTGGGCGACAGCCAAATACCAGGGTCACATTGATGTGAGGTTACCAAGACGTTGGTAGTTTCGGTTCGGCCTAATGAAACAGAATTCCTAAAATAGCATTCCTTAAAGCAAAATATTCAGTAGTCATCAAACTGCAGTGACCAAACTACAAAAATATGAAAATACAGTAGGTTCAACAAGTGCGTGTACGGCATAACGGCACTTAAAACTATAGGAACGAATATAGGCAGGGCTTAAATCGGTTAACTATTGATTCCTCTTGGACGCTTTAGAACAAAAATTAGTTTAACTGTAACTGTTTAGCGGATAACATATATGAAGGAAATGAGTGCGATTTACAAAAAACGATTTGAAGCGGTGTTTTTAAGTGCACATCCAAAAGACCTAAAATGGCGGTTGCAAGGCTAGCAAAATATATAAAAAGTCAAAAACATTTGCACAGAAAAGGATTACACATTATTCAATGTATAAAACTGTTGACGATTTGCCAGATAGAGGCAAAATCAGAACCACTACAAAAAAGGAGGATGAGGCCTTCATACAGTTATTTGCCGAAAATTCTTCGTTTGCGCTGAATGCGCTGTGGAAAATTGGCGAAAAAGAATATTATTATACCAAAAACAACCATGGCAATGTTTGGTCAAAAAAGCAAAAAAAAGGATTGTCCGAACTGTGAAGCACCCGCCCTAGCTCCATGTATGGGGATGCTTCACCAAGCAATGTTTTGGTAATTTAATCGTTTTCACGCAATTTCCTGATTAAAATTTATTCACGAGGTTTGTTACTATCTGTCCTTAAATGGTTTGGAGCGGGGAACTCTAATTGGATCTTGCAAGAAGACAACGATCCAAAACACCATAGCATACTCTGTTTGGAATTTGAACTCAAAAAGGGTATCACAACATTGGATTGGCCATCTTAGTCAACTGATTCCAATTCGATCAAAATTTATGGGCACTCATAAAGATTAAGCTGAAAATGTTCCATATAAAACATTTGAGCGCTCTAGCAGAAAATGCAGAAAATTTGGTTGATAGTATGGACAAAAGGAACCAGGCAATTATTAACAGTAATGGTGACTTGGTTGAAGCTACGTAGTGGTTAAAGCTTCGGCACTTGGACCGGGAGGCACAGGGTTGAATCACACCAGAGGCAGGATGTAAACCGAATTTTATTTATCGATTACGATCGGTGATGCTAATAAACACAACATAAACCCTCTGTTGGAGTCCAGAATTCAGCGCCGACCCAGCGTCCATGTCAATGGTTCCATGATTCCATGGTTGACATGGAACTTGCAACGTGCAAGTGGGGTATACTGTAATTGTGAGAGTACGTGAATGATTGCGTGTGTGCGGGAATGAAAAGGGGAGTATTAATTGACCTTGAAAGGACAATAAATCCATTAGATGATTAATACTTTCTTTATAAGAAAAAAAAAAGTGTTCATGAAATTCAAAATATCATCAGCTATAAATTCCCATAAAACATAAGATTTATATCATCAAAACTCAACTCACTACCAAATATCGCGAGCCGCACAACCGATTGTCTTGGCAATGTATAAGTTGCATGTCCAGAACGAACCTTACGATATTTTTGAAGAGGTTGAACCTCTGTGGGGTCTAGGGGCCTCGGTACAAATTTATCTAATATTAGTTTTTTTAATTCTTTTTTTGCTTTTTTTTTAAAAAAAAGAAAGGATTAATTGTCCAGTGGATTTAATATCGCTTGAAGGTCAATTAATAATCCCATTTTCATTCCCACACACACCACCCATTCACACCTTTACAGTATACCACCTGTATATTGCAAACTCCATCAACCTGTACATTGACATGAACGGTGGGTCGGCGCTGAATTCTGCACTCCAAAAAATGGTCTTAGTTGTGTTTATTAACACCATCAATCGTAATCGATGACGAAAATTTGCTTTTTGCATCCAGATTCTGGTGGGATTCGAACCCAGTACTTCCAAGTGCCGAAGTTTTAACAACTGCACCACATGCCCGGTGACGGGAAGTAGTTAAGGATAAAGCTTATATGAAATTAGTAGATGCTAGAATCCAAGGGGTTCATCACCTAGGTCAAAGGGGCCTTCCTTATAAGTTGCCATACCATTCATCCAATCGGTTTTAAACATAGGATATAGGGATTTTATACTAATGAGCAGGGTCGCTTGGACTATTGCTTCATACAAATATTCTTCCAAAATACGCAAAAGATGCATTGCAAATTAATCAGAGCTATCAAGAAATTGTAATTTATGATATTCTGATTATTCGTTAGTATACTTCTATCTAAAATATGTATATGGAGCCCATATAAACGATTTATCTCAATAAGGATGTAATCGCCAGCAATTGGTAATGGAATCGCCGTAGTGAACAGAAGAGCATACTGTTCACCCTAAAATATTGTACGAAACGAATTGCGTTATCAATCAATTGAATAGATCCGTATCAAAATAAATTGATGGACACAAAAAGATATTTATTAATTTCAAATTAATTGATTTGAATTTAAAATTAAATTTTTGCAACTTTTAAGCTGTTTTCTGACATTTAAAATAGTGAAGCGTAATCAAATAAATGAAATAAAAAAATAATACTTTAGACTAAATATTCGACTAACTCGATTTTCTAATTATTTTAACAAATAAAACTTAATGTAAAAAAGTTAAAATATATAATTTCGATATAACTTCAGAAAAAAAATCCATGCAATCAATCCAGACTTATACGGAATCATCAATCGAACGTCTCCGTGCATGGCAGAGTGAAAATGCATAAACAACTACCCAAACAAATTATTTAAAGAATGACGGACATTCGACAATAATAAAAGTACGAAACAATGACTTCAACATCGATAATCGCTGGTTTGTACCGTATTCACCATTGCTCTTCAAAACATACAAAGACCATATTAATGTGGAATATCGCAATTCGGTCAAATCGATCAAAATTATCTGCAATTATATCAACAAAGGATCGGACATAGCTGCCTTTGCATTGACCAACAGAAACGATGAAATCACAAGATACCAAATGGATCGCTATGTAAGTAGTAATGAACCTTTGCCGAGTTTTATTTTTTTCCCAATCCAACAGTTGTTCATTTGGCTGTTCATCTGGAAAATAGACAGCGTGTGTATTTCACTGCAGAGAATGCACCATATCGAGCAGTTACACCACTGCATTCTTCACAATAAACCAAAATGATGAATTCGCTAGGACCTTGCTATACTCAGAGGTGCCAACATACTTCAATGGAATGGAACATCAAAAAAATTTCAGAGATTCAAACATGGAAAAGCAGTAGAAGGATATAATAATTTATTTTCAACCGATGCATTGAGTAGATTGTACACCGTTCATCCCAACGATGCAGAACGCTTTTACTTGCGATTATTGTTAGTTAATATGTACGTGGACCCGTATCGTTTCAACAATTGAGAACAGTTGGTGACCAATTATGCCCAAATTAAAATTACTGGAAAATGATACACATTGGGACACATCACTAACAAACATTACTTGCCAACCGCACCAAATTCGCATATTATTTTCCATCGTTTTGACAACTTTCTTCCCGTATAATCCAAAATATTTGAGTGAAGATATTTTAGATCGAGTGCGCACAGCCAGCAACAACGAAAGCATGCACTTCTCACCGGAAATGTATAACGAAGCGCTAATCAAGATTCAAACCAAGTGTTTATCAATCGTCAACAGAACGCTCATTCAATTAGGAATGATTTCATCTAATCGATTAGCAGACCATGTACACGATCAAGAGCTTCAAAGTGAGCAGTAATTTAATGTCAATGAGCTGCAAACATTAATTCAAACAAATCTGTCAAAACTGACGATACAACTACACAATGAATGCGATTTCACAACAAATTGGCGGGTTGTTTTTCCTCGATGCAGCCAGTGGATCAGGCAAAACATTTCTGTTATCATTGATTTTGACGACCATTCGCTTTCAAAATAGTATGGCATTGGCCGTCGCATCTTCCGACATCCAATTTTTTGGATGAATCGCCATTGAACATGTAATTTACTGAGACACCCACAAGCAACACAAAACAGAATTCAGGAATGGGAAAAGTTTTGCAAACGCATGTAAAAAATCTTTGGAAGCAATCAATCGCTCCAGAGCCATTCGGAGGTGCACTCATTTTGCTGGCTGGTGACTTTCGTCGGACTCTACCAATATACCATGTTCCACACCAGCCGGTGAACTAAACCAAACTACACACATGTCTCAAATCATCTGTTCTTTGGCAAAATGCTCAGAAAATTATATTGACCACCAACATGCGTGTTCCAAATGTAAACACCCTTTGTTACAAAAAGCTGTCAAATTATAATTACACATTTTATGAACCATACAAAATTACACTAAATTTTACCATAAAATAAATATTTGGTTGATTTATAAATTCCAATTTGTAAAGCCAGCAGGAGGTCGCTCTACTGAAACCATTTTCTAAATTCGGCTAATATTTTTATTTTAAAACTACAATTTCCTTAAGTAATGAAAAAAATGTAAGTTATAATATCTTGAAATCAAAGTAATTAAAATATAAATTACAATTAGTGGATTATTAATATTATCTGGACTAAGCCACTTCTTAACAGATTGAAACGAACCTCGGTTTGATGATGAAAATGAAATTCCAATGTTAGTTCTCAGTGACTTTTTGAAGAACGACCAAATTGAATTGAATTAAGAAGTTTCTCAACCTATTGCCAACCTTGGTTTGCATTATTAAAGTTGGAGTTCAATATGATTTTCTACTGTGGTTTTGGCCGATTTTAATGCAACTTAACCATTTCTAAACAAATTGAAATGAAGTTTAGTCCATATCTAAACAAATTGGAATGAAGTTTAGTCCATAACGTAATTAAGACGTTTTTCAACTGTTTGGAATGAACTTAAGTTTATTTAATGAGAAAGCACGAAGAATGTCATTGGTTCAAATTTCTCATTCGATTATGAGAATGATGAATTACCGATTGGCTATGAAAATTGAAATTCATATAAGTTCTGGACTTAGCGTTGGAAAATTGTTAATTTGAATGGAACTAATCGATTTCTTAACCGATTGAGATGAAACTCTGCTTGAATGGAAAATTAATAATTTAAATGCAATGCCATTTCTCAAACGATTTAGAAGTATTATGAAAATCAAAATATTAAATGTGTTAGCACAAAGCGATGAATAGCTTAATAAAATGGTCATGAGAAAAAGGAATCCCAGCTCAACCAATATAATAAACGCTTCGTTATAACATTTTATTATGTTAAGAACCAACACAATTTGAAGTCAAGAATATGAATCCTGTAACCTGCTAATTATAGATAAGCTACCTAAAAATTGGCATTTTCTGGCAACGTACTATATATGTCAACTTTTGAAAATATCCCTTCGAAAACCAAAATTAAGAAAATAACACATTTTAAATCAATAAAATTCAGTTATTAAGAGCTATGTTGTGCAGCTGCAACCCTTAACTGACTTTTTCAATTTCTTAATATTTCGCCACTTTTTTGATTGAGTACACTGCTTTAAACATTGAAGTAAAGTTAATTTGTACACAAAATCATTGGTGATGCCTGGTGATTGCAACTTCATTACCTATATAAAACCCAAGTGCCCGTTGGAATTTGAACTCAACATTTACCTAATTAAATCGTACAGGAATAACTGCTTAGTGGAGTGCTTGTAGTAATGCATATATCAACGTTTCATTAGAATAAGAGAGAAAACCAATTCTAGGAAGAAATATTTTATGAAACAGTAAACCAAACAGAAAATAATCGTATACAGCTGAAATTACTAGCAAAAGTTTAGGTTGAATTATTCTAAGTAAATGTATTTTGACTGTATTTTTACATTAAAAAATGCTTTAAATGTATTTCAATTCTGTTAAAACACCTTTTATCGCACCATCTAAACTCAATGAATAAATCAAGAACTACACCGAAAGGATAAGAAATTTGTATTGAATTTAACAAAACTTATTTTTAAAAAATGAAAATCTCCCTCTATCAAAAATGATTCCACCTATAAATTTTATGTCGTTTTGGTTGTAACGGCCAAAATCTAAAGCTAACTTTAAAGTTTTAACTGTTTAGCAAAAATATGAAATTCAAGTTTAAATGAAGTTATTTCAAAGTATCCCGAGCCAACATCCATCCGGCAAATCAAACAGATTGTTGGTGTCAGATCGTTAAACTGCGTTTAACCGAACTGGTATTGACTATGCATCGGCATTTGGTCATTTAAATAAATTTTTCGAAAAGATAAAGCGATCTCTTTTTAAGAAGTCTGAAACAATGAAACAATTTTGCCATTCCGTTGAAGGCTAAAATGTTCTATATATTCACAGATTACAAACCTCTCACGATAGCTTTATTGCATAAAAGTCAGAACAATATCTCCGGTAATTACATAATCTTGCATGATTATAAGTTCTATCTCGTCTTGATTATAATTCAATACTGTTCAAAAATTCCTTCTAAATTCCATTAATAAAGCTCAGTAAAATTTTGGAGAAACACATATTCTGGAAAATACGGTAAAATGTAGTAGCCTGAGCAAAATTTTAAGAATGGATTTTTTTTTAAGTTGGAATATATTGGTAAAATATAAACAGATAAGAATTGTAAATTAAGAGTTTGTTTCAATTGGTTTAAATACCGCACAAAAAGTTAAAAATTAAGGTGAACTTTTTATCTGCTTTAAGAGCTGATAAAATTTGTATCTGGAAAACATTTGGCTGATAAAAATATTTATTTGTAAACAGAAATTTGTCATGTACAAATTTTGAGAAAATTCCCAATGATATAGATTGTAAACTGACCATAAATGACATATATTTTTAAATAGCTAATGTTTTTATTTCACATATTTATTTAAGTTTACTAAATACGTTCACAATTACATATAAAATAAGCAACCCTGTTATCATAAAAATGTTAACCAATTGAAACTGAAAAAATTTAAAAGTTTAGAAATATTTACCAAGAATAAACTTTTTAACTTTTTAAGCCCGATTTATATTATACGTTCCTTTCAGTTCCTTCATTTATCGTATCAGACAAAAAAAACATTGTTACACTGCATCCCCAATAGAATTTCTTATGACTTTTTACTTACAGAAAAGTATGAAAAAAAAAACTTGACAAAAAATATATTTTTCATAAGGAATTCTATTGGGGATGCAGGTTTACATATATTTTATATCCCTTTAGTGATTTACTAACACAATTGTGCGGGTAGGGCAAAAGTACCATGCCAACAATTTAGTTTTGTATGTTTTTTGAACCAACTAACACATTTGTGAATTCCTTTTTAACTTATTTTCGTCCGAAAAAAAACACTATATCTATACACACAATTGTGTTGGTTTTACTTCAAATCAAGCGAAATTTTTTATCAACAACGCCATTACATACTATGGTGTTTTAGTCACACATTTGTGTGGGTTGGACTAAAACTGAGCCAATTTTTTTGTTTTCTTGGTTGAAAAAGGGATATAGGAGTATTTATATTATCCGTTCCGTAAGTGTAGGAACGGATAATATAAATACTCCTATATAAAATATATGTAACAATGTTTTTTTTTTGTCTGATACGATAAATGAAGGAACTGAAAGGAACGTATAATATAAATCGAGCTTTATGCGGTATTTAAATCAGTTAAAACACGCACTGAGGTGAACAAAAATATAACTCAATGTAAAGTGCTAAGAAATAAAGAGCGTTTGAAAATGTGAAACTCGAAGTGCAAAACCTGTACGGCACTTGTTTTTTAGTTTATACATAGTTCAAAAAGACGATAATGTATTTGTCTCATCACCCCTTTTTTACTATAATATTCTATTTAATTATATTATAGTATCTGGTAAAATATAAAATCAAATTTCCGTGGGAAGAAATTTTTACAAACTAAACTCAAAATTGGGGTTGTAAACAAATACAAATAATAATTACTAGCTTTCAGGGTTCACCCGAATTATTCATGCACCTTTTTGTTTATCTATGCAATACTTAAGTGTCACCTTTGTATTAATACCCAAATTGAAAAAAACAGATCAAAATTTAAAAAATCTACTCAAAACTTACTAGTGCAATCTTATTTACACCTTACTTACTTTTAAACAACATTTCTTAGTCCTTCGCAATAAATGTGACATGGTCATGATTATAGAGTAGTTCACTGTCTATTAAAATACATATATTTATACCGTAACTAGAAAGTATTTCCGAATCTATATTGGGGATTATCGTTCCACTAAACCTCTATGAATTCGATAAACTTGAAATAATTCTTAAAGTTTGAAACAGAGAAATTGTTTATTCGAAACACTATAAAATTTATTTGTTATTCTTTTTCACTTAACTAAATTTAATTCATAATCTTTGAATTTCGAACAAAACTTCAAACACAATTTAAATACCCAATAGTGTAATTGAAATTCTTAATAATAAACACAACAAAATAATACACGTTCGTTCTATATGAAGTAACCCTTCGTATTAACTGTTCAATATTACATCCTTTTCATATATATCATCCCTACTCAAATTCTAAGTGTACAGCAAAAAAAAAATCTTTCCCCTAGTCGTGTTAAAATCAAATTAAATCGAAATTAGGGGTAAACTTTCGTATAAACTGGAGAAATTTAAATGCAACGAAAAAAATCATACATACATGATTGAACTCGATTTGAAACATGTGTACACGTGGTTTGTATCGCGCCGCGCGTATTTTGCTTTCAATGACGTCGAAGAATGTAAAAACACATTAGAACATGAATTTTAAAGCAGTTTAAATTTTCAAATCAGTTGTAAATTTGTTCTTTTGCAAGACTATTTACCTTTGACAAATTAGTAAATTTCATGACAGGTGTAATAAACATTTATTTTTTTTATAAATTATCATCAAACTTTTTGTTTCCATTTGATCCATTTAACGTACAATGCTCTTGGCAACTATGAGCTTATACGAAAATTATCATTCATTTAGGTAGTTTTAAATGATTACCCATTGCGGCAGAAACTGTTGGCATGCCTTTGATTGATTTGCATACCTTACCGAATTGAGCCTAATAGAATCGAATTTAATATTCTATGTATAAATTATATTATTGTGTATGATTGCTAAAACATGTGTAAAACGTGTTTTGTACTATGTTTTCTATTTGTCATGTAAATATTTACTGTAGATGGCATTATACGACTATACGAGCAAAAATAATATGTAAGCAATATATTATGCAGATACAATGAGCATAGATAAAATCGTAAACAAATAAATACCAATCAATATTTAAAGAAAATTTTGGATTGCAAATTCTATAAGTTAAATGGTAAATTCTTGAAACTGGAAACTGGAATTACAGACTTGCGAAGTGAATGTCAAGTTCCCTCCCTATACACGGGTTTTGCACAACTACTGCATATTTTAGATGCTGAATCTAAGAATCAGCTACGAACATTTTAATTGGTGGAGTATTTAATGCGCCTTAGATATGTGATTAAAAAAATATCCAAATAATTTAATCCCTTAAAAATTTTAGTAACATTCCCGGTTGACATTACGACATGCATTACAGAACGTTCCTTTCTAACTTTAAAATATTTAAAGCAATTCTATCTCAGAAACCTCAATGTTCGTCGTTCCATTGCTTTAGAAAATAATCAGCCCAACCAATTCTGTAACTGGAAAAAAGTGTAAATGTAGCAAAAAATGGGCTTAGGTTGTGTAAGGCTAAGGTTTTATGTTTAAAATTTAATGGTAAATAGGACAAGACTACCGCTGATGGAGGAATACTCGTTTATTGTAGAGAATTATGATAACACATCGATGGCTAATTTTTACCGTTAGACGCACAAAATTTACGTTTAAAGAGCTATTGCCTATTACTGCTGATTGATAAAACTACTTTTGGAGAAAATACTCTGAATATATCGTCTGTAATGGTATAACCAATTCGCGAGGGTTTGGTTTTGTGGTTATCCTATTCATTATTAATTCTGAATTCATTGTCTTTGTCCACTGGTACAGATTTGATTCAATATCGCTAGTCCGGCCTTCACTTTTTGAAACTCTTGCCAATAACTAGTTAGGTTGTATCGGATTAACACCTTCCATCATATAGCGACTACTTCTACCTTGGCGATTTCGACGAAAGTGGATTCCCGAATTTCCTTACTCCTTGATATTTACCGGTGTGTTACTTTGACATGATTAGTTCTCCGACGAATTCGTTCACCACGCTGAATATACTTAATATGTATTGTCTGCGCTGCTGTGATAATGCAATATCAAAAACCTTCTTATCCCTAATGTGAGTGACATGGGTACCCGGGTACCTTCTGTGCTTTTAGACGTCAATTTTTCTATGTTTTACTCCCAATAAAAACTTTAAATTTTATGAGAACTTCTAGTTCAATTGGTATAGATTACGATCATATTTACAAATTAGAAATGTTACAACTTGAACGAACGTGGAAAAAATAAGTTAATCACTCAAATTAAGATATTTGTTCTTCACTCAAATGAGGGTTATTCTAGTCTCTTGGAGTGG
Organism: Nephrotoma appendiculata; assembly: GCA_947310385.1. Classification (NCBI taxonomy): domain Eukaryota; kingdom Metazoa; phylum Arthropoda; class Insecta; order Diptera; family Tipulidae; genus Nephrotoma; species Nephrotoma appendiculata. The sequence continues at coordinate 106,642,526 of OX371225.1, forward strand.
GACGGGTGACAATTTAATTGTCATTTTGATGTTAGGATTATCGTTGGATTTTAATGTTACTACACGAGCGAGTCCCCCATAGAAAACTTATGACTTTTGCCTTACAGAAAACTATGAAAAATATTTTGAGAAAAAAGTTGTATTTGCTCGTGCACTACTTAAGCTAGGACGTGACGAAAAGCGAACTGCGAACTTGTTGGAAATGCTCTACCCCCAGAACAGATTGTAAAGATAACAGATTGTAAACAAAAAGTAACTTCCCGATGGATAATACCATTTAACGATGGTTGATATCATGATACCAGACGATTCCACAGGTAACTGTCTCTCTACTATCGAAGTTTAACAGCGAACAGTTTAATCATGAAAAAATACTAGCATGATCTCTGTTAAACTACCTTTAAAGAATTAGTTACACAAAACTGAATTTTTTAAGCAGCCATGAATTTCATATGGCATCGATTTGGGAATGACTGTAGTGGTTTATCTGAAGTAGCCATACCGAAAGAAAATAACTACCCCTTGCCACTGTTCCCTTTAAGATCCTTCAATGTTGTGCCAAGGTCCTAGACGCGATTTCCTGTATTTACCAAACAATTATATTACAAGATGTATAAATTGTGCGAGCCCACTTATTATTTTCATTTACTTAGTAAAATAAAGTACAAAAAATTTTTACTTCTGCAAAAAAAAAAATCTGCATAAAATTTATCATTTACTTTTTTGATTGATTGATTGATTGGACTGTAGAACCAAGTGCTAGCCAAGAGTCCCGGATAACGCCGGGCCTATTCCTACAGCCTGTTTACACATAACAATAGGAAGGATAGGAAAGGTTTTTTTTTTTGTTTTTTTGGGGACGGAACGATCCGGTTGCAGACACCTAGCGATCGTACGGCACAACACAATTCTATACTACTTCTAATCTACTAGGAAGGATAAAGGCTTAATAGGTTTAATGGATAACGATGGTATTGCTTTGATCTTCAACAATTGCCTCACTAAATCAACAACCTGAGAAAAAATAATATTATTTCACGTGCATCTGGAAATTTCCTGTAATATAATTCTACATTAATACTTTTCAGCTATCTAAACAAAATTGATTAATTAGATCAGACCGGTTCCAAATACCTAGGTGAAGCCAATAATTAATAACATAATGAAAGCACAATTCTAATCTACACAACCAGCAATTAATATTTCAAAGAAATATTACTTCATAACATCTAAAGATTCCTGAAATTAATTCTTAATTAATCTACCCTACCGGTTTCCTAAATAATATAAATATTTATTAATCCTCTACAACTCCATAATTTACAATAAAATTTCCTGAATTCATAGTTATTTGAATTATATTAATAATAAATTGAATTATATTAACAATTAATATTAAATTATTAATAATTTCTCTAAAACCATTAGCATTTAATAAATTCACTGCAAACTGGCCGTTAAAATAACTCAGTAAACATATATTAATTATTAAACCTGAAAACAAACTGTATGCTTATTACTGACTACTTAATTTATTTAATATATGCAACCTTATTACTTACACTTCATGGTTCAAGTTATTAAGAAACAGAAAAACAAGATACTAAAACATGATTATAACGCGCAAAATGAGAAGAAAAAAAAAGTTACACATGCACAGCTGCTTTTCAATATTGAAGTTAAAGTTGGAAATTTACTCAAAAAAAACTTGACTGTTCAGGAAATTATATTTCCCTGAAAAAACCAGTGGAAACTTGTAGTAAATTAATTTTGAACAAAAAAAAAAAAAAATTTAATGGATAGTTCGAAATACAATCCACAAGTTATAAACTCATAACTAAACTGTCAATTATATTGATAATAAAACTAATCTAAAATCCTTATATTTACTTCTGTCTAACTTATAATAACTTATTATAACTAAATTTAAATAGTTATTAACCCGGTCGCCTTCCGAAATATTTCCTGTAAATTAACTTAAGATTAATGACTACCATTTCACTTTACAATATTCGAAAGTGTAGCCAACAAAACTGCTTCCAAAACACCAATGTCCTACAATTTAAATTTGTTAGTAAATTGAGATGCATAGATACTATTAATTCCGGAATCCTTTCCTAAATCCGGATTAAATTAATTTTATTATTCCAATCCATTTTTAAAACATTATCACACCCGAATATTTGTCATTAATCAGCACGCATCATAAATTAGCTTAACTACTTTACCAAGTATAAGTATACTTTCTATCATACAATAACATATTATAAACTTAATTCTAAATTTAATTTAATTTAAAAACTAGCATTAATATAATAGTGGTCGTTTGCTACAACTTAACATCAACGTGGAGGAGATTTGTAGATATAGTACACAACCTGGAATACTAATAATATAATTATTCAACATTCATATTAGATAATAGAGATTAAGAATAAGATTAAATTAGCTGACTTCCATTTTGTTTGTATAATAATGTTTATTATAAATATTGTATATGAACTGTAACGTGATTAATCTAAACTATAATTATTTTAAAATTTCATTAGTATTAGGTTAGGTTAGGTTTCAGTGGTTTGACACTTAGGCCATTTTTTGGCCCATTGTGATACCACGCATTCACGCTACATCATTAACCCATTCACCTATTCACCTACTCACACAACTACAGTAATACCACCTGCACATTGCAAGCTCCATGTCAACCTGTACATTGACATGGACGGTGGGTCGGCGCTGAATTCTGCACTCCATCAGAGGGTCTTAGTTGTGTTTATTAACATCACCGATCGTAATCGATTAGTATTAACAACGATTAAATATTATTCTAAACCAAAGTAAATAGCCTTATTTGTTATGAGGCTTAAAAGACTCAGCTTCCACTTCCATCTATATCTGAACCTCCAGATTATTTTATTATATAAAATTATAGTTAATGAGTTAAATAATAGATGACTCTTTTTAATTAGTGGAAATTTTTCATCAATTTACCGTAATTATCTTACTCTAAAATTCTAATTCCGCCCAGCTAAATTGACGATAAACTTTAACAAAAACATCCACAACATTTAGCAATAATTAACAACTATACCATATTCCCGCTGCCACTGTGTAAATTGATCACACATATTGCATCACTCGTTAACCCCCCCCCCCCCCCCCTCACATTATAGAGAAGAAGTGTACCCCCTGCCAAATCGCTAAAAATGTAAATACAGGAAATAGAGATGCCCATCGCAATCTCATCATCACCCAAGCAAGATTCACATAACAAGCCGACGAAACTGAACAAATCCACATAAAACGTGCTACATGCTACATGCAAGGTTATGAACATCAGCAATACCATGCGAAACAAAATAAAACATTACCATCATGAACCGAAAAACAATTAACATTATACAGACAAGATATTATAATAGCGTTCGCAGTCGAAAAGCATGCGTTAATTTTCCATTCAGCTATGCTACACACGGTTTCGTAAGACCGGCTTCACCTTCCTTTCTTTCCCCTTTTACCCACAAAATCCGTTTTTACTGCGACATTAAATTTTAAAAATTAGAAACCAACAACAAAATCCATCACGACTTAATTTGAAACCAGAAGCTGAAATCGTGTGTAGCTTGGCTGATTAAAACAACAAAAAATCCAGCTCACGGAATTACACACGCGTATTGTAAAACATCTGCACACACAAGCACAAAACGTAAATATGTATACAACAAATATATAATTATGTAACAATGATGTAAAATAAATAATAATTATTATCTCATATGTTCCTTCGCACACCCATACATAGGACACAGCTAAACGCATATACGTATAACATGCTATATCAGAACCAAACACAATTACATTCTATAGAATATAATTGCGATCGGCTTCGAGTTATATATCGCAAAACCACATTTTCGGTGGTTATTGAAATGCATTTCCCGCGCGCCAAACACCTCCAATACTAGGGAGTGCATTACCGTTTACCGATTTACCGTTTTACCGTATTTACCGTATAAAATATATTTCCGATTTATCGGTAAATTTTTACAAATTTACCGATTTTCTCGAAAAAAACGGTGTACATACTTTAATCGAACGAAGGATGTATGTATGCATATATAGAATTCCCTCAGTGATTATGATGTAGAAGAATGTATGTATGTAGGTATACTGAAAATTTATGCGATGAATTTTATTTAATGAAAAGAAATGACCTTATACAGGGTGTTTTGCGCGTGCGGACCGACACAATTCTTCGGCAGATTGGGGGCAGATTGGGGGGTCCCTTAAAAGCTCCCACCCCATAGAACTGATGTTCCAAGCGACACGGTAACTGAGATATAATATTTCCAATTCCTTTTTTCAAATTACACAAACTCTTGCCTTTAAACGGTCATAACCCCTTTCCTTGTAGTCATAAAGGCACGAAACAACTCTTACAGTATTCTGCAATGTGATTTTATTCTGCGTACCAATCCAAAGGTAAAAGTCAATTTTAAGTAAATTTTTCAGTAAATTCAATTATTTTTGTAAAATTCTATGGGAAACTGATCGAAAAATCTGTACTAAAATCGATTTAAACGTAAACGATTTAATACAAGGTACAAGGTTTTAAAAAAATGACTTATGGGCTACCAAATCCTACAGAATGTGTAGATTCACGAAAAACGTCTACATCCAAATTAATCAAAGAAATAATAATGGCCACTCTGAAATTAGCTTTGCTTTAAAAAATCCTTTTGTTTGTGCCCTTTCCAACGGTATACCTGGTATGTAATAAAAAACATTCATTTTGTGGTCAAAATACGAGATACCACCTTGACAGAGCTATTCCTGCCTTGACCCTTGAAAATGTTCTTTAAGTTATTAATAGATTTTAGTTATTGAAATAACTAACCTTGTGCTGTTCAGTCAATATGTGTCACTATCTGTTACCAGAAGTGCCCATGTATTTCACTTTGTTCTTGTTAAAATGTTAATTGTTCCAGGTCTCGAGAAGGGCGATAATGCTAGACGGCTGGAGTTTTGTAGATTTATACTGCATACAGATGTTGAGAATGATAACTTAATCAAAATAATTTTTTGACAAATGAGTCTAACTTGCTCTTAAAAGGCCAAAATCCACACAAGAAAAGGCAGGGTTATTTCGAAAGGAAATTCAGCGTTAATGTTTGAGCTTAATGTTTATGTGCCAGAACGCCTTTCCGGAAATTTTAATCTCGAATTTGGTGCAGGCCGTGCATGTAATTACGGAATTGAGGAGGTCATTTTAAACAAAATCTAATAAATGAAGTTGATTACTAATTTATTAATAATTTAAAAGGTATTTTTTTAACCCTGGCACAAATAACTCTGACAAAACAATATCTCGTAGTTTGACCACGCCATGCGTAATTTCTATGACATGTCAGTATACCATTGGAAAGGGCACAAACTAGTGGATTTCTTAAAACAAAGCCAATCTCAAAACAACCATTAGTTCTTCTCCAATGAATTTAGATATATGGGAACGTTGTTCGTACTTTTACACATTTTTTCGGATTTGGAAGCCCACAAGTAGTTATTCTTAAACCAACTGTAAATAATGATTTATTTAGAATAAAATCACATTACAGAATACAACAAAAGCCGCCCCGTGCCCCTACGACCACAAACAAAAAAGTTATGACCACTCAAAGGCGAGACTTCGGGTAATTTAAAAAAATAATTAAAGATATTATATCTCAGTTACCGTGTCACTCAGAACATCAACTCCACGGGACGAAAGCTTCCAAATGACCCCCCCCCCCAATCTGCCAAAAAAAATTGTCGGTCCACACGCCAAACACCCTGTATATTATCAATTGTTTTGTGATATGAATTTCAATTTATGTAATGAATTAATTTATTATTTTATTTTTAAAGTACATTTATTTGTTTCAAGCACTGGTTTATTAATTTTCCACCGGTTTAATACCTAAGGCATAGTAGTGTTTCAAATTGTTATTTCAATTAAATTTACCGGTAAATTTTCGATAAATTACCGACCTTACACAAAATTTACCGTTTACCGGTAAATTGAAAAATCGGTAAATTTGCACTCCCTATCCAATACTAATATCCAAGTAAAATATAATATATGACTACGAGTAAATAAGTACACAAAACGAAAGATAGTATTTAAAATTACCAAAAGCAGAAAACAAACGAAAAATTCTCGTCGATCACCAAACATGCATACTCTCTTCCAAAAACAACAACAAAAATTGTTAGCTAGTCTACCAAAAACAGCAGAATTGAAAAAAACCCTTTCTCGCGCAAACTATATTCGGTCGGATAACAACCCATAACATGAGAATAATTCTACTCTACACCTTCATGGGTTATAAATATGTATTTATATGTGTACTTAAAAGTAAAATTTATTTAGGGAAAAAGCTATGTGTTATGTAATTTAGTATGTAAAACAATGAAAAAATGAAAAACACTTATCTTTCCATCCTTTGCAATCAAAAAGTCCTACATACACATTGAAAATTTGCATTACAATGCATGATGCATTCCAGAATCTACTTAAATATAAGTCCTGCTAACTCCACACATATGAAATAAACAATAACTAAGTAAAGATGTATTGGAATTTTTTTTTCCATAGTAATTTTTTTTTGACAAACTAAGTATAAGTGTATTAGTGCAGAAACAAAAAAAATGTAGAAAACAAAATTCAAATTTACGTTGCATTGTTAGTGTAACCAACACACTCTTTGTTAGTTTTTTTCTAATAGGTATATGTCAATGGAAGAGTAAGCAGGACTTATATTTAAGTAGATTTTGATGCATTCAAACAACGGTATCAAAATACATACATATAAACGAAAATTGTTATGTATATATCCTACACCATTGCAAGCGCACAACACACAAATTAATACAAATATGCAATATGTAACATTTTTCACTTATTAACTACTTTTAAAACACACAAATTATTATTAATATTATTATTATTATTATTTATATATTCAGATAATATTAATTAATTATTTAATTTTGACATATTTAAATTAATTACTTATTTATATAGAGGAGAGACAAAAACACGTCTTTCCTCTACGACGTTCAATCGCCAACCATAAAATTTATCATTTACTTTTTGTTAAAAAAAAAAAAAAAAGCTCCACCTGAACCACAAATGTTTGGTAATCTTCAAATGCTTGTTCTATCTTTGCAGTCACGCGATGAAGTTGATCAATTAACGAATGTTTATTCCTGAATCCAAACTGGAAGTCAGATATAATGATCATTGGTTTTAGTCGTTTCAATAACAACTTCTCAAACAATTTTGAAATAGTAGGTAACAAAGAGATCGGCCTGTATGAGCCCATTTGCTCGTCTGGTTTGTCTGGTTTTTTATCATGATTATTTGTGCAACCTTGAAACACTCAGGCACATATGTAACTCGAAAGCAAGCATTAATGTCTATTTCTTGTGCAATTTCTAGTGGGGTGACACTTCTGATATTTGATGGAGATCTATAGACTGGTTTAGGATCAATCCTAGATTGTATGTCGTGTGGTTGAAATACTGATGCTAGATGTTATGCAAACAGTTCTGCTTTTCCTTCGTTACGTCGCACCCATTCACCATTTATGTTTCTTATAGGTGGCACTTTGATTATTGGCCTCTTGAATCTTTTAGTAGCTTTCCAAAGAGAATAATTTTTGTCAGCTTCAGGACCAAGTCCTTTCAAATAATTTTCAGTACAAGCTTCTTTATGTTCTTTAATTAATCAGTTAACTTTATTATTTACCCGATTAAATTCTCTTTTGTCAATAATGTTTCTGGTTTTATGCCATATGCGTCTTTTCCTAAGCCTTTCTTTTATCAATTCTCGTATCGGCAGGGGGTAATAAAATATTTAGTTTGTAATTCAAGTTCTTGTTTAGTTTTAAGACTAGCTGTTAACTCAATTAGAGTGTCCAGTTTTTGTCTAAATAATTCCCAATCAGTAAATTTATTAGTAAGGTTAAGTTTGGTTTTCTTTTTTATGACTAATATACTTACAAGGAAGGGTCTCCAGATGTTCGGCTCCGATTTCGATGAAACTTTAATATGTTGTAGAGGAGTGGAAAATAAGTGACACGTATTTTTTTTAAGTGCTAAATCCCCTTCTAAAGGGGTGAAAACCGCCCTTGAAGTTGGGGGTAAAAAAGTGACTTTCGATAATTTTCGTCAAAAAACATGAAAAAATCTGCAAGTTTTTTATTCCAAAATAGGTATTTCAGAAACTTACATTATATATTAGTTTTTCAAGAATTTTGCTACCTAGGGGGTGAAACTACCCCTAGGAAGGGGTTGAAAAATCAAAAAAACTGTCTAAAAAATCCAAATTGATGCGAAAAATTCTGGAAAAAATTTATATTACTCCATAAAAAAAATAAGGTTGACGTGTTCGATTGGTTTTTCGAAACTACCCTTTCTCAAGGGGTTAACCACCCCTAGAGACGATTCTGGAAATTCGCTCAGGACATCTGATTTTTTCGACTGAAAGTTCTTTGTCCTCCTCTATTATGATCATTAACATAAATTCTTACCATAGAAACATCCCCTATCGGGGGTGAAATTTGTAAAAATTGTTAAAAATTCCAAGAAAGTTTCGCAATTTGGTGGAATAATTCTAGAAAAAATATATAAGATCGCGAAATTGGGATAAAGGTTTGCACGTTCAAAAATACCATGAATCATCCGCTTTGAATGGTTTCAACCGCACTTGAATTTGTGGGTGTAAGAGCGACTCTCCATAATTTTCCCTACAAAACATGAAAAAATCCGAAAGTTTTTTACTATGAAATACGTATGAAAGTCAAGATTTTTATTATTTGTTCAAAAATTTTGGAAATAACGGTATGAAACAACTCCTAGGAGGGGGTTGAAAATCAAAAAACTTGCATAAAATACCAATTTGATGCGGGAAATAGTGGAAAAAATAAATATCACTCAACAATGAAAAAGAAGTTTGAGGGATTTAAGGATTTTTTAGACTGGAAATGTTTTGCTATTCTCCAATATGATGATTACCATCGATTCTTATGACTATCAATGATGTGTGGGGGTTGTTACATACCCTATCGGGAATCTAAAATTTCATAAATTGTTAAGAATTTTAAGAAATTTCTGAAATACGGCCAATTAATTCTAGAAAATATATAAGCTCAAAAATTTCATTCTACAACCTCCTTAAAGAGCCTAACTACCCCTGTTGGAATATCGATAACCCAACGAACTTTTAGGAACATCGTCCCATTTTTCATCAATATTATAGATATTTGAGGATATCAGTGATTATTTTCGTGACTCAAATTCATTTGAGGAATTGGAGCTATACAAAATCTCAAGAATTTCCAATCTATATATAGTTGATATAACACGGAAACGAATTCGTCATTACCAGACTGGTGATTTACCCCCCCCCCCCCCCTCCCCCATTAATAAATATATATTCTTATATATCTGTAGAATTGTATATATATATATATATTTTTCTTAATGACATCGGTTCTTTTTCATTTTCACGAACTAATAAACCTTTATATTTATATTGATTTTTCTAAATGACGCACCAAGTTATATTTACTTTGAGATCGCTATGACTACAATAATAACATATAACTGGACCGGAATACGGAGGGTTTTATTTCGATGTCCGGTATTCTCTCCCAGTCAGTCGTCCATAAACGTTTACAGTCTTGTATAAAGAAAGATATTTCAGTGGAACACAACAAAACTTCATACTTTTCGATTTTCATCATTCTGGTGACTTACGGTAGTTAAATATATTCAATGTATTCATTTCATTGATCAGATTAATTTATTAACTATTGTATGTGTAATGTTATGGAGATTTAACCAGATGCAATTATTGAAGTGTGGAAATTTATGGATGGAAGTTAAAGATGGATGTTATAGATGATATGGTGAAAGATGCTGATGTTTAAGAAAAGCTGATGTCGGGCTGAATTATATGTAGACAATTTGAATTAAAAAACTTAAGCACTGCTTTGAACACTATACTGTTTTATTAATTAACCAAAATAGTTTATTATATCAAATTTTAATGTTTAACAACTTGTTTGTTCGCCAGATTTGAATTGAATGAATATAAGAAATTTTACAAAATATATTTTACATATTATACGTTAAGCTATAACTGTCATGTTTGAACTTATAATTAATGTAGATTGTAGCTAACTTTAATATAAAAATGTACTAATAATAATAACATTAAATAAAGTACTAGTACGATATACTATGTAACTAATTATACATTATAAAACGCACCCATCATGCTACTACTCTAGTACTACATAACGAAAATAATGACAGTTAAGTTGACAAGTTGTGTTTACTAGATGAATTTTACAGGAAAGTCAAAAGATAAGTATAAATTATGTATATAAATTTATGTTTGGCAATATAAAATTATTAAATAGTTTCTTAATTTCAGATACATATTATTTGGATTAATTTAGCAAAGTGGTAAGTATGTGAAATAATGTTTTGTATCATTAATGTTTTTATTTAATTTTAGGTTGTTGATGTGCTGTTGTAACTGTTAAAGTGTCAAGTATATGGTTTTATTTCTCCAAACAACAGTTCTGAAAAGAAAATAATAAAGTGATTATTCAGAAGGATTATTATTATCACATCAAAGATGAGAATCAACCCTTTAAATGTGCTCAATCTTTTAATGGCGTTCTTTCAAATAATGGAATTTGGCCAAACTCCCATTACGGTCAAAGAATATGAAATTTTTGACCATTTCAAAAAAATACTTTTGGATTCAGTAGAAGAATTCAACGAATTGGATGTGATAACGGAAGAATCTTTAGATTTTCGAGAGGAATTCAAAGAGCATAATGCACGGATAGTCGAAGATATTGACTTACATACTCTCCCCGAAGATCCGGAGCCACCGACAAATGAGTGTACAAAGGATGATGAACCAGTTTCATTCGAATATAAAAGAAGGGCCGTTGAATTTTGGCGGGATACGAAAGGTAAAAGAAATAGATCCGTGGATTCAGTTCAAAGTAGATTCCGGAAAGTCAAATCTGATAGACAGCTGAGGCGCTGGGCGCACCAAATAAATCAAGGTGGGACCTACCGAGAGAAAATAGCAAGGATTTGTGATTATACTTTGGAAAATTTCAAAGCCGCCATTGAATCACATTTGATAGTTCATGACAATGACTTGAGAAGATGGGCTTTACAAGGACAAAAACTTCTTGAAAACGTGGACACAAGATTTAGAGCTTCAGGAACTTGGGTTAAAAAATTTAAATCAGCTCATCGAATAGTATCGAGAAAAACCAACAAATTCATAACAAAAAAAAGTGTAGAGAATAGAAAAGAATTACATCGGAAAGAAATTGAATTTGTTACAAAAATAAAGAAACTGATTAGTCAAGTGGGTCTAAAAAATATTTTCAACTCCGATCAGAGTGGTTTCCAATTGGAAATGCACACTGGACGTACATTAGCATTGGAAGGTGAAAAAAATGTTGAATGCCTTGTCCAATCTGTTTCGTCGACTATCCATAGCTATACTATACAGCCAATAGTTTCGGCAGATAGATTAAGTGAGTGGTGTGATCGGAACTCACTATACTTAAATATTAAGAAATGCAAAATCATGTCTTTCCATCGTAAACGAAATCCGATAATTACTTCATACAAAGTCAACAACGAAGTACTGCAAAGAGTCAATGAGGTTATAGACTTAGGTATTACATTTGTCGAAAACGCCAGTTTCAATAGGCATATTGAAAATTGTATTGCGAAAGCGAATGCCATGTTCGGATTTGTTAAAAGATGGACAGGTGAATTTAAGGATATTCAAACCTTATGTTCACTCTATTTCGCTTATGTTTGATCTCAACTGGAATACGCTGTAACGGTCTGGAATCCATACTATGCTGTACACATAAAAAGAATTGAAAGCATTCAAAAGAAGTTCCTGATTTTTTTGTTAAAGAAAAGTGACTGGGATTACGACCACAACTTACCATTCCATGAAAATGTGGCTCGCTTACCTCCACACACAACAAGATGCACGGATTACAAAATATGCACGCTTGAAAATAGACGACTTCTCTTGGGCGCAGCTTTTATTGGTAACGTTTTGCTTGGTCACGTTGATTCAGCTTACATCTTGGAAAACATATCAATTCACGTGCCATGCAGGACATTTCGAAACCATGAATTTTTAGCACTTGAACACCATTCCACCAACTATGGAGAAAACAACCCCATTAATAGGATGTCTAAATCTTTCAACTTAATGGACGACCTATTTGACTTCAACTTATCAAAGGACAACTTTAAAAATAACCTTAAAAACTTTTTTCTAAATTTTTAATTGTTTAAACCAAAATTTGGTTTATTTTTTTTCTGTTTTAATGTTTTTTGTTGTTTTAATATAACTTTAACTATAACTGTAAAATCTGAAATCATACATGTATATTACAAAATAGATTTCTTTAAATAAAAAAAAAAAAAAAAAAAAAAAAAATATTAGATGGTAGGCTATTGTCCCCATTATTTCTGGTTTTAAAAGAACCACGTGGAACATTAGGACCAATTGTGACGGCCAATTTATTTAGACCTGCGAACGTATTTGTTCCTTCTTCGAAATCCGGAAAACTTTCTACAGGTACATTTAAATTTTTTGAAATTTCTTCAATATGGATTTAATAATGATTAAAAAAATTTTTTAGATCATTTCAAAACTTGGTTGAAAGAAGTATATTTTCCTAATGTAGGACGACAAAGCGTTTTATTGCTCGACTCTTGGTCCGGACATTGTCCATCAGGTCTGAAGGAAGTTTTACCCAGTAATAAAAAAAATTCAATTGAAATAATACCAGAGGGATCCAGTGGTAATATCCAACCATTAGACGTATTTGGATTCAGGATTTGGAAAAATTTTGTCAGGCATTTTTCCGATAATGTAATGCTAATGGATGAAGATTTGAATTTACATTTAAGAAATAATATAATCAAATTACAATCTTTAACTCATAACCAATTTTCATCTCCACGCTATGAAAATCTCTTCAAATATGCCTGGTACAAAAGTGGATATATTGCCGATAAACCGAGTGTATTCGAAAATCCAGTACACTTTGGATTTGGAGATTCATGCGGTACCCATTGTAAAATTGCAGGCTGCAGTAATGTTGCAATAATCCGATGTTCCTGGTGTAAGAAATCATTATGTCTGAAACACTTTTGAAGATTATCACTATTGTTCAACCTACAATCCATAAAATTAGAGCGGCCTGTGTAAAATATCATTGACATAGAAATCATAATATGAATAAATAATTTTTTTAAGAGAGAACTGCCGCAAATTTTCTATAGAATTTCAAGGAAACCTGCATCATTATATATTCACATCAAACTCAATATATATATATATATATATATATATATATATATATATATATATATATATATATATATATATATATATATATATATATATATATATATATATTACATACATAAACAATTTATCCTCAAGATAATATGATTATGTGACATCATAAATGGAGGGCATAGGATACACAGTCGAATGAAATTTTTCATACGATTTTTCCGAAATATTTCGAAAAATTTTCTAGGAATCCCAGAACGTTTGCCTAGTTTACTCGCATTTTGATACTTCAAGCCCTGGAACGATATTCATGATAAAAATATCAATTCCGAATGATAAACTCATTGCATTGCGTTTCGATATTTCGAAAATTCCATACAGACGTGGCTAACCAATTAAAAGGGGTTGCTTAATGGAATCTTTGAACTCGTTTAATTTATTCCCGATCCCGTGAGCGTATATATTTTCTAGAATTAATTGGCCGTATTTCAGAAATTTCTTAAAATTCTTAACAATTTATGAAATTTTAGATTCCCGATAGGGTATGTGACAACCCCCACACATCATTGATAGTCATAAGAATCGATGGTAATCATCATATTGGAGGATAGCAAAACATTTCCAGTCTAAAAAATCCTTAAATCCCTCAAACTTCTTTTTCATTGTTGAGTGATATTTATTTTTTCCACTATTTCCCGCATCAAATTGGTATTTTATGCAAGTTTTTTGATTTTCAACCCCCTCCTAGGAGTTGTTTCATCCCGTTATTTCCAAAATTTTTGAACAAATAATAAAAATCTTGACTTTCCGAGATACGTATTTCATAGTAAAAAACTTTCGGATTTTTTCATGTTTTGTAGGGAAAATTATGGAGAGTCGCTCTTACACCCACAAATTCAAGTGCGGTTGAAACCATTCAAAGCGGATGATTCATGGAATTTTTGAACGTGCAAACCTTTATCCCAATTTCGCGATCTTATATATTTTTTCTAGAATTATTCCACCAAATTGCGAAATTTTCTTGGAATTTTTAACAATTTTTACAAATTTCACCCCCGTTAGGGGATGTTTCACCCCTACACATCAATGATATCGGTAAGAATCTATGTTAATGATCATAATTGAGGAGGTCAAAGAACTTTCAGTCGAAAAAAACAGATATCCTGAGCGAATTTCCAGAATCGTCTCTAGGGGTGGTTAACCCCCTGGGAAAGGGTAGTTTCGAAAAACCAATCAAACACGTCAACCTTATTTTTTTTATGGAGTAATATAAATTTTTTCCAGAATTTTTCGCGTCAATTTGGATTTTTTAGACAGTTTTTTTGATTTTTCAACCCTTTCCTAGGGGTAGTTTCACCCCCTAGGTAGTACCAAAATTCTTGAAAAAATAATATATAATGTAAGTTTCTGAAATACCTATTTTGGAATAAAAAACTTGAAGATTTTTTCATGTTTTTTGAGGAAAATTATCGAAAGTCACTTTTTTATCCGCAACTTCAAGGGCGGTTTTCACCCCCTTAGAAGGGGATTGAGCACTTAAAAAAAATACGTGTCACTTATTTTCCACTCCTCTACAACATATTAAAGTTTCATCGAAATCGGAGCCGGACACCTGGAGACCCTTCCTTGTTAGAGTCATTAAGACCGGTGTGTGATCGGAAGTAAGGTCGTCAATGCCTTCGACTTCAATGTAATTTGAGGCTATTATTCCTTTCGAGATATAAAAGTCAATATTATGTCTTTGTGGGCAGTAGATCGCCCCTTAACTTAGTTCAGCACCAACATGGTTAATCGTTATTACGGTAGCTTGCATAAATGGCTCCTTTGAATTTCTTCTTGTTGGAAATGTAGGGTATTTTGTTTGATTAAGATTGCTGTCCCTCCTCGAGCACGACCAGTAGGATGCAATGTCCAATAGGCTCTATATCCTGTAATTTTGATAAAGCTTTTCTTTCTAAAGTGCGTCTCTGATATTAAAGCTACATCTATGTTATTGTTTCTTAGAAATACTTCTAGTTCTTGAGCTCTTGCATTAAGCCCGTTAGCATTCCAGGCAATTATACGTAGGAACGTTACAGTCATTTATTTTTTATGTTTTAGCGGTTTGTTTGGTGGCTTGGAATGATCTTCCAGTTTATCCACCCTATTAGTAAGCTGGCTGAATTTTTGTGTCATTTCTGCCTGAAATCCGGTGAGCATTTTCTTTATATTACTGAAGGTTGGCTCGTTAGATACAGGTTTCTGCCTGTTTTCTTGATTTAGATTGTTATTTGAGGTTTTGGTCACCTGGCCTTATATATATTGTTGGTTTGGCTTTTGCTGTAGGCGCTCTGCTACTGTTATTTTTCTCGGTAGTTGAGCATTTAGTTTTTTTCTGATACACCAGGCATCCTTTATAGCTAGCCGGATGACCTTTTCCTCCGCACAGTGCACAAGTTGGTATAACATTTCGCGGCTTTTGACATTGTTTTGTTTGATGATTCGCTGCACATTTGACACATTTGGCTTGCCTATTGCAGAAGTTCTTCGAATGTCCTAACTGTTGGCAATTTGTACACTGAGGTATACCTATTACCTTTTTAGGTGGTTCACACCACCAAGACACCTTGGGTTGTTAATTTCGTATATGTCCTTATTATTTTCCCCCTGCAACAGGTCTACGTAAAACAATGGGAAGTGTCTAATAATTTTCTCATTATTAATTGTCGACTTTTTATGAACGTTAATAATCTTGGTTACTTTATGACCATGGTCCTCGATTGCCGCTTTGATCTCTTCGCGATTGGTAGATCGCGGTAAACCTCGTATTACGACTCTATACCATCTTTTACTTTTGAGCTGATAAGTATGGCATTCCATCTTATATAATGTACTATCCTTGTTATTGGATTCAGTTTCTTTTATATCGCTCAGTAGTTATTTAGTTTTACGGTAGTCATTTTCAGACTGCGTTGTTATTTTGATATCGTTATTGGATATTGCTTTAAAAACTGAGCACGTTTCTCTGTCACTGCCAATTACCGGTGGTGCGACAAGGAAAAAATGTTCACTGCTGGTTTAGGATCAATGAATTAATCACCCATTATCCGAAATGAAAATATGATTATGAAACCTCATTTGAGTCGGCCATATCCCTTGATGGGATTGCCATAGAGAGAAATAATTTGAATATTTTATTTATGAAAGACATAGGTTAGAGTGGACATAGAATGAAGGACATAGAAAAGGAAATATTTTTATTTCAAAGCTTAAATTTTGTTTTTTGAAAGTTGTCATCTCTTAATTTATATAAAGTACACTGTCTTCGAACTAAAATGGATGAAACTCTATTGCGAATTTGTGATATACATACTCGTATAGGTATATGACAAATTTCACGGATTAAAAATCTTAATTTGTTCAATCTAATGTCCTAGTCATTCCTTACTTTAGCACGATTTTCGTGATTATCACCGTCGACCGTATCGGGTCGTGAGTTCCTCTCCTGCTTTGATACAAGTAATATAATATTTGGTGATTTATGGGTTCGATTTATTTTATTTTGATTTAATTTGTTTTAATAGAATCAATTTAATTTAGTTTATGCTAATCATAACATTACAATTATTTTATTCAAATATAATTTAACTCATAATAATGACGTTTTATTTCAGGGAATTTACTCAGGCCAACTTAATTAATTATAAATTTTTTAAGGAGGCTAATTGCAGAATATTTTTGGCCAAAAAATCAAAAAAATTGTGGTGCCTTGTGCTAACCGCCTTACCATATATTTTCAACTACTGCTTAGGTGTCTGTAACCTGGTCAATTTGGTCAAATTTAACATGTCTATCCTATCTTGTCATATTGTTAAATGTAATAGAGGTGTATGAGAGGCCCGGCGTCATCCGGGAATCTTGTTAAATTGCCTGGTCATACATTTCAATCAATCAATCAATAAACCGCAGTCACATAAATCAAACACATAGAAACTATATACATACATATTTGGTTACAATTAACAGATTTCGATCATAAGTGCTACGTTATCGAAGCTCCGAGAAATAATCTTTGTAAATAATATTTACAAAAAATGTAATAACGGACTAATAATAATTTTAGTTTACCTATTACAATAATGTAGTAATCACTAATCAGCAACCATAAATGTATTAAATTATATTCAATGAACCGACAAACAAAATATTCCAAAATTATAATTGTAATAAAATAACAGCAAAAAACTTTTATGTGTCACGTGATCGGCGCACGTTTTAAAAGAAACGCGTGCCTCTTAACAAAGAAATTTCATTTTCCTATATTTTTAATTTTCTTCGTGTACGACAATAAATGTTATATACATAGGGTGTTTCCATTTAGAGAATTAAATTCTAAGAATAAAAGTGTTATGCGAAATTCTCAAATCCGTTATAGTTAAACCGGTTAACGATGAAATTAAAAATTGAGCCGATCATCTATTTTTCTCAAAATTTCCTTTTTTTTTATTATCTTTATTTTGACACTAGCCCCAAAATTTGGTGCCATTTGGTCCAATTTTTACAATTTTGTTCAAATTTACAATTTTTCAAATTTTATATTAATTTTTATTTGTTCTTTTATTCACCTTTCACACATCGATCCCCTTTCATACTTCTATTTGATTCATTCTTATAAAATTATACACATTCTTATATACGTTCATTTCCATTCGTAATATCTCAGTCAAGTTCCTTGCTCTCAAGAGAACATCGAACATTTGTCTGTTCTGATTGAATGCAGAACATTTCAGAATCAAATGTTCGATGTCCTCCACAACCAAACAACTTTCACATAATTCATTCTCAATCAAATTGCGTTTCTTCAAACATTCTTTCCAATTACCATGATTCAATCTTACGCGCTCCATCGTTCGTATCATTCTAGTATCTCCTTTGAGCACCTTAAAGAAAGGTTGGCTCAAAGGAGAACTGACCAACTCAAAGTACTTCTTGCCTTTCACCTGACATTTTTCAACAAACTCTCTCTCTCATTTTCTCCACAGATTCACCTGAAACATGCGAAGTACATCTCTTGCATCCATAAATTCATATTCATTTACATCCTCAACCAAACAACCCCGTTTCGCAAGTATATCGGCTCTTTCATTACCTTTAATTTGTAGGTGTGACGGTATCCATTGAAGAATGACCTCACTCCCACAAGATTGAAGGTACTCATACAAAATGTCTACATACACATTACCATGAGTTCCCCCACCCTTACTAATTAATTCTAACCCACTCCGGGAGTCGGAAAATAACACTACTCTCCTCCTCCCTTGTGTCATTGCCAACTTGATACCTTCCATAATTCCAATCAACTCCGCATTCATTATACAGATACTGTCATTCACTCTTACCATTTTCTCTTTCCTCATTGAAGGAATAAAAATTCCTACACCTACTCGATCACCACTCACGCTAGCATCTGTATAAACTTCCACATGTGCAAAATAATTTGTTCGCATTTTTAAAAACTCACTCTTAACCGATAACTCATTCATCATCACTTTATTGTATCACCAAAATTCAAACGCACAATTAGATTGCTCGGAGGGACTTTCGGATTTACGGGCTAAATCTTGGAGAATACATTCATATTCTCCAAGATCACCCGTGACCGTTGTGTTCTTTGGTAATCCGTCCCTCTTTGCAACCTCTCTTTCATTTCATTCACCAATTTATTGTCCTTAGTCAACATCCGCACACTCAAAAACTATTTGACATAATTGATTTTTATTTTCACTAGCCGATATTAAATTTACATTATCGTAGAACTTACTTTCAGGCAACGACCATACTATGTTGAAAGTACCAAAAATACCATAGGACTCGGGGATCGAGTGACGTTTACTGTGTAGCGAAAATTGAAAAATTTCCAAAAAAATACAAAATATTAAATAATTCCATTTAAATTCGTTTTATTATTGTGATGACTGATTAATAAACATTCAATAATATAAAATATAATTTATAATTTATGTGATTAGTGTGTTATAGACGAAAATTGAAGCAGAAGGAACATTTTCCAACGGGAAAAAATTCAAACCGAAAAAAAATAAAATTATTTTTCTTGTGTCTTACAAAATAGAAAAATTAATCTTCTCCATTTATGAAATTGAATATATAAATATAAAATAGTAAGTCACTTTATTATACATATACGCAACATATTCATAACAAATTAAAATTAAATTTATAATAAAAACGGTAAAAATTATAACGTAAGTGGGGTAACCCATTTACAATCAACGCCAATGAAATGTCAGAAAATAGGGATGCTGTACCTGAATCGGTACATATACAAAATGCAATAGAGTACATTCGGTACATATACAAAATCGGTACATATACAATCGGTACATATACAAAATGCAATTCGACGAGGTTGCAGCGACCGAATCTTTAATGTCAGGAAAAACGAAATAGCGGAAACCTAAACCTAATTTGATCTCTGCAGAGCAAAGGATGTATAGTAATAAAATAAAATTACTGCGCTCAGAAAATGTAGAGTTGCGTGATCGTATTGCATTCATTGAACATTTATTAAAATCTAATCCTAATGCTACATATGAAAATTTGGCATTACTTGACAATAATAAATTTAAACCATTGATGTGTCTGAATATGGATGAAGATGATGAGCCGACTTCACACGCAACAAGTGATGATACAATACCAGTCACCGATTTCACCGTAGTGAAGCAAGCTATCAAACGGAGAAATGACAACAAATCGTATTCATTGAAGCGTCCGGTGAAGAATCTCAAAACCAACGATCAAACAAATACGAATAGAGACAGCAGCGAAATTCCTTTAAAAGGAAACATTACGGAGAAGAGAGCAGGAAAACCACTACCAATACATATACATAACCAAGAGATTGGTGACACAATAAAATTAGCGAATCTTTACGCTAATCGAAAATTTTAAAATAAAACGTGTGAACCAATATAAACATACCTTACAAATTGAGACACTAGATAATTACAATAAAGCGAAGGATGTACTCAAAGAAGTATCAACGCCTTTCTTCAGTTATACACCAAAGAACGACAAGACAAAAACAATTGTCCTAAATGGTCTACATGAAGATGAACAACTTGAAGACATCAAAACGGAAATACAGGAGCATAAAGTAGTGGTTACAAACATAACCCAATTAAAAACTAAACACTCAATTGATAAAGAGAAGAAATTACCACTTTACATAATTCAATTCGCCCCAGACACAAATATGGGAATAATATATAATATAAAAACAATCAACTACCAAACAGTAACATGGGAGCAATTGAAGAAGAAAGACGCTATCATGCAATGCCACCAATGCCAACGATTTTGGTCATGCAGCAGCAAATTGCAATCTAAAATATAGATGTGTAAAGTGCGACCAGCAACACGAACCGAGCCAATGCGGAATCAAAGGACAAATAACCAAAGAAGAAGTTTACTGCACCAATTGCGCGGCGAAAGGACATTCAGCCTCATACAGGGGGTGCCCAGTCTACCGGCCAACGTTAGCAAGGCTTAAAGAAAAATAAACGAGAAAAGGAACCAAACAAAAATACCAACACAAATTCCAATTAAAAGGACAACATATGTAAGTGGTGAAAATGGCACTTTTGCAAGTATGTTGAGCGGAGGAGGACAGCAGCAGTCGAGAGCAGCAGCAGCTGAATCAAATGGTGCAATAATTCAACCAATCATACAACAATTAACAGCGAAAATCGACAAGATGGCAGAAACGGTGGCAAATCAGGGCGAACAAATTTCTGCTCTATTAACATTGATACAACAGTTAGTCAAATGAACAGCAACAACAAGAACGAGCTCAAAATAATAGCGATCAATGTAAATTCAATAATTAGTATACAAAGACGACTGAATTTACTTAATTTTATAAATGTTAAGAAACCGGATATTATGCTACTAAGCGAAACAAAATTAAATACAAATCACACAATAACACTAAAAGAATATAATATAATAAAAAAGGATCGCACACATGCAAAACGAGCAGGAGGAACTGCGATAATAATTAAAGAAAAATATAAATATCAACAAATATACAATAACATAGAAAAAAATAATTCAGGGATAGAGTACACAACAATTAAAATTAAACTAAGTACAAATAATAAATACCTATATATATTCACAATATACTGTACTAGTTGTAACCAAACAATGACTGAAACCCATTTCCATAAGGAATGGAATGAGGTTTTCACAAAGCACGACCTATCAAATCCAAATCACTATTATATAATAGCAGGTGACTTCAATGCCACACATATGAATTGGGGAAACATGGTAAACAATATCAGAGGAGTAAAACTGGCAGAGTGGATGGAAAACAACGACATGGACTACAAAGCGAAAATGTATATACCAGACAGCCCAACATTCATACGAACAAATAATATTCTAGATTTTGCAATAATCGACGTAAGATTAAATATTCAAACGGATGAGATGGGTAAAATTTCGGCACATAAATATGATAGCGACCATAAGGCGATAGAAATAATATGCAAAAATGACGACAACAACAATCATATATTTCAATTAGATACATTTAAAGTAGATTCAACACGCTTCAATTTCAATAAAGCAAATTGGCCCATATGGCAAAAAAAATTAGAAACCCTATATAATAATTACTTGAGAGAAAATAACACTAACCACATAATACCGATAAATAAAAATATAACAAATTCAGAAATAGAAGACCACATAAACACCATAACACAATTAATAAATTCAAACATAACGGAATCAATACCTAAAATCACACAATATAATAATATGGAATGCTACACTAATAATACAATAAAAAACTATACAAAACCAAGTCACAACGGATCACAATGCTGAAACAAGGAAGAAGAAATGGGACATTAACCCAACAACAAATAACGTTGATAAAAGCAGATATCCAGCGCATAAATGAACTGATTGCACAGAATGTAAAAATTGAAGTCAACAAAAAATGGACGGATTATATCGGTAAAATAAAACCTGGACCAAAAATGCTCCAGCAAATCAAACGAATAAGTACGGTAAAAAATGACCTGGAAATAAAACAGTTAAATGTGGAAACAAATGAAACAACAAACATGCAAACGTTGGGCATAGATTGGCAAAATATGGAAAAAAGTGGAAATCAATATAAGAGCTACGAACAACAAAATAACCTTAAAATACTGGGCCATTATATTGAAAAAACGACAATTCTGAATCCATCACTCGGTAAACCCGAACACGAACAAATAATTCACAATCATATCGAACCTTTAAAATCACTTTTCATTCAAAAATCACTTTTCATTCAAAATAACAATAATCACATAACTAAAACTAAATTTAATACCAATAATACCGCAATAGAACCTCAAAATAATCATAATAACTACTTCATAACAATAGACCAATTAAACTCAATAATAAAATGTCTAAATACAAAAAAATCATTAGGTTTGGACAATTTACCTTGTGTCGCTCTAAAGCATCTACCCAACGGACTAATTCACGAATTATGCTGCCTATTCAATCATTGTTTGAATAACAGAACATTCCCACGAAACTGGAAAACGGCGAAAATCTATCCCATCCGTAAAAAGGGAAAAACAGCAGAAGATCCGATCAACTATAGACCAATAAGCCTTCTCTCAAACCTTGGAAAAATCTACGAAATCATTATTTATAATAAAATCCAAGATCATATTAGTGAAAATAAATTATTACCGGACAATCAGTTTGGTTTCAGACATAATCATTCCACCATCCATGCAATCACAAAACTAACGTCTGAAGTGCGCAGAAATATGAACCAAACTAATAGTACCGGTACGGTCCTAATCGATATGGAGAAGGCTTTTGAGTCAGTATGGCTAGACGGACTCATGTACAAAATTAATAGGATGCACTTCGACAAGGACATACTGCAAATGCTATATGAGTTGCTATACCACAGAAAGTTCAGAACAACAAATGGTAAAGACATCTCGTCAAATATTTATAATATACACAACGGCTTGCAACAGGGGTCAATAACGGCGCCCGCCTTATTCAACTTATACACGGCATCGCTAATACAAAATGAAAAATTAAATTCCGAAAAGATTCAAACAATTGCGTATGTCCTATAGAGTGGTTATCAGAGGCTTACCTTCTTCTATTAGTCACGATGAAATTAAAGCAGACTTAGAAAAAATGGGACATGAAGTCGCAGGTATTACCAACATATACAAAATGGTCACAATTGATGGTGTAAAAGTCAGGAAACACTTTCCATTGTTTTACATCGACTTAAAACAAAAAGACAACAATAAAGAAGTATACAATATCAAGAAACTTGCGTACTGTATAGTTAAAATTGAGCCACCTAACAAGACAAGGGGAATTCCACAGTGTACGAATTGTCAACAACTTGGACATACCAAGAGCTTTTGCTATCGTCAAACCAAATGCGTTAAATGCGCGGAAAATCACCACACGACAACATGCAAGAAAACACCAGATATCGCGCCTTCTTGCGCTCTTTGTCAAGAACAAGGGCATACTGCAAATTATAAAGGATGCAGAGTATATCAGAACAAAATTAAAAGTCAACAGAATAATAGAACAAGCGCAGTGCAGCGATTACAAACCAAAGTTGCTAAACCACAAACAGCAATCACACCATCCACAGTTGGATTATCCTATGCGCAAATCACCAAAGAGTCTAAGAACATTGAAATTATTAAAATGCTTAGCCAAATTCAACAGTCACTTGGTCATTTAGCAGAGAGGGTGGCAAAACTGGAAATCTGTATCTATCCACCAAGCGAAAAAGTCAACATACTCACAAATGATTAACTCGTTCCTGCGCATTGTAGCTTGGAACGCTAATGGGCTCAACCAACGAGCCCAAGAACTGGAAATATTTCTCCATACAAACAACATTGATATTGCGCTGATTTCAGAGACGCACTTCTCCAACAAAAGCTTTATCAGAATAAGGGGTTTTAATTCCTACTGGACAACCCATCCTAGTGAAAGAGCCAGAGGTGGTTCAGCTGTACTAATTAAAAATAATATCAAACATAATCAACAAGAGGATATTCGTGAAAACTATTTGCAAGCAACTGTTATCTCAATCCAATATAATGGCGCAGATCTGAATATTGCAGCAGCGTACTGTCCTCCACGGCATACACCAACGAAGTTAAAATTTAATAACGTCTTCAATAAGCTCGGTCCAAGATTTATTATTGGTGGGGACTACAATATAAAACATACAGCTTGGGGTTCCAGGCTTATTTCTCCTGGGAAAGGAAACACCTTGTTCAATGCCATTCATGAAAACAAATGCGAATATCTGTCCCCAGGGGGGCCAACGTATTGGCCAACGGATACAGGAAAAATACCAGATCTACTGGATTTCTTCATCATAAAAGGTATTGCTCTAAGTTACACTAGAGTCGAAGGAATTAACGACCTAACATCTGACCACATTCCTGTACTGTTGTCAGTAAGCGCTATAGTAATAAAGAAACAGCAAAAGCAAAACCTTACTAATAGATTCACGGATTGGGACATCTTCAGAGAAAAATTGGAAGAGCTAGTTGAATTAAAAGTTAGCATTAAAAGCAACGAAGAATTGGAACAACAAACAAACAATTTCATTGAATACACTCGAATGGCTGCCAGATTAGCTACTCCTGAATTAAAGGACAAAGCGGAGATTGAAGTCAAATACCCGGCTGAAATCAGGGAACAAATCAAGGCAAGAAGAAGGGCGAGGAGAATATGGCATCTCACCAGAAATCCCGCTGATAAGACAACTTTTAATCGAATAAGTAACAAAGTCAATAGGCTAATCAAAAATTTCAAACAGAATTGCCTCGATAACTACTTAAGCGGGCTAGGTCCAGAAATGGATAAGGACTACTCGTTATGGAAAGCAACCAGAAGATTTAAACGACCTGTAGTTCGAGTACCACCTTTAAGGAATGCTCAAGGCAGTTGGGTTCGACAAGACAAAGAAAAAGCGGAACTCTTTGCTCAACACCTAGTAGCAGTATTCCAACCCCATGACATTCAATCCAACATTGATGTAACACCTGTTTATCAACCAAGTCAGGACTTTAAAAGGGTTACGCCAATGGAAATTGCTGAAGAAATCGACAAAAATCTTAATCATAAAAAAGCACCAGGAATTGATGAAATATCACCGGGTCTATTCAAGGAACTTCCACGTAAAGCAATCATCTTGATCACATACTTATTTAATGCCTGTATGAGATTGAAGTATGTACCCAAATGCTTCAAAATGGCCCAAATAATTATGCTAAAGAAACCAGGTAAACCAGATGAAGAAGTATCATCATACAGACCAATCTCACTGCTTCCGGCCTTATCAAAGCTGTTCGAGAAACTGCTACTAAAACGTCTAAAGCCAATGGTAAACGTTCCTGATTTTCAATTTGGATTCAGGAATAACCACTCCACAATAGAACAAGTCCATCGAATAACTGCGGTAATAGAGCAAGCGTTAGAAGAAAAGAAATATTGTCCCGCCGTATTTTTAGATGTATCCCAGGCCTTTGATAGGGTTTGGCATGAGGGATTGACATTCAAGATGAGCAAAATGCTACCACAAAACTATTGCAAGCTGCTTGAATCATACCTCTCTGATCGCCAATTCAGAGTCATTCATGAAGAAACAAGTTCCGACTTTTATCCAGCGATTGCGGGAGTTCCGCAGGGAAGCGTATTGGGTCCCCTCCTCTATCTTCTTTATACTGCGGACATACCTACGACGAATAAAACATTCATCGGCACGTTCGCTGACGACACTGTAATTATGTCAGTAGACGAATCTCAACCAAGAGCAGTGGAAAATCTTCAACGAGCAATGGACAACGTTACTAAATGGACAATTGACTGGAAAATCGCACTGAATGAGCTCAAATCAACCTATGTGACATTTACGCTTCGACATAAAAATAACACTCTTCATATATACCTCAATGGGGTGCAAGTGCCGCAGGCTGAATCGGCAAAATACCTTGGTCTGCATTTAGATTCAAGGCTCAACTGGAAACATCACGTGAGACAAAAAGCTGAACAGATACGATTGAAACAACGTCAAATGTACTGGTTAATTGGACATCATTCCAAAATGAACCTGTATTGCAAAAGACTGGTATACCAGACTATCTTCAAACCAATATGGATGTATGGTGCGCAGCTATGGGGTTGTACACATAAATCCAATAGAGACATTATACAACGAAGCCAAAATAAATTTCTTCGAATGGTCACCAACGCCTACCGATTTGTGACTAACAAGGAAATCCACAATGATTTAGAAATACAATTGATAGACGACGTTATCCGGGAATGTGCCATAAAACATGAAAAGAGACTTCTTACCCACACCAATCTTGAGGCCGTACAACTACTGGACAGTACAGACGAAGTAAGGCGGCCCAAACGAATCAAACCACATGAGCTAACCGTATGAAAATTATAAACCAAGGGAACTGGACACTGGTCCAGCAGACCCACACAAGTTTATGCTTATCTCATAAGTACTAATGTCAACCTTACTAATGAATTAATAATGTTTAAGATTGTAGTAGCCATATCAATAAAGTTGTTATAAAAAAAAAAATTGCGTATGTGACGACCTTGTGATCTACGGCACGGGCATGAGGGTAGCAGACATAACAAGGAATGTACAAGAGGCAGTTGATTTCGCAGTGGATTTCTTGCACACATGGCGAATAAAGGTGAATCCCGCTAAATGCGAAGTTATACTATTCCGGAAATCATACCAATTATTATCATCGTGTGATACGCAACTAAATTGGAAGAAATTCAAAATCAAAATAGTTGGTACCAGCTGTGAGCAACAGAAAATGGGGAAATATTTGGGAATAAATTTAGATAGATTGCTATATCTAGACGAACACATCAACATACAAATAACAAAAGCCAAAAAAATGTTCAACCAGAATCGTAGAATATTTTGCTCAAACGACATAACAACGCGGATAAAACAGATATGCTACAAATCTTTGGTACGACCAATATTAACTTATGGATGCCCAATATGGTGGAATATTGGCCCATACACAATGGAAAAATTGCGAATTTTTGAAAGAAAAAGCCTCCGATATTGCCATGGGGAACATCGATCAGCGAGCTCAGATTTCAAAAAATATATTTCAAACAAAGAGCAATACGAGAAATTTGGAAAAGACAGAATAGATCTCCACATACTGAAGCTGGTCAGAGACCACATCAAAAGATCAACAGACAATACTGAGAATTCGTTAATATTTGCCCCCTACTACTGTAATAACATCGTTCTAGATCCCGACAAGGTTGAGAGAACATAGAGGAAATACTGGTGGCGGCTAGAACTACCCACAACCTAAAATGATACCAACTATTGGACTATATAGAACAGATCACAGAAACAACGATTATCATACGAAATGATGAGCCGAGAGCGGGAGTCCACCATCGCTCTGGGACTCATTTCAATAGAAAAAGTTTTGGTATTTTACTCTTTTTTGGCCAAAATTAAATAAGATAAAGCTTTGAATTTCACACATTAATGTAAAAGAACCCGATTGATTTATATAAAAATAATTAATGAACATGGTTTGAGACTCCTGACGGGGCGTTAACCATTGAATTTTGTAAATGTATAGGGCATTTTATTAATCAGCTTTGGCCCGAATATAATTATTGTAAATAATAAAGCGAAGATTCAAAAAAAAAAAATGTTGAAAGTACCGGTTCTCGTCCGATCACCGAAGTCAAGCAACATTAGGCGAAGTTAGTACTTGGATGGGTGACCGCTTGGGAACACTTCTTGTCGTTGGCATAATTTTTATTTTGTAATTAAGAATTTCCTTCCTTATAAGCTCTTTCAATAGGTTTTATTGGATAAAGCTTCCAAATTGATCATGTTTGTGATATAATTGTCGGTTTCAGATCGAAGTTAGTTTGCTTCAAGAACTGCATTGAAGTGTCAATTGCTATCGCTAGAAATATAATAGATTTCCACTACTAACCAGATAACAAATTTTTAATTATACGTCGAATTCTAATTTCAGTTTAATTGTAATTTTTCTTATTTTAATTTAATTGCATATATTTAAGATTTAATTTGACTCACGACAATTGGTTTAGTAATATTATTTTAATAGATTAAATTACTATGGTTATATGTAACATTGAAGTGTCAGTGGAGGGACACTTTATGGGTTGATTTATTTTTTTGGCTTGGAGGCTACAAAATAAAATTTATATTCAGACAAATATTGATATACATACATGCTTAGATGGTGTTTGTATTTTAGGGATCAATGCACTTCTTTAATTAGATTATTTTCTACTAACTAGCTACTTATTACTAATTCTGTCATCTTACATAATGTAAATAAAAATGTCATCTTACATAATCGACGTGTTCAGTCCGAACAAAATGATAAAAATTATCATGATATTTTTTGTGACCCTAACTTCACTCCGTATAATTTTATGTCGAACCCGAGTGAACAACTAAATCGAAAAAATAATTATAAATTGATTCTGCACGTCAAAACATACTGCTGTCATAACAAAAATTTACTATTTACTAATGCCTAAGTGTCTTTCACAACAGTTTAATACTTCACATCTTTTCTTAGCTAATAAAACAAACCCGTACAATACGTAAACATGCATTCAATTACATATAATTCACGTAGCAGAGATTTGCAGATAATTGATTGCGCTAAAAACTTTCATAAATCGTTTTTAGGTGACATTTATATGTGTAAAGGAACGGTGAATATACGAATAATGTTAACCACACAACGTCATCTAATCAATCATTCAGAGGAAATGAAATGGACATTGAACAAGAACACTGAAAAGAAACTACACACACAAATCATACACAAACAATATTTGTTGTTGATTTTATTCCAGACTCTGATTTGAAGCATTCATTGTTTTTAATGTATTATTGTTTAATAAGAAAATATAATATTAAATTTGAACAAAATGTTGTTCCTCTCCATGTAAAATCATAATGCAAAACATTAGAAATAAAATGTACACAAATTTTGACAGCCAGAATCGAAAACATTCTTGGTTTTTTTTGTGATAAATGAGCGCGTTTTATGGCTAAAGCTGATAAAAAATATCATGATATTTTTTATCATTTTTGCCCGACTGAACACTAGGAATGAAAAGTGAATAAAATGTCGAGACAAATGTGATCTGTTAATCGTCATAGCGAGCGCCAAAAGAACGGGAAAATGAATACACTTGTTTTATATATATAAGCTGTGTTCCAATGGAAACAATTTGCTACTCACAAGTACTTGTGAATAGATAACCAAAGGAACGGGCAATTATGACAGCAACATATTTTGTTGTACAAAATTGAATTTGTTTGAATATTTTCAGACAATTTGGTAATACATAATGTCAAAAATTGGACATATCATGAAGCCAAAGCCTTAATCTGTGCGTACGCTGGCAGGAAAGAGGAGTATTGAGGTTCTAATAGTGAAAATGTAAATAAAATTAATTTATATATATTTATTATAAAAATCCACCGCTTTAATAGTCGAATCAATTCCATCAGTTTAATAATTTTATATATATATAGTATATGTATATGTATAATTGGATCAATTTAATAATTGTAATTAGTAGCTAATTGTAATTTTACAAATTTTATTGCAATTTGATAATTAATTTTCTACAAAAATCCCTTATTGTCAATCAATCGAATATAAACAAACAAAAAATTGTATTAAATCTGACATTTCAACATAACCAAACCATCACAAAGCCATCTGTTAGATTTTTTGAAACTAATATACCTACCGTCAAATTTATGCGTA
The DNA here is from genome assembly GCA_947310385.1 of Nephrotoma appendiculata. Lineage (NCBI taxonomy): Eukaryota > Metazoa > Arthropoda > Insecta > Diptera > Tipulidae > Nephrotoma > Nephrotoma appendiculata. The sequence continues at coordinate 106,672,868 of OX371225.1, forward strand.
ACAGCTTTCAACATCTACACCATCGTTTGAGTATGAGTAGCTGCGAGTAGATACAAGTACTTGTGAGTAGTTTGCTTTCTCCATTGGAACACAGCTATAGGAGATAAGATTGCCAAAATTCTACGCAACTTATATTTATAGTACATAGTCCGCAACCAACGCCATCTATTGAAAATAATCCGGTGGTTATTTAAATGAATGATCACTGTCGAAATACAATATTCATCGGTGGTGTTAAGTGTATTTCCATACAAAATTCCTCTACAAAACGCAATTTTCGTTTTTCCGATTTTTTTTGTTTTTTGATTTTTAGGTTTTCCTTTGGGTTCTGATTTTTTTCGAGTTTACGGATTTTCCTTTGAGTTTTTCCGAATTTTCTATTTTTCTAAAAAAAAAATATTTTCAGCAAAATTTATTGTGTTTTAACAATTATTGTCTTTGTTAACACTCACTATTCACTCAGTCCACTTAGTACAATTGATGGCGCTTTTCTGTATGAAAACGCAATTCGGACTTGAACTTTAATATTAAAAAAATTCGCAAGAAAAAATTTGTCCAAAATTTTTTGGAGCTGTCAATAAACTTTTCGCAATGAAAACGCAATTCGAACTGTTTTCTCAAAAACTATTTGACATAATTGATTTTTATTTTCACTAGCCGATATTAAATTTACGTTATCGTAGAACTAACTATGTTGAATGTACCGGTTCTCGTCCGATCATCGAAGTCAAGCAACATTAGGCGAAGTTAGTACTTGGATGGGTGACCGCTTGGCAACACTTCTTGTCGCTGGCATAATTTTTATTTTGTAATTAATTTTTTTTTTTGTAATTACGAATTTCCTTCCTTATAAGATCTTTCAATAGGTTTTATTGGATAAAGCTTCCAAATTGATCATGTTTGTGATATAATTGTCGGTATCAGATCGAAGTTAGTTTGCTTCAAGAACTGCATTGAAGTGTCAATTGCTATCGCTAGAAATATAATAGATTTCCACTACTAACCAGATAACAAATTTTTAATTATAGGTCGAATTCTAATTTCAATTTAATTGTAATTTTTCTTATTTTAATTTAATTGCATATATTTAAGATTTAATTTGACTCACGACAATTGGTTTAGTAATATTATTTTAATAGATTAAATTACTATGGTTATATGTAACATTGAAGTGTCAGTGGAGGGACACTTTATGGGTTGATTTATTTTTTTGGCTTGGAGGCTACAAAATAAAATTTATATTCAGACAAATATTGATATACATACTTAGATGGTGTTTGTATTTTGGGATCAATGCACTTCTTTAATTAGATTATTTTCTACTAACTAGCTACTTATTACTAATTCTGTCATCTTACATAATGTAAATAAAAATGTCATCTTACATAATGAAAAGTGAATAAAATGTCGAGACAAATGTGATTTGTTAATCGTCATAGCGAGCGCCAAAAGAACGGGAAAATGAATGCACTTGTTTTATATATATAGAAGATAAGATTGCCAAAATTCTACACAACTTATATTTATAGTACATAGTCCGCAACCAACGTCATCTATTGAAAATAATCCAGTGGTTATTTAAATGAATGATCATTGTCGAAATACAATATTCATCGGTGGTGTTAAGTGTATTTATACAAAATTCCTCTACAAAACGCAATTTTCGTTTTTCCGATTTTTTTTTTGATTTTTAGGTTATCCTTTGGGTTCCGATTTTTTTCGAGTTTACGGATGTTCCTTTGAGTTTTTCCGAATTTTCTATTTTTCTAAGCCGCCACTGTATTGAGACGGACAATGCACAAAAGAATCATTCAAATTGATCGTGTCGTTCTCGAGTTTTTGCAAGACTAACGCATGCGGCACGGCAATTGATTTTTATTTAGATAAATAGATAGAGAAAATAAATAGATATAATAAAAATATTGGATAAAAAACAAAGTAGTAGTTTGGATGTAGCTTTTGGTGGGATTCGAATCCAGTACCTCTTAACCCAAGCGCCGAAGCCTTAACCACTGCGCCACTTGTCTCAAACAAAATGTACACACAAAATTCATATGAAAATGGCTTTTTATTCGATTTTTCGGGTTTTCTGACTTTTCCGGTGGATTTTTTCAAAAATTTCTTTCGTAAGAACCATCTTATGAAATTCATCAATTGCGAACACAACAAAAAAGATTGAGCCAAATCGGTTCAGCCGTTCTCAACTGATGCGCGTACATATATTTTTACACCATTTTTATAGATATCACGATAATAAATACACTTGAACCTCGATTATCCGGGATGAGTGGGACTTCCCGGATAATCAAATATCCCGGTTAAACGAATTATTTTTATTAGAACTAAAAAAAATCCCGGTTAATCAGATAAAATTCAGATTAACAAAGAGACTAAAAAATCCCGGATAATCGAGGTTCACGGATAATCGGATCCAGGATAATCGAGATTCAAGTGTAAACTAATAAATAATAGTTCCTTTGCATTTTATCTCTACCCGCCTCAACCGCATTTTATTTGATCATTCGTTTCCATACATATCCGAATCTCGAAATGCACATCCTCTCGAACAAAATTTTCGAAAAATAATGTAGAAATCTTAATACGTAATTTTTACATCAGTGACACTATTTTGGTAATTCCCCGGGAATACGACACTGGGGAAAGAATTTGTATGTAATTTATGTCCAAATATTTTTTTCCGACGTACTGAGGAGAAAAGTTTGATGTAAATATTTATAAATTGCGAATAATTTTTCCATATCTAAATTACATAGCAGTGAAAATTAAGGCGGTGATACATGTACAGATTTTGCCTTTAAGGCATAAACATTATTGGTGCTGATTGGTTAAAAGTCGGCCATCTTGAATCGCTTTATAGGTAAAAATTTTAAATTGAACATTTCTCAATTTTGTATAAGGCAAATTTTTTTGCCTTAAAGGCAAATCTGTACATGTACCACCTTTATTCACAATTTAATTTTGTTTTGAAAAAATTTAACACTAGATTTTTACCTCAGTTTGCCGTAAAAAAATATTTGAACAGAAATTACATATAAATTCTTTCCCCAGTTCCCTATTACCGTGGAATCACCAGAATAGTGCCACAGGGGGCATAATATGAAATTTTTTCGATTTCAAAAATTCGATCTTTTGTAAAATTCGAAAATCGTAAAATCCGCCCTATTATGACTAAAAATTCGTCAAAATTCGGCTGCACTAATAGGTGACGAATATTGTATTTACGAAAACAATAGAGTATACGTATTTTTTTGTATGTCATTTACCAATGATAGCCAATTTAATATTTTAATTTTTTTTATGGAAATAAATGTTGGCATAGTCAAATTTTTTAAATACGCCCAATACAAAGAGGCTACCCAACATTTATAGTGTGAACATTTGTAGAGTGAAATTACAAACCAATTAAATTCAGGCCGCGCAAGAAAAACCTGTTGATTATTGGTATTTTAGCTAAAACAACACAAAATAGCAAATTTCATGGTCTTAAATTTTACGACCAAAAAAAAGTTTCATAGTAAGAACATTCGCGGCGGATCGAATTTTACGATTTCGTATTTTACGAAATCGAAAAATATTCATAATAGGCCTACAGTGCAAAAGAACCAATTTCATTATATTTTGTTGTTGTTTTTAATTTTTGTTTGCTGCCACGGTTTTCATTTTACATACCAAATGTACCGAAAACAAAAAATTCAAAATCACGTGATCTCAAATGTAACCACAAAAACAAAAATCTAGTGATCTACATTTACACTAGATAGCAGTGTGTATTTATTTTATACATATTTTTATCATAAAAATCATGATTGGCTCGTTTCTCGGGATATGATTATAATATCGAACAGCAAATGGTTTTCGGAAATTCGTGGAGTTAAACCAAAAAAGTCAGTTATTCTCGAATAACTAAATCGAATTTCTTTAAGTTGATAGTTGGGAACAAGTTGAGTAAAATCGCAGCCATCACTATGAAGTATGAACATGTTTAGCACTATGAAATTTTCAAATCAAATTAGCAATGATTTCACTAATCATGATGGAGGACCTGAAAGCACCCATTGCCTTAGAGTTGGGACTCCAACATGATTTTTGAATTCGGCCATGATTAGTGTAATTTGATGAAATAGGCGTACACAGATCGTTTATTTGGAACAAGTTTTATGCGTAAAATTAGAGGCGTAACAAATTTGTTCTGTTGTTCTCTCAGAACTTAAACAGTAATGTAAATAGGATTATAAGCTCGTATTGTGACTCGTTCTTGAATTTTTGAGGCTCTTCCTAACAGAATGTGATTAAATTTGATTTGAAGTTTAGAAATTGAACTAATAGTCAAATTTTCTCTGGCCTTTAAAATCGAATTCAACCATTTCTCCTTCTGCAAATGTGAAATATAATACCATAACTGAGAACACCCTGCATTTTATTTTTTAAGTACTAGATTTTCTTTGTTGTCTGTTTAATGCATTCCTCTTAGTTATAAATACGAAATAATAATGAAAGATTGGTTTGATGGTGAAAAACGAGCAATTTACAATGGCAAGTAACTCAAAATTGAAAAATTAATAACGGTGAAATTAAACTGAAAGTTAAACATAAAGAGGGAGGAATGTTCTTCAAAAATCCAATCCAAAACAAACTCTTTATGTTTCATTCAAGAAAAGTAATAACGAATACACGTAAAGGTTACAATTGCACCAATTCAGCCAGATAAAGGTAAATGAATTTGTATGTAGTATTTATAGATAAGTGTACAGTAAACATTTTAATGTTTTGCAAACATCGATTGAATATCGGTTGTTTACTCTACGTAAAGAATACGAAGTATAAGTACTAACCTGGATTTGTCTGAAATATAAATAGTGCTATAACAGTGAGTTTTATTTATTTAATTTTACCAACTTAGAAATTTTAAATTATCGATACTATCAATAGCAGCGATAGTTTGTCGTAAATTAACCGATACTATCGAAAAGCGAAACTATCGATGTTAACTGGATTTGAATTGTATTAAAGACAAGATGCAAGATCTTGCAATAAATTTATTTGGTGTATATTTTTCAGATGCGTAAAATTAATATAAATGTACGGTTGTTTTTCACATAGCACTAATTTATATATTTTTTACAACGGGATTATCTAATTAATTTTTTTGATACATTAACTATTAATTTGCACACGTTAAACAGTCTACCTTTTGACGTTCTTATACCGCATAAAGTAAATTGAATTAATAAATATAAATATTCACAACATTAATTGTATTTTTATTTTTGGTTAATCTAAAAATCTATCCTGAACTAAACGTGTGTCGTGCTCGTGTGAATCTGATATACAGAATTTCTCACGGTAACCTATTGGAATTATAAAATTTAGTCGAATATATTTACGAGTATCTCCCCTTCATAACATATCCTTATTCCTTACAATACTATCTATGGTATGTTAAAAAAAAATTCTCCGTTTATGAGCAATTTTTACTTTTATAGTTTAACAAGAAATTGTTCGTTTTTTAGATTACGAATATGCTGCCCAGTAATTAAATTTAAATAAAATGTTGTTTGAAATGTTCATTTTTGATCAGAATTTTCTATTAAGAATTTAAAAATTATACGTAGATATAATATCACTAAAAAAGGGCGACTAAAAGAAAAACAATTTTTATGGGTTGATTAATATTCGTATTATAAATTTTCGTATTTAGTTAGGGAATACCAAAAATTTCTTATTTTGTAACGTTAAGACTGTTAATATAATTGCAACTCATTGTTGATATGTTATACAAAATGTTAATATGAACAGTTATTTATACCATATATTGCCTGTTTGTTTCATAAATACAATATGTTAGGTGTTTTTTTAACTTTCATGTTGAGGGTTGCCGTACAAATACGAATACATATTATTATTATTGTCCTTCTTTTGTGTATATGTTGTGGCAAATGTCCAACATATTAACAACGATATGGTTACCAAAGCCAGTTCTGTTTATTTAGGGTGTCATTCGGTGTCTATCAAGTAAACTCTGCGCTCGCCTTCATCAAGCGTTGGTCAAAAGAATTCGACGGTAGTTATGTTAGGAGAGCTCTTTATTCAACATTCGTTCGTCCCCTGCTCGAGTATGCTAGACAGATGTGGTCACCTTATCATGTAGTTCACATAAAGAGGATTGAAGCCATACTCGATTGAAGCCTTTCGTGCCATACTCGTACATAAAAAATTGAACCATCACAAAAAAAAAATGTGTTTTTGTTACATCTGGGTTGCGATCATTTCAACATCTCCATGTTCGATATTTTATCGAACTTTACGTCTCTTTCTGCTACAATTAATTTAACTTCTATTTCGTTTATCAAGTATTCCTTCTCTATTGCTATCACAACCTACTAGATAGCAGGCAGGTAAGTGATATAAAAACGTCTATAAATTATCAAAAAGGGTGATAATAGAAAAGGGTGATAATAGAACATCCCAGCTCTAGCCAGGGATGCTGTACCAACACTATGTCACATTTCTCAGAAATCAATAAACATTTTATTTTTCGCGTAAACAATTACAAGTTTTATATCGCGGTTGCAACTTGTTGTTGCAATTGTGATCTCTGTCTCTTTTCTATACTTCGGTAAATGTATCATGGAGAAATTATTCAGTAATAAATAAAATTAATCATTTCATCTTTCCAGCTTCCATAGAAATAGGGCTACATTTTTTATATTCCAGATGGCCTACACTTTTTCGTGACAGTGAAAACCGCCTCAGAAGAAAATTTCGTTCTCAATTTTTTGTTGAAAATCATCACATACTGAGTCTGGCACGAACAATCTTTCTAGCTCGTACTGAAATGAGACTGCATCTATTGAATTCCAGATGGCCTACACTACTTTGCAACTGTAGCCGAAGTCTCTGGTAAACCACCTCAGATGAAAATATCTTAGTAATTTTTTTGTTGAAATTCTGGAGAACCTTCAGGAATTCGACTTTTGGGTCATAATTTTATCTTTCAACAATGTAATTAATGACCCCCCCCCCCCCCCCCCCTCCCATCTAAATTATGTAAAGGCTATCTCCGCCATTTAGAGTAGGAAGGAACGATTAAAATTATGGAATGATCTCCCCAGAGCCCTGACTTGAACCCTATTGAGTTACTGTAGGAAGAACTGAACTGGGAGCAGCAATCAGCTCCAACATCAGCTACTGTTATGTGGAACAAACTTCAATCAATTTGGAACTCAATAACGCTAGAAACTCTGGCAAAACTTATTGCGAGAATACCTCGATTGTGCGCTGCGATTGATCAATCAAGAAGAGGTCACATAGATGAAAGTGAAATTTAAATTAAGCGTTTTAATTTTGACATTTATTTAATATATTGTCATGTCAAAGATAAACATATAAAGATGAGTATTTATCATGGCACGCCGATGCGCACTAAATAAAATCGATACATTTGTAGGGGAAAAAGTGTTTATCCAAAATGAAAAGTGCAGCTATCATTTTACGTTGCTCTCTTTCTTCCGTCCAGTATTTTCATATGATCGAGTAAAATTTCATAACAAAAAATATTTTATTTGTTTGTACAGTATAAAACACAAATTATTCTTCAAAATTTGCTTTTCATTATGCTATGAAACTAGTGTATGGTGTTTAAACTGTAAGCGAAACAAAACAAACAAAAACAAACGAAAACAATAAACAAATCTAATCCATTTATTATTTTCGTTTGAAAATATCTCCCTCTACGCATCATTTATATTTAATAAAACAGAATGAAACGAAAACTCAAGATGCACATAATATATTATTATGTATATAGATATCCTAGTATATGCATACTATTTAAAATATGTAATGTTTGTACACGATCGAGAATTCCTTCTCATTTTAGATGTATCAAAATTAAACACGTGACATGAAAAGAAAGATGATTGTATACGTGTATGTTAGCTACATTGAATATTTTTATTTTGGTGTGGTAAATGAAATGTAAACCAAAAAATGGAAAAAAAAAATATTTGGAGGATTTTGATATGTAAAAAATCAAAAACTGCAATGAAAATGAAAAATGTATGTTAAGTACACATTATAAATACATATCATATTTGTGTTTTGTATTATTATGTATATTTCTATATACTGATTCGTCCAAATTAAATACATTAAAGAATTTTTCTATGTGTATACTATACGGATGATAATGACGAATTCATTAATATTAAAATCGAAGCCGCTCACTATGGCACATTTCAAAACAGGATGTAATAAAACAGGACATCACAAAACAGTACATGGTACGGAACAGGACCGATAAAAACAGTACATCACAAAACAGTACATGGTACACTAAAGTACGTGGTACGAAACAGGACCGATGAAAACAGTACATCACAAAACAGTACATGGTACGCTACAGTACAAGGTACGAAACAGGACCGATAAAAACAGTACATCACAAAACAGTACATGGTACACTAAAGTACATTTTACTGAACGTTAAGCTGGAGGATTTTTTCAGCTTGATTTGTTAAATTTTTTTTATTGAATACGTTTAGTAATTAGGATATTATCAAGTGGATATTTGCCTTCACCTAGAGTAATTAGACAGTATACTATATAGAATTATAATTGCTTTAAGTTATAATAAAATATCCCTTCACCTAACAATATATAACATTATTTTTATTTAAATCGCTAATACTTGATCGTTGCAAAATAGATCAAAAATTTAAGTAAATATATAAATAAATATATCCCTTTTTTAACCAAAAAAAAAATGGCTCAATTTAAGTCCAAACCACACAAATGTGTGAGTAAAAAACCATAGTATGTAATGGCGTTTTTGATAAAAAATATCGCTTGATTTGAAGTACAACCAACACAATTGTGTGTATAGTTATAGTGTTTTTTCGGGCGAAAATAAGTGTGAAAGGAATACACAAATGTGTATGTTGGTTCAAAAAACATACAAAAATAAATTTTTGACATGGTACTTTTCCGTACCCACACAACTAGTTATTAAAACCGTAAAATAAAATTGACTATTAACTATTTTGTGGTGTTCTCTTTTAATATGTACAGTTTTGCGATGTACTCTTCCGTACCATGTACTTTAGTGTACCATGTACTGTTTTGTGATGTACTGTTTTAATCGGTCCTGTTCCGTACCATGTACTCTACTGTACCATGTACTGTTTTGTGATGTACTGTTTTAATCGGTCCTGTTTCGTACCATGTACTTTAGTGTACCATGTACTGTTTTGTGATATCCTGTTTTGTGACATCCTGTTTTAGCACATCCTGTTGTGAAATGTGTCGTTTCGTATGAGACCCTATTAAAATATCTAGCAATTTTAGAAATTACTATTTTTTGGAGAAAATGAATGAAATCAGCTTACAAGGGAAAGATAGGATTTGGAAAATATATGTACTATGTATTTAGATTTGTTTTTAAAAATTGATGAATCATGGTAGTAGTTAATTTGTTTCGATTATTGATTGATGTTGTATTGATTTTAACAATACGTATTATTTGCAAACAAAATTAATATTTCGCTGTTGGCGGTTTACATAATTATGAGTACTCAAACTACACGTGCAGTTCCATTTCTAAATTGCTAACTTAAGCGTGAAAACCACCTCGAGGTTTACCAATGGCAATAAATAAATATTTATCTTATCGTCTCAAAATTTTTGGTGAGTTTGAGATCTCATATATCTTAGCTGGTTTTATTTGCTATTTATCAATGTTTAGCGATCACCTAAGCAGGACTAAATTTCGCAAGCATTATACTTTTCCGAAACTTATCACCAAAACAAAAGGCGTTTCAAGGGTTGACTCGCGAGGCTGAACACTCGTGCCTGCGAAAACATTAAGCTTTTTACGAATACTAACAACAAAATGTACGGATACCGCCTAAATATAACAGGACTCTCGCTTAAAAATCTGGACAAGAACAATCGGCACGTAGTATGTATCACACGTATCTAGGAGTATCGGTTGGAACTTGTTCGTGGTCTAATAAATGTGAGAGAAGTGTCTTTTGCACTTACGTTGCCTTCTTAGTCTTGTGATTTATTTATTAAGTGGAGTAAAACACCATTTTGGATTTTCAAGCGATGTTAATAAACGCGCAGAACTCATTCGAACTCATTCGGTACATTTTTTTCAATCAATCATTACTACTATACTAGTCGAATTACTGGTCGAGTTACTGATCGAATCATTATTGATCATTATTCAATATATTAAATATATATTTGTTATCCACTCCTCAACCCACATTATTCTCGGAAATACTCTTATTGGAAAAAATAATTAAACAACTGAATAAATCGATCATTTTTGTATTTTATTCCAATAACACTGTGCTAGTTGAAAAATGTGACAAGTAGGGTAAACTTAATTCGAGGAGTACGCTGAGTTCAATGGTGCTAGTCCCATTTTAAAGTTAGTCCCCATTTTTGAGATATCGCATTCGACATGTTTTGGCCCTGAGTTAAAATATACCCTCATTTTCACGTTGATAGCTTCTGAACCATTAAGATTTTTGTTATACTTTCTTCAGCAAAGTTGTTGCGCAGGTCAAGACCAACAACTTTGCCGAACATATCAAGACCGGAAAACCATATCTAATTTTTTTTTGCTTTTCATTTCGACGAAAAGCACTGTTATTATCATTTTTAATAATTTTGTTGAATTTAAATCGAGTAGAATCGATCGATTAAAGATCGCATCGACAAATATAGATACAATAGAAACTATTTAAAAGAAAGTTAAATCGATTCAAATGATTTTATGGTGATTTTTTCCTAAAAACAAATTTCTTAAAAAATTAACATTTTACTTCTCTTTGACAAAACAATGGCGTGCCGTTGCGATAGTGGATAAAAATCCTGAATTTTTCCATCCCATCGTTTTAACCAATTACATCACGAAAATTATCACTTTGGACGGCAGTCCAAACGAGTGACGAAAGCACCTACTGTGCTGGAAGTCTAACTCGTATATATACAGCTAGTTTCGAACTTTTTCCCTTTGAGGCTGCCAGGATCATGTTATATACCATTGGACAAGACCTTTCCAATGGTATATAGAAAGGTATATACAAATGGTATATACAAAAGTAGATCCAAATAATGTATAAAAGCTGGAATTTCTACCTACATTGAGTGGAGATGTGACCTTCCGAAAATTGCCCCAAAAAATCAGTTTTTTGGGTATAACTGCCCCAAAAAGTGAACCAAATAATTTTTTAACTAGCAAATTATGATTGTAGACGTCAATACCAATTCAACACCTCAAACGTTCAAAACGGATGGTTTTGACCAAAGTTATGGCATTTGGAATTTTTCTATGACGTCACCATATAATCTTGCTTTGGTATATATGTTTGTTTGTTTGTTTGTCCGTACTTCTTTCATTTGATCTCATATTTTCAGGGTTTATAGTACTTGGAAAACTAAGCAACTTTTGATCTACAACTTTTTGATTTGGCCGCCATGTTGGCCGCGGCCAGCCTCTGAAAGACAATTTTAGCCACGCCCACAGCGCTGAACTTATTTGAATACCCCGGATATGTACATATCGTTAGAAAAGTATTGACAGCTATCAAATAGCATATAAAAAAATTTCAAAAAATTAAGGTTGAGGGTCATTTTGGCCAAAAAACTGAATAATGCCAAATCGGCCGGACACATTCGGCAAAATTGCTAAAAAATTAGCCCAAAACTTTTAGTTCATATTTTCAGGATTACTAGCCACAAACCTCACCTACAATATGACATCAACCGTTTGTCCCAGAAAACTCGTATATTTTAGATATTGACCTCTATAACTTAAAAGACATCCTAATTTTTTGCAAAATTTCATTTTTTGGCTCAAATGCACCCTAATATCGGTCCGTTGCGGTTCATAATGATAGTGAATCAACGTATTACAATGAAACAAATATAAATACATGATATTATTATCATTGCTAAGAGAATTTTTACCAGTGACCCTTTTTTCATAACAAAAAAAAAAAGAAAAAACTGACAAATTGATGTGATCGAAAAAATCACCAAAAACATTGAACATTTGACAGTCTCCTTGCATAAAATCGATATTTTTTTACTCTTTATGATGATTTCTTTATACAGTAGATGTTATCTTCCCTACCATCGCATGAAGATGGAATATCAGCGAGAGGGTAGCTACCATTAATTTTTGTTTCCAACTAACACACTAAAATATGTATATTTTGTTGTATTGTTTAAAGAATCAAAAATGAATTGCTATCGAGTGTGTGTGAACTGTTTTGACTGACAAAGTGACAACAATAAAACGAATCGCAATTCAATTCATTTTCAATTTGCCGTGCCAAAATTATTGATATCAAATAAAAAACCTCTTAAAGAGGTAAATGTTTGAGTGACGAAAGCCGAATTCAATTCACAAAATTTCTGATATCAAATTTGTGCCGAAAAAAACAATTGCATTCGATTTGTCAACGATTTTTCGGAATGTTAGTGCATTCGGCGCATTTGTTTACATTTTTCTTTCTAGCTGTCAAAAACAACAATTTGTCAACGATTTTTCGGAATGTTCAACAACAACGCGCTGAATGCACTAACATTCCGAAAAATCGTTGATAAATCGAGTGCAATTGTTTTTTTCAGCACAAATTTGATATCAGAAATTTTGTGAATTGAATTCTGCTTTCATCACTCGAACATTTACCTCGTACAACAGACACGCCACTTTGCATACAAAAAAGTTGAAAAAAATTGAAAAATAATCTGGGATAGAAAAATCCGAGATTTTTATCCGTCGTATGTTTCTGTGATTGAATGGCGCAGTGACATTTGATGGTTGATATATTGATGCAGATGTTTCTTAATTTACGTGTATAATTTATGTGATGTTATTGATTAAAACGAGGGGATGGAAAAATCCAGGATTTTTATCCACTATCGCAACGGCACGCCATTGTTTTGTCAAAGAGAAGAAAAATGTTAATTTTTTAGGATTTTTTTTTTTAGGAAAAATCACCATAAAATCATTTGAATCGATTTAACTTTCTTTTAAATAATTTCTATTGTATCTATATTTGTCGATGCGATCTTTAATCGATCGATTCTACTCGATTTAAATTCAACAAAATTATTAAAAATGATAAAAACAGTGTTTTTCGTCGAAATGCAAAAAAAGCAAAAATAAAACAGATGTGGTTTTTCGTTCTTGATATGTTCGGCAAAGTTGTTGGTCTTGACCTGCGCAACAACTTTGCTGAAGAAAGTATAACAAAAATCTCAATGGTTCAAGAGCTATCCACGTGAAAATGAGGGTATATTTTAACTCAGGGCCAAAACATGTCGAATGCGATATCTCAAAAATGGGGACTAACTTTAAAATGGGACTAGCACCATTGAATTCAGCGTACTCGAATTAGGTTTACCCCCTGGGTGCCCAGCTTGTCACGAAAAAAAAGTTTGCAATTCAAGCACAGTGTAATTGGTTAGTTTGATGATCTTCTTGATATTATTTAGTACAAATATTAATAAAATATATATGCCATATATCAAAGCAAATCATTAGATTATATGGATAGAAGACACCTAAACCTCTTTGACATTATGAATCTACAAGATGGCCTTACCGTCATCGGCAAGGCCATCCTGTATATTCATAATGTCAAAGATGATACAACTCACTGAGTATGTTTAATTGTTTACATCGACATATTTGGTCCAGGACTATACACTATATCTGACCTAAACACATGATGTAAACGCTAGTTACCCAAATTAGGTTGGGTAACTTTTTTGTGTGGACTGACCCAAATTAGGTCGATCAAAAATGTGATGTAAACGATACCGACCTAAAGGGTTTTCGTATCATGAAATAGATGTCAGTAGCGGCATTGATGTTAATTAAACATATCAGCATAAAATTTAGTATTACAGTTATTAAATGAGTCAAATTTAAAACAATTAAATGAAGGAATTTAATTTCGGAAATGTTACAGGAATTATTTATGAGAAAATTATGAATTGCGATGAGCATATAAGCAATACTTTTAGTATTATTCAATAGATGGTGTACATAAATCTCGTTATGTACCCCAAATGTGACCTATAATTTTTGTGATGTAAACGGGACTAAAATGGCTCGCTATTTAGGTCAGTCCATTAAATTTTTTAGCGATGTAAACTAGCTCACTAAGTACACATTCAGCAAATGATACGTAGGGCGCAGCAGCTGTGACATTTACTTCTAGGACAATATAAAAGTCCGCCCTACAGCCAATTAAAAATAAATTAAGAGAAACGCTTATATACGGATAATATTACGAATTCTTTCATGTTACCATGTACCAGTAACACCAAAAACAATTTCGACAGGCAATTCGATCTTGTGTTTTCTTTTAATGTCAGTAATTGCGTTGTTGCAGAAAGAAATTTATTTCCTTATGTTTTTAACCTTATGTTATGGAAGCTCTTTTGTACGACTATTATCCGAATCTTTGCTCGAGTACGCTTGTTAAGTCTGCTCCTCATATCACGCAGTCCACAAAAAAAAATTGAAGCAGCTTCGAACTTTTACAATTTACCTCCTTGCTTTGAACGTTTGAAACTAATTAACATTCATCCGCTTAGTAAGCGTCGAGCTGTTGCAGATATTATTTGTGTCCACCTATTACTAACTGGTGGTTGAGCGGCAGGCCAACAACCTTCCTTCATAAAAATATTCAAGTTATGAACCTAATCAAAGGCCTCGGATTACCATATCGGATTCATTACAAACTCGACCTCGTAAATTGTACACGGAGAACGTTTTAAACATAACCGAACTTATCCGAGAAATGTACCGGGATGCTGGAAACAAAGTTCAACACAAAGGAAAGCAGAGTGGCACATACTACAATACACGAGGAGTTAGACTGGGATGTGTACTATCTCCACTACTGTTCCTCATAGTACTGGATAATGTCATGTGCAAGCTAGATACCGCATCACCAAACGGAATTCAGTGGGATTCAATCAGAAAACTCAATGATCTCGACTACGCAGATGATATATGCCTTCTAACACACAAATACGCAGATATGCAGCAAAAGCTACAGAAGTTATCAGAAATAGCACAATATGTCGGGCTCAAGATAAACATAAGAAAGACTAAGGCCCTGAGACTGAACACAAGCATTAGTACACCACTTCGCATCAACCAAGGTACAATAGAAGATGTCGAAAAATACGTATACCTTGGCTGTACTGTATCAAGAACCGGTGGAACGGAAGAGGACATTAATCAACGCATCAACAAGGCGAGAAACACGTTTAACATGCTCCATAAGATCTGGAATGCATCCGTCCTGTCAAGAAACACCAAGATACGATTGTTCAATGCCTGTGTAAAATCAGTACTGTTGTATGGCTGTGAAACGTGGAAGCATACCCAGAAAATAACAAGAAGGCTCCAAGTGTTTGTGAATAAATGCGAGATAAAGGAAAAAAAATTAAGATATATTACTATTGCTTGGTAAATGAAGCTATCCCGATATTCAGTACAAAAAGCCTGTTAGCAATACTAAACTATAACTAGCGAGAAAGTTTTATATCCCAGCCCGAAAAAATACCACTGTTGCGACAGTAAAATGAGACATGGTAATTTGTTATGACATTTAGAGCATTCAGTGCGAAATTTTAAATATAACTTTTAGGAAATTATAAATTATCCCTTCAATTGTTTGGAAACCTAGACACCCCAAACCTAACCTGAAAACGACAATGAGAAAACTTAATTAGCATTACGTGATTGAACACTATGAATATAGCAAGAACTTTCAGCCCGAAATTTTAATTTTTTATGTTATGGATATAGTCGATTGAAGTTTTGCCTATCAAACTGAGAGATTTAAAAACAAAATTATAGGGAATAACCCGAATAAAGACGTTTGAATCTCGTCTCAGAGGCAATTCACGTGCACTAGGAATATACCACCGAATTTGTTGAAGTTTTGACTACAAACTGAGAAATTTGAAGAAAAATTCTATCTGAAATTCTCTAGATATAGTCGTTTGAATCTAGGCACGCAGGCGATTGACGAGCACTTGGCATATTTAATTTGGACGAATCAGTATATAGAAATATACATAATAATACAAAACACAAATATGATATGTATTTATAATGTGTACTTAACATACATTTTTCATTTTCATTGCAGTTTTTGATTTTTTACATATCAAAATCCTCCAAATATTTTTTTTTTCCATTTTTTGGTTTACATTTCATTAATTCATTTACCACACCAAAATAAAAATATTCAATGTAGCTAACATACACGTATACAATCATCTTTCTTTTCATGTCACGTGTTTAATTTTGATACATCTAAAAGGAGAAGGAATTCTCGATCGTGTACAAACATTACATATTTTAAATAGTATGCATATACTAGGATATCTATATACATAATAATATGTTATGTGCATCTTGAGTTTTCGTTTCATTCTGTTTTATTAAATATAAATGATGCGTAGAGGGAGATATTTTCAAACGAAAATAATAAATGGATTAGATTTGTTTATTGTTTTCGTTTGTTTTTGTTTGTTTTGTTTCGCTTACAGTTTAAACACCATACACTAGTTTCATAGCATAATGAAAAGCAAATTTTGAAGAATAATTTGTGTTTTATACTGTACAAACAAATAAAATATTTTTTGTTATGAAATTTTACTCGATCATATGAAAATACTGGACGGAAGAAAGAGAGCAACGTAAAATGATAGCTGCACTTTTCATTTTGGATAAACACTTTTTCCCCTACAAATGTATCGATTTTATTTAGTGCGCATCGGCGTGCCATGATAAATACTCATCTTTATATGTTTATCTTTGATATTGTCATAAATATATGTGTTTATGTACCTAAAAAATAAATATTTTCACATTTTTACTTAGTTTTTATGTTTTATGTTATTTTCGACAGTGCCTAAACACTTATGAGTGGTAATGTACCTTGTTTCAGCTCGTATAGAAATGGGCCTATATTTTTTGGATTCCCTATGGCCTACTCTACTTCGTGACAGTGGCCCAAGTCTTAGGTAATCTCTGTAAAACCATAGGTGGCACTGTAATCGGGTTCAAGGATGTTTTTTGTTTTTTGACAAATTATTTTTTGAGGTTTTCATTTTATATATCCGAACATATAACCCCACAATTTCACCACCCCAATCTTTATATATATATATATATATATATATATATATATATATATATATATATATATATATACAATACATATACAGTGGGTCGTACTCGTATTCGCAAATCAAATATTTTCTAAAAAAAACTCGATTAAAAAAAAAAAATATACAAATCATATTATGATTTAATCAGTTGCATAATTCTTAAGTTCACTCTTAATCTTCATTATAGAATGAATAACAGGTTTCGATAACGGAACCGGTGCAATTCAGAGAAAAAAATTAAAATCTGTACATGAGGGAAAATAAGCGTCGCATTCATATTCGTAAAATTCCATTTGTGTTTGAATTTTACCGTTATTTATCATTATCCTTTTTTTGTTTTCGCTTTGCACTCAATATCCAGTATAGCATTTTGTTTCGAAGTGACTGGAAGTTATCTTAATTTAATCCAAATTTTAGTCAAATGGGCCGTAAGCAAGGTGAAACGTCAAATGAATTACGAAAATTAGTAATTTTACTTCGGGAAGCAGGGAAAATATTTAAAGAAATTATCCAAATAGTGCAAAGAAGTATTTCTACAATACAATACATCGTAAAACGACACCAAATTGAAAATCGAGTACAAAATTTACCGCGAAACACAAACCGCAAAACGTTTACTGTTGCAGAGGGACGGTATATTGTGCGCGAACTTAAAAGAGATCCTCGTTTAAGTGCTCCAAAGTTAACAGCGCAAATCAACACTTCTTTTAAAAAAATGTACACCCAGATACTGTTCGGCGGGTCTAAATAGAGCTGGATATAACGGTAGAGTAGCCAGAAAAAAACATGGATCAGTAAGAAGAATCGGAATATAAGATTAAATTTTGTAAAGTGTCATATAAACAGGATTTTCGAAAATTACACATAATAGAGGGGAATAAAAAATAAAATAAAGTACATCGAATTTTAAAGGCAAATTTACCTGAAAGTGTGATAAAATTGGGCATACGAAACGATTTTATGTTTTATCAGGACAATGATCCAAAACATAAAGCTTATGATACACGAAAATAGTTATTATATGATTGCCCAAAAGTCATGGAAACCCCACCGCAATCGCCCGTTATCAATCCCATTGAGAATCTGTGGCAAGAATTGCACAATAGAATTCGAAAATATTAGATATCTAATAGAATCGATTTAATATATCGATTGAGGACGGAGTGGAATAATATTGATACGAAAATAACGGATACGTTGGTGCAATCAATGCCAAATCGTTTGTCACAGAGGTGATCAAAACCAAGGGAAATCCAACTAAATATTAATTATTATAAAGACTTAGCTCTTTTTTATTTAACTGGCTAATTTAGTAACCTTCTGTGATGAATTACGAATACGAAAGCGATATGAATTTTAGACTAAGTTCAATTTATTATAATTTTCTTAAAATATGTAACACATACCTCACACATTTTTATATTAAAATGAAGTTAACTATAGTGTTTCTGATTTAAAAATAAAAAAATTAAATTTTTGATACACGTAAGTGTTTTTCATTCATTTATCGTTTTTAAAACTGCAATTACGAATACGACTGCGACTCACTGTATATGATTCTTCTGTACGTGTGTTCTAAGTTAAAATTTATTATTTCGTTTATTTATATTTTTCGACTCTCTTCCAAAGTTGTTTAAATTTTATAAGGATTTTATTTTCTTTTCTTTTTGAAAATAAAAGTAATTGTTTACTATATATTTTCCTCCTCTCTTTCAGAAACCACGATATTTTTTTTAATTTCTATTCGGTGAGAAAGGAAAGAAAAAAGTAAAATATAAATTCTTTCTTTTGGAAATGTAAAAATAACTAAAGTAGTAGAATATGTGGTACTAGTAAAATTCGCTCGTAGGCGTACGCTGTACGTCATTTTCAGTATAGACAAAAATTACCAATGACGTACATTGTACGTCAAAATAGCGCAAGAGGTTAAAACAGAACTTGCCAATTACTCGTGTGTATGGTGTACTAAAGTATGATCAAAGTATTTCAATAAATTTTTATTTTAACGCCTTTTGACGTATTGGCATAAATTTGTCACTTTATAATATATAGCGATACCTCAGGTCTCGTGGTTGCGCTCGCTTTCTATATCTGTTGTTGATGCTACTTGTCTGCTCTTGGTCGCCATCGTCGTTGCCGCGACCACCTGCTTCATTAATTATTTTTCTCGACCACATCGTCTCCGTTCCGACAGCCGAATTTCGATGCTTAGCAGGCTATGGAGTCATGCCGACGTTGATATGGATGAAAACCTCTGGGGCACAATTATGATATCCGAATGGAAAAATCATTTGTTCCCAAATAATTTTATGAACAACTAAATAATTTTTTGTAAAAACGATCATGGCCAGATTGCCACTTTAAGACACTTGTACGCCTGCGTTCTCACGAAAAAATTTAGTCAGCCTCATTTATGATTTTTCTATTAAAAGTGTTCTTAAAAAGTTTTATCTTATTTGTATATTGCATTAAAATATAAATTTATTTATAAATAATATTAAAATCATCAACTGAAAAATAAAATATTGTTACGGTGACACCTAGAATAGAATAGAATAAGTTAATTTCATTAATTGTTCAATTACATTTATAATTTATACTCAACATTTAGGCGTATTTCTATACTAACATATTTGCTGCGCATTTAGGATTTGTAACGGAATGTTATTCTATTCCGTTATCAATCCATTCCCAATAAGCGTTACGTTTATCAGAGTAATTTCACCATGACCTTGAAGATACCATCTTCACAAAAATTCATTTAACCACTAAGTCATGCTGGAATTATCTACTCTTCTTTATGTTTGTTGTTGCATCCATATACATGAAAATGGTATAAGATGCAATACAACAAACATAAAATTATCTCTTATTCACGTTATCTGGTTGCAATTTTGTGTCGCTCAAGATTTTTATAACGTAGTTATTATAAATACAAATGAGTAAACATAAATACTAGACTTGTAATTAGATAATGTTTTGTGTTGTGCATACGAAGAAAGCAAACGTGGAAATTTTAAAACGTTGCAATTTTCGTGGCACATATAATATTGTTACGGTGACACCTAGAATAGAATAGAATAAGTTAATTTCATTAATTGTTCAATTACATTTATAATTTATACTCAACATTTAGGCGTATTTCTATACTAACATATTTGCTGCGCATTTAGGATTATTCTAGAAACAAATATTTTGGTATATAAAGGCGCGCGTATACGTGTAATGCTGAGTATTATTTTAAACGTGATACAGTGAAGGTTAAATAGAAAGATTATTAAAGTGATTATTAAAGCGATTATTAAAGTGATAATTAAAAAGTGAGTTATAAGTGTAATAATTAATTGTGAATTTCGTGTTGTATAATAAATTGTGTTGTGTAAATAAATTGTGTGAGTTAAAATTTGAAGCAGTGTATTTATTCACAATCTAGTGATTCGAACCTTGGTTGACAAGGCAAAATCGTAACAATTGGTGACAGCGGTGGGATTGTGAATAATAAGAAAAATGATTCTCTACGAATTGAAGCTTGCGCAATTAAAGGAGCAACTGAAACAACGAGGTTTGGCCAGTGAAGGCACAAAAGCTAGTTTGGTGGAGCGACTACGTGAGGCCATGGAGAAAGAAGGTGTAAATCCAGACAAGTATGATTTCGAGGAGGAAAAACCGGATGAGATCAGTGTTGACCAGAAAGAAAAGGACGTGCAAACGGTGGTCGGAGCAGCACAAAACCCATCTGGAAGTTTCGATTTATCGCAGTTGATGGCTGCTATGAATCAAATGATGGGACAACAGTTGGGTGGAATTAAACAATCGATGGAGCAACAAGGGGCGGACATTAAACATCAAATGAAATTGTCGAACCAGGATATGAAACAGCAGATGGAGCAACAAAGGGCGGACATTAAAAACCAAATAGAAGATGGCCAAAAGAAAATGGACGAGAGGTTTTTGGAATTATCTTCTACACTACACGGTAAAGTGGAAAAACTGCAAACAGAAGTACACGCAGAAATTCAAAATGTTAAAGGGACGGTTCAACAAAAATTTGTATCGGTTGAACAAGATTTTAAACGTCTCGAGAAGGAGCTCAAAGATGTCAAGGCGAATGGAACGACACAACAAGTGATCCAGACGGTTAATGCAGTTAAGATAAAACCACCAACATTTGATGGAACAACATCCTTCAGTATTTTTAAGTTCCAGTTTGAAACGGCGATTAAGCAAAATCAGTGGACTGAAGAACAATGTGTTGCAGCGTTAATTGTGGCTCTTAAAGGCGAAGCGGCAGAAACACTACAAATCATTCCCGAGCAGGAACGGAACGTTTACATGGGAATTATGAAGGCGTTAGATCGAAAATACGGAAGTGATCACAAACGAGAAATCTATCGCATGGAATTGAAGGGTCGATACCAAAAAGGAGGAGAATCGCTACAGGAATTTTCATCGGCAATTGAGCGGCTCGCGCATTTAGCCCATTCAAATATGTCGGCCGATTACATGGAGCGAATTAAAATAGATGCATTCATTGATGGTATTCGAGATCCTGAGACGCGCAGAGCGGTGATGTTGTCACCTAAGGCAACTTTCACGGAAACCATCGCTTGTGCGTTAACAAACGAAACTGCGCAAACCATCATCAAACCAGCAATGAAAATTCGTCGAGTGGAGATTGATTCCAGAATAGACACTGCGCGGGCTACGCCAAGGTTCAGAGATGGAAGTGGCAGGATTAAATGCTGGGTATGTGATAGAATGGGTCACATCTCACGGGACTGTTGGGAGATTAAGAAGAAACGAGCAAGGTCGCCATCTCCTATGAAGCGTAGATCAAACGAGGAGCAGATAGAATCCAGAAAGGAGGGTCATACGACAGCAGAGTCGTTAAACTAAAAAGAGTCAGTTTGCAGGGGCAGAAGCTGACTCCCATAACCGATTGCCCCACAACCTCCATCCATGTTTCGAGAATAGCAAGGAGCGGTGACAGCTTAACAATTGAAGCCGATATTGATGGGAAGAAATGCATTATCACGCTGGATACGGGAGCAACTCATACGATTGTTCGTGAGGATATTATCGATGGAATTATAGAACCAGCTAATGGAATGAAGTTACGAACGGCGACTGGAGAAAATTCAGCAATAAAAGGGAAAAAGGTCGTAAAAATAAAGATTGGGCGAAATCACTTTCAACACGAGGTGCTGGTTGCAGATATTGTAGACGAAGTCATCTTGGGAATGGACTTCATGAGAACGAATGGCTTCGTGGTGGATGTTGGACGAGGTGTATTAACCTACGATAATATCGAGTTGCCACTTCACGTTAGCGCTATAGGAGAAACGACCAGGCAAATTATAATGGATCATCGGGAGAAGCTGCCACCGAACTCGGAAACAATAGTATGGGCAAGATTGGAGGGAGGTTCTGGGCCACCCAGGTTGTGGGTTGTGGAAGCCAATGAAGCGGAGAGCGGAGCCAGAGAAATTATGATCGGGAAAGTTTTAGTGAAACCAGATAACGATAATAAAGTACCAATTAGGACTCTAAATCTCTCGGATAAGACGAAAACCATCAAGAAAGGGACAATAATCGGAAAATGTGAAGAAATATCGGCGATAGTGAAGTGCGAGCAGAAAAATCCGATTAAGACGGCTAACTCGCAAGTGCCGAAAGAGGTTGTAGAACAACTCATGGAGAAATGGACCGAAGATCTTACTAAGGAACAGAAAAATTTGGCAAAACAATTGCTCGAGCGGTACATGCCAATATTCTGCAGTACACCGGACAATAATGGGAGAACCACAATGGTAAAACATCGAATAGATACAGGAGCAGAAATGCCGATTCGCCAACCACCCAGAAGATTACCATTGGCAAAGCAAGGAGAAGTGGATCAAATGGTAAAAGATATGCAAGCAGCAGGGGTAATCGAAACATCAAGCAGTCCATGGAGTTCACCAGTGGTGTTAGTCGAGAAAAAGGATGGTAGCATGAGATTCTGCGTGGATTATCGAAAATTAAATGCTGTGACGAAAAAGGATAGTTACCCATTGCCAAGGATCGATGACACGTTAGACACATTATCGGGTGCTCGAATATTTTCGACATTAGATCTGCAAAGCGGCTATTGGCAAGTGGAAGTCCAGGAGGAAGATCGCGAGAAAACGGCATTCAGTGTGGGTAACGGATTATGGCAATTTAACGTTATGCCATTCGGATTATGTAACGCCCCTGCGAATTTTGAACGGCTAATGGAGCGCGTACTAAAGGGATTACATTGAAGGACGTGCCTCGTATATTTGGACGACATCATCATTATGGGCAAGGATTTCGACGAGCATTTAAGGAATTTGGCAGAGGTTTTGGATCGGATACAAGCCGCCGGATTGAAGCTAAGCCCAAAGAAATGCAAACTATTTAGAACGGAAGTAAAATATTTGGGTCATAAGGTTACAACCAATGGAATCCATACCGATGAAGACAAGATCGCAGCAGTGAAGGAATGGCCACGACCTAAAAACTTACATGAACTACGGAGCTTCCTTGGATTGTGTACCTATTATAGACGATTCGTGCCAGGATTCGCCAATATTGCAAAGAGTTTACACGAGTTAACCAGGAAGAACAAGGCATTCGAATGGAAGGATGAACAGGAAGAGGCATTTGTGGAACTAAGACGTCGATTATGCGAAGCACCAATCCTCGCATACCCTATACGCAACATTAAATTCATTTTGGACACCGATGCAAGTAATGACGGTATAGGAGGAGTATTATCACAGGCAACAAATGGTGAGGAGCGAGTTATTGCATATTACTCCAAGATGTTATCAAAACCAGAACGGAATTATTGTGTTACACGGAAAGAGTTGTTGGCTATAGTGGAATGTGTTAAGCACTTCCATAAGTACCTCTATGGCCAAAAATTTCTTCTACGGACGGATCATGGAGCTTTGCGCTGGTTGTTACAATTCAAAAATCCAGAGGGACAAGTAGCACGTTGGATCGAACGTTTGCAAAGCTACGATTTCCAAATTGAACATCGGAAGGGAACCACACATGGAAATGCCGACGCATTATCAAGAAGGCCATGTCCCGTGGAATGCAAGCATTGTGGGCGTGTGGAGGGTAAGTTAAACATCATCGATATTCGACTTATGCAAGTGCTACCCGATGAGGAATGGACTGATGAAATGATCAAGAAGGAGCAATTACGGGATGCTGACCTGTCATTCATCATGAAACATAAGGAAAAGGAACACCGGCCCACATGGAGTGAGATAGCTGACAAAACTCCCATTGTAAAAGCATATTGGGCTCAATGGGATAGCCTCCACATAGAAAATGGATGTTTAAAACGAAAGTGGGAAAGCACGGATGGTAAAGTAAAACAATTGTTGGTAGTGGTGCCAAAGGATCGGATAGCGAAAATCCTGAAGGAGTATCATGGAGGAGCAAGTGGAGGTCACCTAGGGATTAATAAAACATTAGCCAAGATTCGCCAACGATTCTACTGGTCCGGATGTAGACAGTCAGTAGTAGAATGGTGTCGAAGATGTGACCAATGTGCGGCAGTAAAGGGACCAGCACGAAAAAGCCGTGGAACCATGAAACAATATAATGTCGGAGCACGATTTGAGAGAATTGCAATGGACGTGGCGGGGCCATTTCCGACCACCGAGAGCGGAAATAAATATGTGCTAGTAATAATGGATTATTTCAGCAAATGGCCGGAAGTGTACCCCATACCCAATCAGGAGACAACAACAATAGCTGATGCCGTGGTCAACAACTGGATTAGCAGATTTGGTGTACCGATGGAAATTCACACGGATCAAGGAAGGAATTTCGAATCGGTGGTATTTCAGGAGATATGTCAGATGCTTGGTATCAATAAAACAAGAACGACGCCTTTACACCCACAGTCGGACGGTATGGTGGAAAGATTCAATGGCACATTGGAGGAATATCTAGCAAAGGTTGTTGAAAGGAACCAACGCAACTGGGATCGACATATACCGATGTTCCTGATGGCCTACCAATCAGCGGTACATGACACAACAGGAGTGACACCAGCTAAAACCATATTTGGGAACAATCTGCGATTACCGGGAGATTTAAAGTTTGGAGCTGTTCCATCAGCAGCTCTATGCGGACAGGATTACGTCGACCGGATGAAAGAGGAACTCAATGAAATACATCAATTTGTACGGGAGAAAATTCGAATATCAAGTGATCGAATGAAAGCTCGATATGACATACGAGCAAATAATCAAGGCTTCGAGGAAGGGCAATTGGTATGGCTTTACAACCCGCAACGGCAGAAGGGATTATCACCGAAGTTGCAACCCACATGGGAAGGACCTTACACTGTCATTAAAAAGTTGAACGATGTGGTTTATCGCATACAGAAAGGACGGAGAGGTAAACCGAAGGTGGTGCATTTAGAGCGTTTGGCGCTCTACAGAGGAGGTGATCTGGATCCTGTTCGGGACGAACAGTCTTAGGTGGGGGGTAGTGTTACGGTGACACCTAGAATAGAATAGAATAAGTTAATTTCATTAATTGTTCAATTACATTTATAATTTATACTCAACATTTAGGCGTATTTCTATACTAACATATTTGCTGCGCATTTAGGATTATTCTAGAAACAAATATTTTGGTATATGTATAAAGGCGCGCGTTGACGTGTAATGCTGAGTATTATTTTAAACGTGATACAGTGAAGGTTAAATAGAAAGATTATTAAAGTGATTATTAAAGCGATTATTAAAGTGATAATTAAAAAGTGTGTTATAAGTGTAATAATTAATGGTGAATTTCGTGTTGTATAATAAATTGTGTTGTGTAAATAAATTGTGTGAGTTAAAATTTGAAGCAGTGTATTTATTCACAATCTAGTGATTCGAACCTTGGTTGACAAGGCAAAATCGTAACAATATAATTCCCACAAGTGTACGGAAATTTGATTTATGTCACGTTGTTTTGATGTGTGGTGTTTGTACAGAAATTTTGCTGATTTCGACTAAATTAGATTAACTGGTTAAGAGAGAAGTATATTTTCATTACTAAATTTTCCCCCTCCCTTCTTTCGCAGTCAGTTGAATTTGGTATAAATACTGCGCAACATTTTTGGTTCGGTAATTCAGTTTTGGAAGGCAACTTGATTATTCACAGAGCTCAAGCCGTGATAATTAAGTATTGCAAATTTTGTTTAGTTTATTTTAGTTTGTCCTTTTTTTTTTTGTTTTTTTTCACTTTTTATAAGTAAATAAATTAACTATTTAATTAATTAATTAAATAAATTTTTAAAAGTAACATTAAAAATAAATTATTATTTTTTTCCACTTCGCTGTTTTATAAAAAAAAGGGGAAAAGGGGAGCGAAACCGTCTTGGTAAGTATCGTTAAAAATACAACCTACTAATTAATCGGGCCCATTTGGTAAAGGGTCCACCAGCTGCTTCATTAGAAGCGGAAATCTCGCAAGTGCGTCAGCACGCGGGTTTCCTTCTGCTGGTAACACTTTACCAAATTCATAACTTATTAACCATAGGGCCTTAAGCCCAAAATAAATAGTTCAGTTTTGTTATGAGTAACATAGGGTAGATATGTTACCCTAAGTTAACCATTTCCACAACCACGGTGGACCTGCTTGATGTGGGGTATGAATCCCACAAACCCGGTCATTTCCCAATCCCCTAATTTTTTTTGTTAACCCCCCTGTTGACGGTATAATTCATGCCGTCTCATCTTCTTTTCATAACATATGCGGTACTCTAGGCCGTGATCTGTGTACCCAAAACCCACGCCGTTCCCTCCACCGGCTTGAGCTACGGGAACCAACGCCGCATAGGGTACGAGGCAGGTGACGGCAAATTCTATGTGATAGGGGTACTTCTACGCAAGTAGTAGTGCCTTCATTACAGATTATTCTAGAAACAAATATTTTGGTATATAAAGGCGCGCGTTGACGTGGAATGCTGAGTATTATTTTAAACGTGATACAGTGAAGGTTAAATAGAAAGATTATTAAAGTGATTATTAAAACGATTATTAAAGTGATAATTAAAAAGTGTGTTATAATTATAATAATTAATTGTGAATTTTGTGTTGTATAATAAATTGTGTTGTGTAAATAAATTGTGTGAGTTCAAATTTGAAGCAGTGTATTTATTCACAATCCAGTGATTCGAACCTTGATTGACAAGGCAAAATCGTAACAATTGGTGACAGCGGTGGGATTGTGAATAATAAGGAAAATGATTCTCTACGAATTAAAGCTTGCGCAATTAAAGGAGCAACTGAAGCAGCGAGGTTTGGCTAGTGAAGGCACAAAAGCTAGTTTGGTGGAGCGACTACGTGAGGCCATGGAGAAGGACGGTTTAAATCCAGATGTGTTTGATTTCGAGGAGGACAACACGGATGAGATCAGTGTGGACAAGAAAGAAAAGGAAGAACAAACGATGGTCGGAACTATACAAAACCCATCCGGAAGTTTCGATTTATCGCAGTTGATGGCTGCTATGAATCAAATGATGGGGCAACAGTTGGAGCTACAAGGGGCGGACATTAAACATCAAATGAAACAGCAGATGTTACAAGTGGAGCAACAAGGGGCGGACATTAAACATCAAATGAAACAACAGTTGTTACAAGTAGAGCAACAAGGGGCGGACATTAAACAATCGAACCACGAAATAAAACAGCAGATGTTACAAGTGGAAGTTGGCCAAAATAAAATGGACGAGAGGTTTCTGGAGTTATCTTCTACATTACACGGTAAAGTGGAAAAACTGCAATTCAACAAAAATTTGAACCGGTTAAACAAGATTTTCAAATGGAAGTTAAACGTCTCGAGAAGGAGCTCCAAGATGTCAAGGCGAATGGAACGACACAGCAAGTGATCCAGACGGTTAATGCAGTTAAGATAAAACCACCAACATTTGATGGAACAACATCCTTCAGTATTTTTAAGTTCCAATTCGAAACGGCGATTAAGCAAAATCCAGAGGGACAAGTAGCACGTTGGATCGAACGTTTGCAAAGCTACGATTTCCAAATTGAACATCGGAAGGAAAGCGCACATGGAAATGCCGACGCATTATCAAGAAGGCCATGTCCCGTGGAATGTAAGCATTGTGGGCGTGTGGAGGGTAAGGAAAACATCATCGATATTCGGCTTATGCAAGTGCTACCTGATGAGGAATGGACTGATGAAATGATCAAGAAGGAGCAATTACGGGATGCTGACCTATCATTTATCATGAAACATAAGGAAAAGGAACACCGGCCTACATGGAGTGAGATAGCTGACAAAACTCCCATTGTAAAAGCATATTGGGCTCAATGGGATAGCCTCCACATAGAAAATGGATGTTTAAAACGAAAGTGGGAAAGCACGGATGGTAAAGTAAAACAATTGTTGGTAGTGGTGCCAAAAGATCGGATAGCGGAAATCCTCAAGGAGTTTCATGGAGGAGCAAGTGGAGGTCACCTAGGGATTAATAAAACATTAGCCAAAATTCGACAACGTTTCTACTGGGCCGGATGTAGACAGTCAGTAGTAGAATGGTGTCGAAGATGTGACCAATGTGCGGCAGTAAAGGGACCAGCACGGAAAAGCCGTGGAACCATGAAACAATATAATGTCGGGGCACCATTTGAGAGAATTGCAATGGACGTGGCGGGGCCATTTCCGACCACCGAGAGCGGAAATAAATATGTGCTAGTAATAATGGATTATTTCAGCAAATGGCCGGAAGTGTAATCCATACCCAATCAGGAGACAACAACAATAGCTGATGCCGTGGTCAACAATTGGATTAGCAGATTTGGTGTACCGATGGAAATTCACACGGATCAAGGAAGGAATTTCGAATCGGTGGTATTTCAGGAAATATGTCAGATGCTTGGTATCAATAAAACCAGAACAACGCCTTTACACCCGCAGTCGAACGGTATGGTGGAGAGATTCAATGGCACATTGGAGGAATATCTTGCAAAGGTTGTAGAAAGGAACCAACGCAACTGGGATCGACATATACCGATGTTCCTGAAGGCCTACCGATCAGCGGTACATGACACAACAGGAGTGACACCAGCTAAAACCATATTTGGGAACAACCTGCGATTGCCGGGAGATTTAAAGTTTGGAGCTGTTCCATCAGCAGCTCTATGCGGACAGGATTACGTCGACCGGATGAAAGAGGAACTCAATGAAATACATCAATTTGTACGGGAGAAAATTCGAATATCAAGTGATCGAATGAAAGCTCGATATGACATACGAGCAAATAATCAAGGCTTCGAGGAAGGGCAACTGGTATGGCTTCACAACCCGCAACGGCAGAAGGGATTATCACCGAAATTGCAACCCACATGGGAAGGACCTTACACTGTCATTAAAAAGTTGAACGATGTGGTTTATCGCATACAGAAAGGATGGAAAGGTAATCCAAAGGTGGTACATTTAGAGCGCTTGGCGCTCTACAGAGGAGGTGATCTGGATCCTGTTCGGGACGAACAGGCTTAGGTGGGGGGTAGTGTTACGGTGACACCTAGAATAGAATAGAATAAGTTAATTTCATTAATTGTTCAATTACATTTATAATTTATAATCAACATTTAGGCGTATTTCTATACTAACATATTTGCTGCGCATTTAGGATTATTCTAGAAACAAATATTTTGGTATATAAAGGCACGCGTTGACGTGGAATGCTGAGTATTATTTTAAACGTGATACAGTGAAGGTTAAATAGAAAGATTATTAAAGTGATTATTAAAGCGATTATTAAAGTGATAATTAAAAAGTGTGTTATAATTATAATAATTAATTGTGAATTTTGTGTTGTATAATAAATTGTGTTGTGTAAATAAATTGTGTGAGTTCAAATTTGAAGCAGTGTATTTATTCACAATCCAGTGATTCGAACCTTGATTGACAAGGCAAAATCGTAACAATATGTATGTTTTGAGTGTCTCTAAAACGAGCTCAATTATTGCCATTGGTGACTTTTTATTACTAACTGTTAGAAACTAATCTAAGTTACTTCTACTTATCACCCCTCATCCACGATGGGAAATTTTTAGTTTTAATCGACTTAGCTTGAAAATATTTTTCAGTCCGTTAAAAATATCTGGTCGGTTATCAATTATATCTCATCTAGCCGAGAGTCGAATTGAGATCTGTGTTTTGCAGTAAACTCGGTATGCTCCCCCACTACTCAAACTTCAGTTTTCAGACTATTATC
Organism: Nephrotoma appendiculata; assembly: GCA_947310385.1. Taxonomy (NCBI): domain Eukaryota; kingdom Metazoa; phylum Arthropoda; class Insecta; order Diptera; family Tipulidae; genus Nephrotoma; species Nephrotoma appendiculata. The sequence continues at coordinate 106,703,376 of OX371225.1, forward strand.
TAGATAGATGGCAGCAGTGAAATTATTTCACAAGTTTCGCAACAAATTTATTAAATTAAACGCCCACGGAAAAAAAACAATTAAATGAGAAAAAAATGTAAAAATGTATTTGTTCTCAATTTTAAAACTTGGCTTGGTTAAAAAACTTAGCAATTATTTGGAAGATTCTGTAAAGCACTTTAAAATATAGCTTGGCTCGAGCAGCTATTAATAGCTTTAGCAATTTATTTTGCTGTTTTTTCGATTTTATGCTGTTATTGGTTACTTCCACTGTAATGCCATTCCATGATACTGTATAATAAATTAATTAAATTTAACACCATTTTTTATTACAATTTTTTTTTTCTTTACCTTTATTATTTTTATTTAATTATTTGTAATTACAAATTGCATCGCACACATTTTTGATATTTAAATAGGTACTATTGTTACGGTGACACCTAGATTAGAATAGAATAAGTTAATTTCATTAATTGTTCAATTACGTGTATAATTTATACTCAACATTTAGGCGTATTTCTATACTAACATATTTGCTGCGCATTTAGGATTATTCTAGAAACAAATATTTTGGTATATAAAGGCGCGCGTTGACGTGTATTGCTGAGTCTTATTTTAAACGTGATACAGTGAAGGTTAAATAGAAAGATTATTAAAGTGATTATTAAAGCGATTATTAAAGTGATAATTAAAAAATGTGTTATAATTATAATAATTAATTGTGAATTTTGTGTTGTATAATAAATTGTGTTGTGTAAATAAATTGTGTGAGTTCAAATTTGAAGCAGTGTATTTATTCACAATCCAGTGATTCGAACCTTGATTGACAAGGCAAAATCGTAACAATTGGTGACAGCGGTGGGATTGTGAATAATAAGGAAAATGATTCTCTACGGATTAAAGCTTGCGCAATTAAAGGAGCAACTGACACGGCGAGGTTTGGCCAGTGAAGGCACAAAAGCTAGTTTGGTGGAGCGACTACGTGAGGCCATGGAGAAGGAAGGTTTAGATTTAGACGTGTATGATTTCGAGGAGGAAAAAACGGATGAGATCAGTATGGATAAGAAACAAAAGGACGTACAAACGGTGGTCGAAACAACGCAAAACCCATCTGGAAGTTTCGATTTTTCGCAGTTGATGGCTGCTATGAATCAAATGATGGGACAACAGTTGGAGGGAATAAAACAATCGAACGAGGGAATGAAACAACAGATGGAGCAACAAGGAGCGGACATTAAACATCAAATGAAACAGCAGATGTTACAAGTGGAGCAACAAGGGGCGGACATTAAACAATCAAACCAGGAAATGAAACAGCAGATGGAGCAGCAAGGGGCGGACATTAAAAACCAAATAGAAGATGGCCAAAAGAAAATAGACGAGAGGTTTTTGGAATTATCTTCTACACTACATGGTAAAGTGGAAAAACTGCAAACAGAAGTACACGCAGAAATTCAAAATGTTAAAGGGATGGTTCAGCAAAAATTTGAATCGGTTGAACAAGATTTTAAACGTCTCGAGAAGGAGCTCAAAGATGTCAAGGCGAATGGAACGCCACAACAAGTGATCCAGACGGTTAATGCAGTTAAGATAAAACCACCAACATTTGATGGAACAACATCCTTCAGTATTTTTAAGTTCCAGTTCGAAACGGCGATTAAGCAAAATCAGTGGACTGAAGAACAATGTGTTGCAGCGTTAATTGTGGCTCTTAAAGGCGAAGCGGCAGAAACACTACAAATCATTCCCGAGCAGGAACGGAACGTTTACATGGGAATTATGAAGGCGTTAGATCGAAAATACGGAAGTGATCACAAACGAGAAATCTATCGCATGGAATTGAAGGGTCGATACCAAAAAGGAGGAGAATCGCTACAGGAATTTTCATCGGCAATTGAGCGGCTCGCGCATTTAGCCCATTCAAATATGTCGGCCGATTACATGGAGCGAATTAAAATAGATGCGTTTATTGACGGTATTCGAGATCCTGAGACGCGCAGAGCGGTGATGTTGTCACCTAAGGCAACTTTCACGGAAACCATCGCTTGTGCGTTAACAAACGAAACTGCGCAAACCATCATCAAACCAGCAATGAAAATTCGTCGAGTGGAGATTGATTCCAGAATAGACACCGCACGGGCTACGCCAAGGTTCAGAGATGGAAGTGGCAGGATTAAATGCTGGGTATGTGATAGAATGGGTCACATCTCACGGGACTGTTGGGAGATTAAGAAGAAACGAGCAAGGTCGCCATCTCCTATGAAGCGTAGACCAAACGAAGAGCAGATAGAATCCAGAAAGGAGCGTCAGACGACAGCGGAGTCGTTAAACTAAAAAGAGTCAGCTTGAAGGGGCAGAAGCTGGCTCCCACAACCGATTGCCCCACAACATCCATCCATGTTTCTAGAATAGCAAGGAACGGTGACAGCTTAACAATTGAAGCCGATATTGATGGGAAGAAATGCATGATCACGCTGGATACGGGAGCAACACATACGATTGTTCGTGAGGATATTATTGATGGAATTATGGAACCAGCTAATGGCATTAAATTACGAACGGCGACTGGAGAAAATTCAGCAATAAAAGGGAAAAAGGTCGTAAAAATAAGGATTGGACGAAATCACTTTCAACACGAGGTGCTGGTTGCAGATATTGTAGACGAAGTCATCTTGGGAATGGACTTCATGAGAACGAATGGCTTCGTGGTGGATGTTGGACGGGGTGTATTAACCTACGATAATATCGAGTTGCCACTTCACGTTAGCGCCGTTATAGGAGAAACGACCAGGCAAATTATAATGGATCATCGGGAGAAGCTGCCACCGAACTCGGAAACAATAGTATGGGCAAGATTGGAAGGAGGTTCTGGGTCACCCAGGTTGTGGGTTGTGGAAGCCAATGAAGCAGAGAGCGGAGCCAGAGAAATTATGATCGGGAAAGTTTTAGTGAAACCAGACAGCGATAATAGAGTACCAATTAGGACTCTAAATCTCTCGGATAAGACGAAAACCATCAAGAAAGGGACAATAATCGGAAAATGTGAAGAAATATCGGCGATAGTGAAGTGCGAGCAGAAAAATCCGATTAAGACGGCTAACTCGCAAGTGCAGAAAGAGATTATAGATCAACTTATGGAGAAATGGACCGAAGATCTTACCATGGAACAGAAAAGTTTGGCAAAACAATTGCTCGAGCGGTACATGCCAATATTCTGCAGTACATCGGACAATAATGGGAGAACCACAATGGTAAAACATCGAATAGATACAGGAGCAGAAACGCCGATTCGACAACCACCCAGGAGATTACCATTGGCAAAGCAAGGAGAAGTGGATCGAATGGTAAAAGATATGCAAGCAGCAGGGGTAATCGAAACATCAAGCAGTCCATGGAGTTCACCAGTGGTGTTAGTCGAGAAAAAGGATGGTAGCATGAGATTCTGCGTGGATTATCGAAAATTAAATGCTGTGACGAAAAAGGATAGTTACCCATTGCCAAGGATCGATGACACGTTAGACACATTATCGGGTGCTCGAATATTTTCGACATTAGATCTGCAAAGCGGCTATTGGCAAGTGGAAGTCCAGGAGGAAGATCGCGAGAAAACGGCATTCAGTGTGGGTAACGGATTATGGCAATTTAACGTTATGCCATTCGGATTATGTAACGCCCCTGCGACTTTTGAACGGCCAATGGAGCGCGTGCTAAAGGGATTACATTGGAGGACGTGCCTCGTATATTTGGACGACATCATCGTTATGGGCAAGGATTTCGACGAGCATTTAAGGAATTTGGCAGAGGTTTTGGATCGGATACAAGCCGCCGGATTGAAGCTAAGCCCAAAGAAATGCAAACTATTTAGAACGGAAGTAAAATATTTGGGTCATAAGGTAACAACCAATGGAATCCATACCGATGAAGACAAGATCGCAGCAGTGAAGGAATGGCCACGACCTAAAAACTTACATGAATTACGGAGCTTCCTTGGATTGTGTACCTATTATAGACGATTCGTGCCAGGATTCGCCAATATTGCAAAGAGTTTACACGAGTTAACCAGGAAGAACAAGGCATTCGAATGGAAGGATGATCAAGAAGAGGCATTTGTGGAACTAAGACGACGATTATGCGAAGCACCAATCCTCGCATACCCTATACCCAACGTTAAATTCATTTTGGACACCGATGCAAGTAATGATGGTATAGGAGGAGTATTATCACAGGCAACAAATGGTGAGGAGCGAGTTATTGCATATTACTCCAAGATGTTATCAAAACCGGAACGGAATTATTGTGTAACACGGAAAGAGTTGTTGGCTATAGTGGAATGTGTTAAGCACTTCCATAAGTACCTCTATGGCCAAAAATTTCTTCTACGGACGGATCATGGAGCTTTGCGCTGGTTGTTACAATTCAAAAATCCAGAGGGACAAGTAGCACGTTGGATCGAACGTTTGCAAAGCTACGATTTCCAAATTGAACATCGGAAGGGAACCGCACATGGAAATGCCGACGCATTATCAAGAAGGCCATGTCCCGTGGAATGCAAGCATTGTGGGCGTGTGGAGGGTAAGGAAAACATCATCGATATTCGGCTTATGCAAGTGCTACCTGATGAGGAATGGACTGATGAAATGATCAAGAAGGAGCAATTACGGGATGCTGACCTGTCATTCATCATGAAACATAAGGAAAAGGAACACCGGCCCACATGGAGTGAGATAGCTGACAAAGCTCCCATTGTAAAAGCATATTGGGCTCAATGGGATAGCCTCCACATAGAAAATGGATGTTTAAAACGAAAGTGGGAAAGCACGGATGGTAAAGTAAAACAATTGTTGGTAGTGGTGCCAAAAGATCGGATAGCGGAAATCCTCAAGGAGTATCACGGAGGAGCAAGTGGAGGTCACTTAGGGATTAATAAAACATTAGCCAAAATTCGCCAACGTTTCTACTGGTCCGGATGTAGACAGTCAGTAGTAGAATGGTGTCGAAGATGTGACCAATGTGCGGCAGTGAAGGGACCAGCACGAAAAAGCCGTGGAACCATGAAACAATATAATGTCGGGGCACCATTTGAGAGAATTGCAATGGACGTGGCGGGGCCATTTCCGACCACCGAGAGCGGAAATAAATATGTGCTAGTAATAATGGATTATTTCAGCAAATGGCCGGAAGTGTACCCCATACCCAATCAGGAGACAACAACAATAGCTGATGCCGTGGTTAACAATTGGATTAGCAGATTTGGTGTACCTATGGAAATTCACACGGATCAAGGAAGGAATTTCGAATCGGTGGTATTTCAGGAGATATGTCAGATGCTTGGTATCAATAAAACAAGAACGACGCCTTTACACCCACAATCGGACGGTATGGTGGAAAGATTCAATGGTACATTGGAGGAATATCTAGCAAAAGCTGTGGAAAGGAACCAACGCAACTGGGATCGACATATACCAATGTTCCTGATGGCCTACCGATCAGCGGTACATGACACAACAGGAGTGACACCAGCTAAAACCATATTTGGGAACAATCTGCGATTACCAGGAGATTTAAAATTTGGGGCTGTTCCATCAGCAGCTCTATGCGGACAGGATTACGTCGACCGAATGAAAGAAGAACTTAATGAAATACATCAATTTGTACGGGAGAAAATTCGAATATCAAGTGATCGAATGAAAGCTCGATATGACATACGAGCAAATAATCAAGGCTTCGAGGAAGGGCAATTGGTATGGCTTCACAACCCGCAACGGCACAAGGGATTATCACCGAAGTTGCAACCCACATGGGAAGGACCTTACACTGTCATTAAAAAGTTGAACGACGTGGTTTATCGCATACAGAAAGGACGGAAAGGTAAACCAAAGGTGGTGCATTTAGAGCGTTTGGCGCTCTACAGAAGAGGTGATCTGGATCCTGTTCGGGACGAACAGGCTTAGGTGGGGGGTAGTGTTACGGTGACACCTAGATTAGAATAGAATAAGTTAATTTCATTAATTGTTCAATTACGTGTATAATTTATACTCAACATTTAGGCGTATTTCTATACTAACATATTTGCTGCGCATTTAGGATTATTCTAGAAACAAATATTTTGGTATATAAAGGCGCGCGTTGACGTGTATTGCTGAGTCTTATTTTAAACGTGATACAGTGAAGGTTAAATAGAAAGATTATTAAAGTGATTATTAAAGCGATTATTAAAGTGATAATTAAAAAGTGTGTTATAATTATAATAATTAATTGTGAATTTTGTGTTGTATAATAAATTGTGTTGTGTAAATAAATTGTGTGAGTTCAAATTTGAAGCAGTGTATTTATTCACAATCCAGTGATTCGAACCTTGATTGACAAGGCAAAATCGTAACACTATTTTAAATTGAGGTTATTTTTGCTACTAAAATGTAGGTGCCGCTTCTATCGGCGATAGAAATTATTTTATGGATAACTAAATAAAAAATATAAAAATAATTAAATTTTATCCAATTTGTTAATTTTGTTTTATATATACCGTTACGGTAGAAGTCCAAAATCGGTAAATGTCCGAATAAAAATTGGAAGAAACTGTTTTATTGCTTCAAAATCTATGAAATGAGTCTTATATTTTCGAAATGGTTCACCCTTCCACCACACGGAGTATTTTTTAAGATATTAGTGCAAATTGGAATAGTAGGGGCACACGGCTTCAGTAACTTTCACGGGCTCGCCAGAGCTAATTGTGTCCCTCCTGACGCTTAGTCCTCTGATGATGAAAAATTAAACTTCGACGATGTAGAGCGGAAGGTCATCAAACATTTCGTAACCATCGGATCTCTGGGCAATCGGTTTTAATCGTGTAAACGAATCTGAAAAAATTCAAATTTAGGAAATATACCGATTTCGGACTTTAACCGTAACATATGAATGTACACTGGCCAAATGAAATATGTATTACTCAACCATTACCCATCTGTAACCTTCCACCGCTACTCTAATAAATCAATTACAACATTAAAATCATTGAGACAAAAGATGGCTACATAGTTGATTGATTGATTGATTGGAATGTGCGACCAAACCTAAGTAAGATTCCCGGTTGACGCCGGGCCCATCCGCACACTCTTTTACACATAACAAGATGGAGGGATAGGAATGGTATATTAATTATTATGGAAATTGACCCGGTTTCAGACACCTAAGTAGTCAATAGTTAGTAAATTGTTAGTTGAAATGTAATGTAAGACGGTTAGGTTAACACAAGACAGCACAATTATTTAAAATATGGTATAAATCTCAGGAAACAGAATCCTAAATATTATATTAAATTATCTGCAATAAAACTTATAATATTTCCAGTGGTGGTTTCTACTATTAGGAATACTAAAAGAATGGTAAACAATGAAGTATTAACTAATTATATTAAAACAGCTTAATGTAATAATTATCATTAATTAATTCAATTCTCCTGAAAAATATTAAATAAAATTAATCAAATTCAAACCACCAAATAATTAGTATATAATAATAGTACTAACCAGAATCAAAAGTATCATTACAGGACTTCGAGATACTAAACAGGTAAAACATTAAAGCTTATAATTATTAATAAGTAGCAGCGACATTTCTCGTTCACCAATAAAACCTGTTAAAGTATAATTCAGCAATAATTAATACTAACCATCGAAGCACCATGGCCATCATTAAAACAGTAACTGCCATCTCCTAATTAAACGAGAAATAACCCATGAGCATCCTGAAATTTAAATTAATTAGCTTTCTGTTCATAATCAATAATTAATTTCCTGTAACTTAGTAATGTAATCATTACTGTTCAAATTCCTAATTTTTTAAAACAATAGAAATAAAAATTAAAATATAATGATTCATATATTACAGAATTATCAACAAAAATCAGAATAATAAATAATTAGTTTTACCAATAATGAAACCAATTCTCCTAAAAATGATGAATCAAATTATTACCAAACTCAATCCACCATCAAACGTCACAAATATAAAGCGCGAAAAGAACAAGAAAACAAATGCACCCGACACTCGACCCCTTACCAACCCAAACCAAACCCAATAAAAATACTAGTCAAAATTAGAAAGGCATGATACTCTAACTCACCTTAAAAATGAATTAAAAAAGGCACATTCTATTTAAAATTTAAATTCCAAAAAATTTTCATTAATGAAAATAATAGTTGCATGTATTTACATTGATTAGTTATAAAATATAAATAAAAAAGGCTTATATTATTTCATTCTATAAACATTTATATTAATTCATTTTAAAAATGAATCAAGAAATGCCCCGCCCAAATTCACCTTATCGAACTCTTTCATTTCTTCTTCAACTCCGATTTTAATTCATCCCCAAAGCGAATCAAAAACACTTATTTTAATTCAGAAAAAAACCCTTCAATTCAGACCCCTTTAATTCATGCAGCCCCAAATAAACCTTGATAACTCTAAATTACTCATCATATAAAACATAATAAATATAACAATTTAATACTCAAACGGTGAATAATTGGAGGTAGGAATTAGTAAAATTAGTTAATTTCTGAAATCAAAATGTGGAAAGAATCATTTTCATAAATAATCTTAGTAAAATGTACCAATAAAAATATGTAATGTAGATCCAGGAGTGCTCGATACCCGCTTTCTAGAATAAAAAAACCAACACACTGCAACCCATAAAGTTATTTCCCAATCCCAATAGATGAAAACTCAGCGATCGCCCGTTAACATCAATATAAAAGAAAATTTATCGCAATACACATCCACCGTATCCTCGCCGCCCCTGTGTAAATTGATCACACAAAATGAAATAAAAAGCCATAAATCAATGATTGAATCGTTTTTTTTTCATATAGAAAAACATTTACACTACCAAGCACAAAAAGTAAAAATATAATAATTATGTAATGACATAAATAAACAAAATGAAAACAAAAGTCCCATGATCTTGTATATTTTTCGTTCGTAATCAATACATACACATCCATACAAAGCACAGCCGAAAGCATATAACAAGCTTTGTATATACATTGCAAAACCACATTTTCGGTGGTATCGGAACCAACGAAAATGTATTCTACAAGCCGAACTGTACTCGAGTATACACCGATCCTATCAAATATTTCGGTCATCTATTCATTTGTATTAGTATAAAAATACAGGAAAAGTTCACAAAATTTTGTAATATATATACGACAACATGATATACGCACACATTAAATAGAATTAAAAACAATAACAAATAGAAGAAAAATGTAAAATAGAAGTAGAAGAGGTGGAGCTAGATTTCATTATAATTTAAAATTTTATTTTTTATTTTGTTTAGTGTGGATACTGGATATTGATGTGAAGGAGAAAGGTCATGCAATTTCTGTTTGGTGCTGTAATTTTTTAAAATGAAGAAATAAGCCCATATGTTTGTAATGCTCAGCAATCTTGAAATAAATGTGGTGCATTTATTAATGAAATAAAATTATAAATGACTATTTTCCTTTTAAGTAACAATTTTAGTTCTAAATTTCTAATAAACGAGGAAACGATAGTATACTGTATAAGGGTAATAATTACAGACTTGTTAATGTAAAGCTTTACAAATTTTTATTTTACTTTTCGTTTACACATTGTTTCGTTTTTATTTACGAAACTTTTTCTTCTGTATTTATACACATTTATATAGTCGACCGAAAATTGTGTATGTATTCACAACAATATGGCTTGTAATACAATCTCGTTGGTTCCGGTGGTATTGAAATGTACATTTATATATCGCTATACACCTCCAATACTAATTTCCATACAAAATATAATTTACGTCGCACGAGTAAATAAATATAAAAACAAAAGTTAGAATTCAAAAGTACCAACGAAAAACAATCGTCACAAAAAGAACAACAAAAATTGTTATCGAGTGTAACAAAACAGAATAACAGAATTGAAAAACACTTTCTGGCACAAACAATACTCAAACAATACTACCACCATGAGAATACTAGTACTCTACACCTTTATGAGTTATAGAATACAGTAATCATTTTATTATATACTTAAAATTTATTTGGAAAAATATATGTTAATAATTAATATGTATTAAAACGTTTTAAAACAATGAAAAAAATGAGAAAACACTTATCTTGTTCATCCTCTGGAATCATAAAAGTCCTATACATATTGAAAAATTACATCCATACAATGCGTATGATGCATTCAAACAACGGTATCAAAATACATATAAACGAAATTGTAATATACATATTCTACGCCATTGCAAGCGCATCACACACAAATTAATATAATATAACTATTCAATATGTATCTTATTACGGCTTCAAAATTCTTTAAATCACACAATATATTATTTATGTCTATGAACACTTAGATATATATTATTTAATTAATTAGTTAATTAAAGCACATTTCAACTATTTATTTTTAATTATTTAGAGGAGAGACAAAAAAACACGTCTTTCCTCTAGGACGTTCAATCGCCGACCACAAAAGATGGCTACATAGTATAAAAAAATTGAAAATACATATTTACCTTATCACGAAGAATAATCCTTGTACACAAATCATTCAACTATAATTACTGTAAGCGAAATTTGTGATACTCTCATAGTAAAATTGAGCAATAACGAATTGCAAATTATTGCGTTTTCCCTTTGTAAAATAATTACAGTGGACAATCTGAAGTTGCTGATGGGCTTTAACGGAAAATAATTTCAAAACATTTTGTTTTTGTTTTGCTTTTCTCAGAGTATAACTGTGGTATTTTAGGGCGGATTAAAACCGCATTTAGTACACTAAAGGGCATGTTACGGAACAATTGATCGATAATCAGCTGCGTTTTTTTGAAAACAGTCGATTAGAGTTCACGGTAGCTATTTTCAATTTTGTCCAATTTAAAATTAAAAATTTAATTTTTTTTTAATTAAATAATTTAGATGTGATAGGAGATTCCTATATGTACGAGTATAACCAAAAAAATCCATCATAAAAGTTGTATAGTTTTCTTGTAGTATCGTTGTTCGATTTTGGTATTAAATAACGCAATTCCAAATGGCACAGTGGTTAAAGCTTTGGCGGTTGGATTGGGAGGTTCCCGGGTTCGACTCCCGTTAGGGGCAAGGATGCAAAGTGAAATTTCATCAACAAATTACGATCTATGGTGAAATTTAATACATCTATGAGCCCCTGTTGGTGTGCAAAAACCTTGGGCCGATCCATCTTTCATGCCAGTACATTGGGGGTGACCCAACAAACAGTTCAAAAGCAAGGCGATTGGGGGGTCCCTTATGAATTGAAACCAAGAGACGTGGAAAGCCGATTTTTTCCTAGTGAGCAGCTGCTTCAAAAGCAAATAAGAAAAGGTTTTTACATCGGATAGTGACTGGTGACGAGAAGTGGATATTTTACGATAACCCGAAGAGGAAAAAATACTACGCTTTGCCCAGGCAATCGTTGCCATCGATCTCATCATCAATACCAAAGTCGGAAATTCATGGTTAGAAGGTTATGCTGTATATCTGGTCTGACCAAAGAGGCATTGTGTACTACGGCTGCTATAACCTGGCGATTCCATTACGGGTGAGTGGTTCAGACTGTTTGTTCGTTTTTGCCGGGCATTACGAGAAAAAGACCGGAATATGACAAAAAGCCATGATAAATTTATTCTTCTGCATGACAACGCTCGGCCTCACGTACACTCGGCAAATCGTAAAAAAATATTTGGAAAAGCACAAGTGGGATATTTTACCACATCTGCTGTATTCTCCGGATATTGCTCCTTCTGATTACTGGTTGTTCCGACGGATGCAACACGATTTGGCAGGTCACCGGTTCTCTTCTTTCGAAAAAATTGAAAATTGGCTTCCAACGTCGATCGCCTCAAAAGACGAAACGTTTTTCAAATATGGGATTCAAAAATTGCCTGAGTAGAGGCGGGAAAAAGTCGTGAGCAGCGATGGACAATATTTTAATTAATCTGTTCATTCATTTTATTTTAAAATAAATGCATTTTTAAAATTAAAATAACGAACCGAATTAATTTGCACTACCAATATACAACATAATAATTATTTGTTTTTCATAACATATTAATTACTTTATTATTATTATAGTCATAGGCTGGTGCTACACCAGCACCATGCTGATTTTAATTTCTGGTTTCAAACTAAGTCGTAATAGATTGTTTATTGTTAATTTAAACCTTTATATTAAATGAAAACACCTAATATTTTGTATTATTTTATTCTGTTCTCTCGAAAATAAAATTTAAACAAAAATCTACATCTCAAAAATGCCCTTAAATTTTTTTATTTTCATTTCTATTTTTGTCATTTCGGATTCACGGACAAAAATTTTTTGTCGCATAATTTTTGTCCGTGAATCCGAAATTACAAAAATAGAAATGAAAATAAAAAAATTTAAGGGCATTTTTGAGATGTAGATTTTTGTTTAAATTTTATTTTCGAGAACAGAATAAAATATTACAAAATATTAGGTGTTTTCATTTATTATAAAGGTTTAAATTAACAATAAAAAATCTATTACGACTTAGTTTAAAACCAGAAATTAAAATCTCGTGCAGCACCGGCCTATTTCGGACCTAAACGATTTAAGTGGAATGCACAACTGTGTATTAGAAAAATAGTTGCATATTGACAATGTTTTGTATGTTTTAACCATAGACATAATAATATATACATAGACCGGTAATATGCTTTATCTCCATATAAAATCGTCTATTTCATGCGTGAACAATTAGGACGGGATGCGTATATAAAACTCTATTTATATCTCTGTCTTTGAATTCCATGTCATACACAACTGTTTCTGGTTGCTAGTCTTTCAAAATAAAATTATTTGAAAATTTAATATAATTTGTGATGAAATTTACAAAATATAAATTATTGTTGTAAAAATCGTCTGTATTTTGTTCTTGTATGTAGCGAGGCAAAACAAATTTATGCACGATTCGTCTGTAGTTAGATGTGTATGTGGCATCGCTAAATGTGGCATCGCTTTTAATTATATTCTTTTTGGAAACGTTAATTTTTTTCGTTAATTTCCGGTGCTTTGAACATAAGAAACTATAACCATAAAAGAGCGCCGCTTCTCGTGGCATAAAATTGCTGTTATGTTATTTTATTTCTCCGCTTCCTATTGGAATTTGTATTTTAAAAAAACAAAAATAACATAACATAACATAAAATTTTAGATTCCGGAATCAACCCCAATATTCCAACATCAATAGGTGAAAAAATTGATGATGATTTTCATGTTAGAAAAATTCAAAATTGTATATACATATGAATATAAAAATATTTACATAATCAAAAATGTAACGTTATTCAATTGAAACTCTTACAGATGCTAGAGCCCAAAAATGACGACCACTATCTATTCATAGTTTTTATATGATTTAAAGGTTTAATCTCACACAATTATGATTTTCATATAAATAATAAAATTTTAACTATTTACACTCGTTATCTAACCAAATGCGGATTGTATTATTGTTTATTTCTATTTATAACAGATATCCAATGCTATGGGTGCGGCCTACATTGAATTACAAAACATATTAACACAAAAGAATGGAAAATCCAATTAGCATAACTTTGAGATTCATGTACTGCAAAGGTAAACATTATATTTAATACATAATTTTGAAAAAATAAAGTAAACTGGAAATAAGAATTAAATTTTTATAAGATTATTGTTTATATTTTGATGTCGCTTTTTCTTAGCGTCCATGGCATCTATTATTGGCTGACGTTTGGCATGATATCGTTTATTTAATTCTTCTATTTCCTTCTCCATATCTAAATCTATTGTATTCAGTCGTTGTTGGAGTTCTTCAAAACTTAAAAATTTTAACTGAAAATAACGAAAAAACATGTTATAAGGCTGTTGCAGTGCTAAATAATTCGGAGTACTAACAAATTCAAAATTTTCTCCCTCCAGAAAATTTCGCTGGAACTTTGCTTGATTCTCTTGATGTTTTTGCAAAGCATTAATTTGTTCTTCTCGCTGAATTTGTTGCTGTTGATACTGGTGTTGTACTATCTGAGATGCTTGATCAGAAATATAATTTTTCGTTCCTGGCAATTGTATTTGTAACTGAACATGAGATTGAAATCTTTGGCCGTCGTTTAACTGATTTCCGACTACTGTAGAATCATTAGCACTAACCGGAGTTTGCGGTTGAACAATTTTCTGCTGTTGCTGCTGTTGTTGTATTAATTGATTTATATTATTTACATTTGGACCGCCATCCTTACGATCGAAATGTGCAAGGAACAAAGGGCGATATTTTGGCTTCTCTGGATCATTATCTAAAAGACTGTAAAATTATAATAAATTCAAAATATTTTAATTAAATCGTGTGTGTTTACTTTTAAGCGTTGAATCTTCAGAATCACTATTAATAACCATAGTTCCCAAATTCGATTCTAATTCAATCATGGTTCCACTTTCGGGCACCAAAGTTCCATAATCATCATGCGCAATCATGGTCCCGCCATCTAATGTATCGCTTTTATCTGGGCGCAGAGTTCCAGGATCGGCTGGAAATTCTTTTAGAGTTCTAGAATTTGGTTGATCTTCTTCGTCTGACTCTTGGTCCTGTTGCTGTTGTTGCAATTCTTGATTCTGTAATTGCAATTGTTGTTTGGCTTGATTTATGGCCGCCTGTCGAAAACTTTGACTATCACGAATTTCACTACCTTCTGCAATCATTTTACTTAAAATACTACGTGATTTTGCATTTTCTATTTTCAAACGGAAGAACCAATCATGTGTATTGTGGTTTGCAAATACAATAAAAAAAACATTTCAAAACTTACTTATAAATTGGTGTTTTAACAGTGAACTAGCATCGGCTCGATCGCTCGGATTTTTTACTAAACATAAACTAACAAATTCTATAAATTCGGATGTCCAACGATCTGGGTCTCTGAATGATGGTGGGGGTTTTGTTGGTATCATAAATATTGCCCGCATTGGATGTATATCTCCGTAAGGTGGTTTACCTTCAGCCATTTCCAACGCTGTTATACCTAATGACCATATATCAGCACCACAATCATACCCTATTTCTTCGATAACCTCTGGAGCCATCCAAAATGGCGTACCGATCACTGTGTTACGTTTTGCCATCGTGTCGGTTAATTGGCCAGCAACACCGAAATCAGCTAATTTTGCATGACCCTCAGAATTTAAGAGAATATTCCCCGCTTTTATATCTCTATTTAGTTTATAAAGCATTGTTAAATAACTTTAAGCACACCTTTACTCAAATCCACTTACCTATGTATTTTTCTTCTAAGGTGTAAATATTCAAGGCCTTTTAAAGTATCACAAAGAACTGTTGCAATTTCTTCTTCAGTTAATGTTTTCTTTCTTAATCTCATTATGTCTGAAACACTTCCAGCTCCACAGAATTCCATTACTATCTAGAATCAAAAATATAATCATTTAATGTATTGGCCAACAGACCTTTTCCCTAAAACAACTGGAGTGTGCCATAGGCCAAACCAACTAATATAAATATTTGCTATTTCGAATGTGCATGATGAATGTAAGAGAATATTCCCCGCTTTTATATCTCTATTATTTTATATCTCTATAAACACAGTAAAATTTTCTAAAAGTCTGACATTTTTAATTATGTTTTTCATTTTTTGTTTTGATTTTTTGCTGCGTCTTGGTTTGCACCGCGCTAGTGACGTGCACCAATTATATCTTTGTTAACGTTTTTTATAAAAATAAAATAAAAGCAAGAAACGTAAACACGTGCAAGATGTACTGTATAATTTTAACAGGCAAACCCATACTGTGTGAAAAAGAGATACACGGCCATATTTATACGTACTGGGAAAAAGTTAGCAGTCTAAACTTTTTGCCTACAACCCTGTAGTTTCATTTATTCGCCATCAGAGGGCTAAGCGAATTTATTTATTTGCCTATATTAAAATAAGTCTAAAAATTGGACTTGAAAAATGTTAATGTAAGAATACAAAATAAAATAAATCTGCGTTTGATTTAAAAATTTGAAATATAAAAGTAAAGTGAAAATCACTGAGGCATAAAATTGCCTTAATCTACTTTTAAAATTATGTTTAGTTAAACAAAAATCAAATAAATAGTTAATTCTATTGAAACTTTTACACATCATGTTCACTGGTTCATTATCGCCATAGTTGAGAGTTAGTAAAGCCGTTAGCCCCTTATATTCCCAATTTGCACTAATACAATAAAAAGTGGTCCTTGGGATGAAGGGTGAGTCATTTTAGAAGGACTATAAAACACCCATTTCATAGATTTCGGAGCAATAAAACTGTTTTACCCAATTTTTGTTCTGACTTTTACCTATTTCGGACTTTTAGCGTAACATATACATTTGATAAAATAAATTTAATATAAATAAAGTTAAAATTTAGTTTTTCACATACACGTACACATTGCTACTGCCAGTTTTATTTTAACACATACATATGTACATTGCACACAATTTTATTAAATTGTTTGAAATTTTCGAGATTGAAATGGGAATTGGCGTACTTTGTAATTACACTTTCAGTTTTTTAATTCTTGATATTGTTAAACGCACTTTTATAATTTAAACTAAACCACACTAGTATACTTTAACAACTTATGAATATTCTAGGTTATGTTTAAATTCGAATTTTAAAGCGAGAAAATGTTGTGTAATTGCATTTGTTAAACGGTATAGTTCTTCTAGAAGAGTATGAATATACAGGCGAGACAAATCCGGTAGTTTATTTTGCTTATCTTCCTCTACATTGTCTCATATATATTCCTTTTTCTCCCGCTCCACACAATTGTGTGGGTAAGGTAAAGAATCATGTCAAAAATTTATTTTTGTATGTGTTTTGAACCAACTTGCACATTTGTGAATTCCTTTTTAACTTATTTTCGTCCGAAAAAAACCACTATAACTATACACACAATTGTGTTGGTTGTACTTCAAATCAAGCGAATTTTTTTATCAAAAACGCCATTACATACTACATATATTTTTTCCGTGGTTTGGACTTAAATTGAGCCAATTAATTATTATTTTTTTTTTTTTGGTAGAAAAAGGGATATGTATTTATAATGCTTTAATGCTTTCTCTTTCTTAACAATATTGAAAAAAAAAATTTATCGAATAAGTTTAGCGAATAAACTAAAATTGTAAGTATCGAGGTATTTAATTTTATTCGATTGCAATTCTAAAGTTTTATAATAGAAAATTTACATTGTTGCAAGTATCGAGTATTTGCAATTATCAGTGTCGCATTTATCGAATTTGTACTGTATTTAGTCTGGAAGTAAACCTATGAACTACAGGAAAATAGGATTATTCCTAAACCTACTTTTAGGTGGTATGAAATTTTTCATTCCGGATTGAAATTATATGGAATTGCTGTCATATAATTACCAACGTAAGACAACTTTAAAATAAACGAATAAACTCGTAGATACTCCTGATGATGACCTAACTCCTGATGATGAGATACTCCTGATGATGACCTAACAAGTCGAAATAGATCGAGTGATTTTTTAAACATTTTGAAAATATTCTAAATAATTTTGCGAAATAAAAAACAATTGGTTAATAAAAATGTGTTTATTAAGTATAAGTGTGTTTCGCCAAGTGCCTACGGCAAATAGTATAAAAGTTTTAATTGCTGTGTTTTTTTATTAGCGCCCGATAGCTGTATCCGGAGCAGCCAATTTTCTATGTCAAAACTTATATTTAGCGCACTATTTTTGCATATAATTAATTTATTTATCTCTAAATTAAGATATTTCATTCAACTTTTTAGTTAGAAATCGATAAAGCTGTGTTTTTTTATTAGCGCCCGATAGCTGTATCCGGAGCAGCCAATTTTCTATGTGAAAGCTTATATTTAGCGCGCTATTATTGCATTTAATTAATTTATTTAAATCTAAACTAAGATTTTTCATTCAACTTTTTAATTAAAAATCGATAAAGCTGTGTTTTTTTATTAGCGCCCGATAGCTGTATCCGGAGCAGCCAATTTTCTATGTGAAAGCTTATATTTAGCGCGCAATTATTGCATTTAATTAATTTATTTAAATCTAAACTAAGATTTTTCATTCAACTTTTTAATTAAAAATCGATAAAAAAATATCTCGGCTCACTTATTTATCGGGAGCCGCTATCGGGAGCGCTATCCATTTCAATGGGAAATTTGAAAAGGCTTTTAATTTTGTAAACCCCTGAAACCATTAGAAACTAAATCTTACAATAAAAAATTAAAACGCAGCAAAATGAATTTTTGTTTATAACGTCATGTCAAAATAAATGTCAATTAATATATTTCAGGTGATAAATGTTTGTTTTATTGATGAATTTAGTTTTAATTTTTAAAGTACAGCGACACCAGTGCATAATAGCTGCAGTTTCAATAGAAAATTGCCATTTGGCTCCGGATAGTGCTCCAATATTATGCCTCTATTCCATGGAAATAATCTGCTGTCAGCAAAAATAAAAGCGAGACAAAAATATAGATATTGGTGGTTGTGTACGAAACAAAACATGTTGTCAGTAAAATTTTGCTGAGAGGGGAAGTGTGATAGGGGAAGTTTGCTGCTATAATGCTGCCATAAAAAATGTGAATTGGAGTATTTTTTATGGCAGCATTTTTCACACAACTACAAAACATGTGTGTAAAGATAAGAAATTTTTCTCACACTCATATAAAATAAATTGTTCACCATTTTTATACTCAAATGTCGATTTTATTTTTTTTTTTTGGGCTGAAATTTATTAACGTTAGTGGTTTTTTGTGGTGTATATATTAAAATTCGAATTGTACGAAAATGTACAAATTAAATATTTTATGAAATTTTTATGTTATTCCAAAATGTAAAACCATAAAATTTTACTATAAAATGAAATAAAAAATATTTCTGTTCTTTGTCACTCTCATGAAATTTAAAAAAAAAAAATTTTTTGCGTATTATCAGCAAAAAAACTGCTGTCAGCAAATGTTAACCATGGAATTAAAGCTTTAAGGCTCGCTATTCCATGGAAATAATCTGCTGTCAGCAAAAATAAAAGCGAGAAGAAAATATAGATATTGCTGGTTGTGTACGAAACAAAACATGTTGTCAGTAAAATTTTGCTGAGAGGGGAAGTGTGATAGGGGAAGTTTGCTGCCATAATGCTGCCATAAAAAATGGAAATTGGAGTATTTTTTATGGCAGCAGTTTTCACACATCTACAAAACATGTGTGTAAAGATAAGAAATTTTTCTCACACTCATATAAAATAAGTTGTTCGCCATTTTTATACTCAAATGTCGATTTATTTTTTTTTTTTTGAGCTGAAATTTATTAACGTTAGTGGTTTTTTGTGGTGTATATATTAAAATTCGAATTGTACGAAAATGTACAAATTAAATATTTTATGAAATTTTTATGTTATTCCAAAATGTAAAACCATAAAATTTTACTATAAAATGAAATAAAAAATATTTCTGTTCTTTGTCACTCTCATGAAATTTAAAAAAAAATTTTTTTTTGCGTATTATCAGCAAAAAAACTGCTGCCAGCAAATGTTATCCATGGAATTAAAGCTTTAAAACACAGCAAGCATTAATCTTACAATAAAAATTTAAAACGCAGCAAGATGAATTCTTGTTTATAACGTCATGACAAAATAAATGTAAATGGCCCATGCCACACGTAAAAAAAAATGCCGCATTTTTCTTCGTTTCTTTCCCCGTTTACCTATGATACAAGTTTTAATTGCGACTTAAACAAATTTTCTGTTCAACCACACAACTCAAACATAAATGAAATAAAAAATATTTCAAGGACATACTCATTTTAGTTAAAATTTTATTTAAGAGAGAGCAGAACAAAACATTGGTAGAAAAAAAACGCCAAAATACAAAAAATGCTCGTGTGGCATGGGCCAATTAGTATATTTCGGGTGATGAATGTGTTTTATGGATGCATTTATTTTTCATTTTTATGGTATAGCGACGCCAGTGAATAATAGCTGCAGTTTCAGTAGAAATTTCCCATTCACTGCCAGACAGTCAAAGGTAATTCATTGGTTTTTTATTTTCATCAGATTCTGAAGAGGGTCGTGAACATGCGAAAATAACCAAACTCATCGAGACAATCGAAAGTTATAGCGATCGAGATTTTAAAGATCATTTTCGTTTAATTCGAGTTACAATTTGGATTTAATAGGTAATATTTAGAAATTTTAAATCTTTGACTGTGAAATACTACTGTGGTGTTTATATTTACAGAAAAATACTGTACATACATATATCGAAAGAGGGATCAGTTCGGGCCGTTCAATGTTGGAGTGAAACGAGGACATGTATCATCTTTGGTATTTAAGTAAATGCAGTCACGTTTCGACAACTTGGATACCTCTTCATTCAGTGTCTCTAAATCTACTGCATGGAACGTAATTGTTCATGTATCAGATTTTTTTATGAGCAATCAAATGAATATTTGAGATGACCTTACACACAAGGAAAGCAAATGCATCTCAAAGATATTTGAAGCATTAAAAAAAAGTTCAAATATAATCGGTGCTACTGACGGAACTCATATTAAAATAAACACGCCATTGAAAATGCTGTAGATTATTGTAATCGTAAACAATATTACAGCATAAGTCTGCAGTTGGTAGTTGATGCCAATAATAAAATTTATATGATGTATATTGCGGTGAGCCAGGGTGTATGCACGACGCAAGAGTTTTACGCCGAAGCAGTTTGTTCCAGAAGGTGGAGCAAAATACAAATTTATTTTTCCCATCGTATACTTATCTTTTAGGGGATAGTGCATATCCTCTGAAACCGTGGGTAATACCGCCAATGGCGCTGTAACGGATGTTCAAGGCCAATTTAATTTCTTAACACAGTCAACAAGTACTTTTTACGCTATTTGCCGTAGGCACTTGGCGAAACATACTTATACTTAATAAACACATTTTTATTAACCACTTGTTTTTTATTTCGCAAAATTATTTAGAATATTTTCAAAAAGTTTAAAAAATCACTCGATCGATTTCGACTTGTTAGGTCATCATCAGGAGTATCTACAGTCAACAAGAATAGTTGTGGAAAACGCAATTGGCACGTTAGAGTCGTTTTCACGATTGTTAAATTTCACGGAACAAAAGGATTTAAAACTGGTTCAGTTGTATATTCGGCCTACGTTCAGCATAATATTTGTATTATGCAGAACGATAATATTACTATAAATGCAACGGTGCTTTACTCAGAGCCTAATGTTTAGGTCTTAAATCTTGAAACCGATAATACAATCAATCGCCGAGAAATACTTTTGGATAATAAGAAAACGTATTTTATAATTTTTTTATTTCAACATTTTATTTTATATATAAAAAATCATTTAATTTTCAATGTAATAAAAAAAATCAAGTAATTCAATTCAAATAAACAAATTTAAAAATAAATAACTATTTTTTTAATGAATTTATGGCATCCATTAATTCCTTGTGACGCGTTTGCTTCCGTTCATCAAGAAAGAGTATTAATTCTTTGTTTGTATTAAATAAGTTTTGTTTTTCATTTATTTTCCGCTTTCGTGCATTTGATAAGAAATTTGAATATAGCTGACTATTAGTAGTGGAGGTTTGTGGTAAGCTGCTGGAAGATGATGACGGAGTGTTTGGGAAGGGAATGCTGGATGATGAATCTTCACATAATAAACATTCTGCGGTTAAAGGGGGTCTTGATGAAGGAAAGAAAGAGGAATCTGAGGATGTGGATGTGAACAGATTTGTCTGATCTAAATGTGCTGTTGAAGCTTGCGTCGACATAGTTGATAGGACACTAGAAGGACCAACTACAGGCCGGTCGCCGAATATTTCGTTGAGTTCATTATAAAATGCTATTAATTTGGGCGTTTCACCTGTTTGGTGTATGTGTTCCTTTGCGCTTTTGTATGCCTGCTTTAGCCTCTTCATTTTATTTATTATTCCATCTGTTGTTAATGGAGATACCTAAAAATAATTATTAATTAATATTTTTACTGATTCCACCATTCCACACATGGCTTCAATTTGAAGACGGCTTCTGGCCGCACTATTAATCACGGACTAACATATAGTTTACAAATATATACCTAAATCGGCTATCATATAATTTCCCTGAACTTTCCGACAACTTAAAATAAACCCACATAATTGTGCTGCTTGAACTGTATTTACTATTTTTTTCAGGAAAAATATCTTTAACCCTTTCCCGGCCCACAATTGTATATGTAAATTTCGTTTATATGTCAAACATAGAATTATGTGTAATGAAAATCATAATACACATTTGTGCATCCCACTTAAATTTGTTTTCGTCCGAAAAATAATACTAACTATAATAATGATAAAATAATTAATGCGTTATTAAAAACAAATAATATGTTATATAATTTATGTGTTATCAAATTATTATGCTTTTTTCAAGAATTCCGATTTAACTAAGATCCGTTAACTTCCGGAAGATATTACAACCTGTCATTATTTACATACACATTTGTGTAAACTGTGTTTAACTTAAATTAAAGCAAAAAAAAAAATGTTTGAACTCGAAAGGGTTAAATAGAATACACAAATGTGTATACTGGTCTTCAGTTTATACATAATTCTATGTTTGACATATGTATTTGTTTTCCGTAATCGAAATTTACATAAACAATTGTGTATACGAGCCGGGAAAGGGTTAAAAAATTAAATACAAATTAAATTTAAATCTTTTTCCGAACATAGTACATATCTTAACATAAATTATTTGAAAATGCTTACCAATACATTCATGGAGGTTAAATCCTCAAGCAGGTTGGCATATGCAAATTGATTTTTTCTAGCATGCAGAAACTCCATCTTGCGATTGTTGTAGCAATACAATAAAGCCTTCGTTTCATCGTCGGTCCAAAATCGACGTTCTTTAAAATCATTCATTTTTTTTTCAGCTCTAAAATAAAATAGGAAGTAAAAGTTTATTCCAATAATACGCAATATTTTATATATTCTATAATTAATTTTTACCTCAAAATAACGATCCAATTCACTTTGTTCTTTTATTGATTAAATTTTTTTTCTTATGATGTATCAAGCTAGCTTTTTATAGAGAAATTTATAATTTTATTATTAATTTATTAATCTAGCCAAATATTTCGACCTGTTGATCATCAGTGGAAAAAAATGTGTACAAAAATGACTTATCAAGCCATAAAAATAATAACATTTTAAATAATTTAGGAAACATATAATTAGAAACTTATATAATAAAAAAAAATCACTTAAGATGTAATTAGGCTTCGGATTTTTGTGTAAATACATCTTTTTTTTTGGAGTAAGAATAAGCAAAATAAATAACAGAGTTTTGCGAATCATAAATAATCGAAAACATTTAGCCATATTTGTTACAACATATGTTTACATTTTTCTGAATAAATGCATACATATTTTTAAATGTTTTCCAATTTTAGTACATATTTTCTCCATAAATACATATTGTACAGTCTTGTTTCCGAACTATAACCTTACGCATGGCCCATAAATTTTCTATCGGATTATATATAAGGAGACAGAACATGTTAATCGGACAACTCAACTCAGGACTGGAGAAAAGTTTTGTTCTCGGACGAAACGCATGCCATTTTATCGTGCATAGGACAGCTACCACGATTTGTACGAAAATCTGCGAGTGAAAAATTGGCAGCGAAACATTTCGAACAGTCAAACGTTCACGCGAATGATGTTTTAAGGATGTCTCTCGTATAAGGGCCCAGACAGTCTAGTACCAGTCGATGGCATGATGAATGGCTTGTAATATAAAGCTATGCTTAAGCGGAAATTACACCACAAAAAGTTGATGTTGGTGAAAATGTTATTTTTCAACATGATTCAGCGCCCTGCCATAAATCGAAGTTGATAACGAGTTACCTCGAACAGGAGAATATTAAATGCCTCGATTTGCCTGACAATTCACCGGACTTGAATCCGAAAGAAAATTTATGAGCGATTTGTAAGGTTAGAGTTTGGAAACAAAACTGTACAACAGTAAAATAAATGGTGGAAGCTGTTAACGAGGTTTGGTTCCGAGATCCACAAATAACAGAAAATTGTCAAAATTTAATAATTTCGATGCCTAACCGTGTGTAAGATTTCATGAAGCTCAAAAAAGGTGGTCACTTAAATTATTAATATTCATTTCAATAATAAAATTTAATAATAAATAATTTGTCTCATTAATTTTCTGTGTTCCATTAATTTGAACGATACTGTACATACTATGTAAATATTTTAGAAGTTTTAGTTTTTTTAAGCTACGAGCGAAAAAAAATTACTATGCATAACAAATAAGCTCCAATTACATCAGTTGACGTAGAAATAGAAAGATCGTGTTTCATTTATAAAAATATTTTACGTCCTAACCGGGAAAAGTTTTTGTTTGAAAATCTAATTTGTTATACATATATTGCAATACAGTATTAAGTGCAAACTAGGTGATTCTTCAGTAGAATAAGATTTAACTTTATTGTTTTAAACCGTATTTTTGACGTATTTCATTTAATTTTGAAATTTATGAATTTTCTTGTGACGGGTGGTTTTTTCTGTAATTTTAAGATACACACCTAAATGAAGTAAATTATTTTTTGGTATTTTGATTTTATGATTTTGTAAAACATTATTTATACTGTAACGTTTATGTAGCATACGCATTTACTGAAATAAATATGTTACTAGAGTGTGCTTGTTTTTTTTTTCCTAAATATTTTTTATTGTTTACCACATATTTTGTCAGTTTACTTTCATATTTCTTCATTTTAAGCACATATTTTAGGTACATATTTTATATTTTTTAGTACCTAAATATCCTAAGCCTAAGGATGGCCTGAGGTTATTTTTATACACATTTACTTACTTATTTTTATACACATTTTTCTTCCACTGATGACCAAAGGTCAAAATATTTCAATTAATTTATTAATAAAATTATAAATTTCTCTATAAAAAGCTAGCTTCATACAACATAGGATTAATAAAAAAGACAAATCGGAAATTATATTATATAGATTTATTTTTTAAATATACAAAAATCACTTTTCACTAAAAACAAAACAATTTCGTGTTTTCCTCGAAATCACAAAACAAAACAAAAAATTGACATTACGTCAAAATTCGTACAAAATTCGAGAATGAAGTTTGCTTTGGTTTAAGGGATGTACAAACAAAGGAAATTTAAAATGGAAGCCATGTTTTAAATTTCTAATGGTTTCAGGGGTTTACAAAATAAAGGCCTTTCCAAATTTCTCATTGAATTGGATAGCGCTCCCGATAAATACGTAGAGCAAAATATTTTTATGTCGATTTTTAACTAGAAAGTTGAACGAAGAATCTTTGTTTAGAGTTAAATAATTAATTGTATCCCTTTTTCAACTAATGGCTCAATTTAAGTCCACACTATCGGGCGCTTTAAAAAAAACACGGCTCAGGCCCGTCGCACGTTTCTCTAAGTTAAGCTAAGCGAGGTGAGCTAAGTTCATCGCTCTTGGTTGTAATTAAAAAGTTTTAATGGAACGATGCACACTTGAGCTAAACTATGCGACCTATGTTTTCTGTTTTGAGCCATGCAAACTAACGAGTTGTCTTTGGATTGCAAAAGTCAGCTATATCTTTAAGTATTGTTGTTCCCGCTTATGTGATTTTAATAATATTATTTTGGCAGCATACTCCTTGTATTTTGCTTGTATTGAAATGTATGTGTCAGCGATCTAATTAGCTCAAATGTGTAGTGGAATGAACTGTGTTACCTAAACTATGCTAATAGAAACTAGGTTTCTCGCTTAGCTTAGCTATAATGTGCAACGGGCCTTACTCTTTGCTTGTACCAAAAGAAAATGTATTTTTATAAAGAGTAACGAAACAAAGGAAAATCTTTCATCAAAAAATGCATGAGTTATGCGATTTAAATGGGTTAAATATTACATATTTATTTACCGTAATTTGTAACATTTTACATCAATATAGTCACGATGACATTCGATATAAAATAAAAAAATTGCGGTGTAAGTGTATTGTAGAATATTGTTTAACCAACGCATTTGATCAAAATTTTTCATGTTTCGTTACTCTTTATAAAAATACATACTCTTTGCTTGTAGTAAAAACAACACATCAAGACAACAACAAACAAAAAAAAATATGAGTGAAAAACGAGCATTCGCAATTCGAAATGCTTACAAAATTGAGCCTTAAGGCATTTTAGGTATCGTAATTGCAAAGTTTTCTTGTTATACTCGTACAAATTTATAATTCCGAGATATGTACCTACCACTCCGAATGGTTAACGTTTTTTTTATGCTCAAAGAAAATTTTTCAAAATTAGTTTGCTTCGAAACCTGTAACTCGAACTCGTAAGGTTTTTATAATCGATCCTTGCAAGTAACATTCGTAAAGTGTACCTCACGCCTGATCTATCTACAAAAAAAAAAAATACTGGCAACCGTTTAAAAGCAGATAGGCACTTTGTAATCGTATTGTTGTACTTCATAAATAATGCGAAATAACGTGCGCCCAGCTTTAAAATTATGTACTAATTTTGAAAATTGTAACATTTAAATTAGGTGGATATATATATTAAATCAGGTAATCAATTTCATTCTAAATATGTGAAATTCATAAAACTCGTTAAGATAAAAAATTATGATGCAAGATAACAATTCATTGATCAATAAACAACTTACCCATAAATCATTTTGATTAAAATAACTTCCGTAATATCGGACCACATAAGGTGAATCACATTGCTGCATAATCGAAATCTCTTTAATTATTTCATGTAAATCTGATTCGACGGGTACTTGTTTTATTGCAACAACATGACCACTCTCTTTATGTAAGGCTTTGTACACAGATCCATAACTTCCTTCTCCCAATTTACAAATTATATCGAAAACTTCTTCTGGCGGCCGTGTTAAGCTTTCCTCCGAGAGCTTCTTTAATTCGCTAAAACGATAAAAAACTCCTTATTTGTTTTACAAAAAAAAATCGTTATTCGCGTATGATGAAAACCTTTCCCAATCGATTGAATATAATATATTATGATCCCTCTTTATATCATCATTTTCACAACCCTCTTTTTTATTTAGATTTTCAAGCATTTTGTTTTTGTTCGATATTTTTTACTTTTTCGATCCAATGCCGCACATCGATCCGCGATTTAGTTTTAGAATGTGATATCCAAAAAAATAGGATTATAATTAGCTTTATATTTAGACAGAATATCAACAATCAATATTATTCGGTAAACTTATTTTAATCAAATTATAAAAACCGAACACGAACTTAACATAAAACAAAATGAAGTTGTCAGATGGATTGAAATAAAATATTGAGGTTACGTTCACACATTCTGCAGTGATCGGAACCTACGAAAACAGTAAACGGAACTCTACAGAAAAAACCAAATTTCAGCTTCAAACGTTTCAAATGCCAAACAATGATTACCTGGGATAAATGTTTCATTTGAAAAAATAATTTTACCTTGTGGAGCTGTTGGAAGACTTCATTTTGGTATGTATGTGTATTACTTCCTACTTAGCTGCTGTCTAATTCCAAGTTTCTTAAATTAAACACGGGTTTTAAAGTATTTATTTGTTGCACTTAAACACTAAACATATTACACAAATGCGCAAGTAAAATTATATTTATAAAATTAAACAAACCAAATTAAAAACAAAAAAATTATTAAAAATACAACAAAAGAACATTTCATTAAATTGTCAAAATAATTTTTCTTTGTATGTATTTTTTGTTCTGACCAATGTATACTTGTATTTGTATGCCAACCAAGAAAGTAAAATGCAGTGCTACCAACAACAAGTAAAGAATTTACATTTTAACAGTGCTTATGTATGTAAACGGCCATGTAAAAATTTATGGAGTATGTACGTAAGCAGGCCCAACAAACGTAAACACGAAAAAACATACAAATGCTATGAAAAATCTTTCGTGTTTTTTGCATTTATTTATTTATACATAACTCGTAAACGTGCCAGAAAAATAAATGTTTATTTTTTTGAGCGTGAACTTTATCTTTAATTGTAATGCTTCTTTTTCATTTTTAAGCTATAGCTTTTTAAGCTATTCAGAATTTTATCATTTCCCACTATAATGTCTTTAATTTGATGATCGATGTATAAAATATATAGAGCATGGTGTGTGTGTATAGGCAAATCTACTTAAATTTATGTCTTTAATTGGCTAAAATTGGCTAAATTTAAGTCCAAACCACACAAATGTGTGAGTAAAAAAACATATTATGTAATGGCGTTTTTGATAAAAAATTTCGCTTGATTTGAAATACAACCAACTGTGTATTGTTATAGTGTTTTTTGTGGACGAAAATAAGTTTGAAAGGAATGCAGAAATGTGTAAGTTGGTTCAAAAAACATACAAAAATAAATTTTTGACATGGTACTTTCGCCAGACTCACACAATCGTGTGACCGGGCAGTAAAAGGGTTATATAAATTTTATAAATTTTTTTATTATTAATTTTTTATTTAATAATTTAGTTTTGAATTTTGTAGTTTCGATTTACTTCAATACAAAAAAGGTTTATAAATTTTGTTTACATTAATTTTATAAGAAAATTTAGTCACAGAAAATTAAATAGACAATTAAACGTGCATCCCCAATTGGGACTAGGGAAAGTACAGAAAACGCTACTAGTGGAAAAAAATGAAGCTAGCTTCAGATGCACCCGAGACCCTTTTTCCATTTTTAAATTGATAATTTTAATATTAATTGTAGATACATTTATAGTTTTTATATTTTAATGTAATATACAAATAATATTAAACATTCCAAGATCACTTTTCATAAATAATTCATAGTAAAAGCCGCGTAAACTCTTTTTCGTAGTAATAAATTTTTCCGCGACAGCACAAGGGTACAAGTCTCAATAGAATTCCTTTTACTTTTTCTTTACAGAAAAGTATGAAGCAAAAACTTCAGAAAAAAAAATTTTGTTTTCTCAAAATTTTTTTCATACTTTTCTGTAAGGAAAAAGTAAAAGGAATTCTATTGGGGATGCGCGTAAGTTACTATTAGTCACAAAAATGTTCGTTACATTTTGAAAAGATCATTCCATCAGCATCGGTTTTTAGAAATCACAACTGAATTGTCATTTTATGGCAGTTAATATTTTATTAGTATTTCAAAAAAATGTCATTTGTCACTTGATCAGAATCTAGGTGCAGAAATGGTGACTTTTCCGAAATGTCATAAAAAGTAAGCTAACAATTTTAATACCATTGTCATTGTTTTTTATTATCGTGACATAAGTTTTCATACAAAATATTTGTATTTATAATTTTAAAAAGCTTATAATAGGCGTTTTAGGGAACAGCCCAATGTAACTTTTTGGGTAGTTTTAATTTTTTTAAGGTTGGTAACCAAGTGACGCAAGTACCCTAACTATACAAAAAGTAATAACATGTTCGTTAGAAATGTCAAGCAATAAAATTTACCGGATTCAGCTGTTAGAGTGATAAAACTAACACGGGTTGAGCTGTCAGGGTAACATTTTGACATTACATGTTCGTTACCAAAAAAAAAATCTTACTCGGAAAACTTACCCAGATCGCGATATTTTGTCAGAATTTATAGAAAATTTACTCATACATACATTTACAAAGGTAAACGTCACAACATAAATATCAAAATAAAGACACCGCGCCATTTGTACAATTCAATTTTGAATTCATTTTAAATTTTAATAGATGTATTAAAATTGTAAGGACAATGTGTGATTTTTTGCGACACATTTTTAATATATTATGTGTACTAAAATGTTGTGTTTACGTGTGAAATTATATAATTTCTTATATTATTAATTAAAAATTATAGATATTGATCGAGTTATAAAATAAATAATTAAAATTGACTTTGCTGACAGTACTTTGCTTTATGATTGTTTATTATATCGATGCTAACAAGTTGAAATGTAAACCTGACATTTATAATAAATAATTTTTTGTCTTTCTTTTCACCAATACTACATACTACAAAAGTCGGGTAATTTTTTTTTCATGTTCATTTACACAGACACCGGGTAACTTTGTTTTCTTAAAGTCTAACGAATTCGCCATAAGATTACATTTCGTGTGTGAATATTTTTATTCAGCAAAATCCATTGCCGTATTTTAACAGATACAACATTTTTGTTGTATTTTTTTAATAGTTTATACAATAAAATTAGATACTTAGAAGGGGTGTGATTTTACCCATATAAAATTTGCTATTTCATCTGCCACACGTCAGAGCAGGATGGTTATACAAAAAATGAATATAGCAGTCTCACATGTCAAAGAAAAATTCAACCAAACAACTTTTTGTTTTTGTAAAAAGTGACGTTCTAAATTTTGTGTTCATAAAAAATGGTCATATTATTAATTAAATTAAATAAAATATTATAAAACAGTTAGTGGATCGTGTATTAGTGCATCGTTTGTTACCATTGACAACTTTGAACATGGAAACAGTGAAATGAAGTATCTTGTGAAATACTGCCAAACTGCGCCTCGAAAAATTCGGAAAGGAATTTCGTATCATCTGTTAGTGTGTATATAAAATAAAATGTAAATTATGTTTAATGGAAAGTGATTTGTGATAAAATTATCCACATTTTAATTTAGAAATCAGAAAAAACTAATTAAAAAATTTTGGTTGTTTGGTTGGAATTTTCTTTTTGTAAACATTAGTAAACATATTGTTACGTTATTGTCTTGTCACTCAAGGTTCGAAACACTGGATTGTGAATAAATATACACCCCAATTATCGAAGTCGTCTCACTTCAAGTGACGTGACTACAGTCGTGTCACGTCGCGCCAAAATGGTAGTGTTGAAGTCGTTTTATGCCCGGTTTACATAAGACCAACATTTTTCTTCTGCAAAATGAATAAGATATAACATTGACTTTTTGCACATGAGAGACAAGAAAAGCAATATATCCCAACAAAATTTTGCAGAAGAATTTTTGAGCAAAAATGACCATAAAAATGAAAATGTTGCCATAAAATATATTCGATCCGAGTATTTTTATGGCAACATTTTTAAAATCAACAAGAAAAAAATTATTTCGCATTTATAAATGTTGAGGAATCATAATAAAAACAGACACCATAGATACAAATGTAAATTTCGCATTTGAATTCATTAAAAGTAAATTAATGATGATCCTATAAAAAAAATTACGCCATTACTATATATGTTTATTTCTTTCTCGCATATTGAATATTTTTATATAGCGGATTCTTTCTTATTTACCTGCAAAAATTTGCAGAAGAAAACAATTTTCTCATGTAAACCGGGCATTAAACGACACGCATACTACAATAGAAATATCGGGCAGCACTAATAATTTGCTCAAATTTGACAAGCCATTCAATGTCAAAAATCAAAATATTTACGAATATTTTATTGTAAAATACACGTAAATTGAAAATAGGTAAGTAAAATCTAATTATTTAATGATTAAATTAATTTCCAGGAACCGTACTATAATTTATTGTGATGACAAAATATCTTTCATGTAAAAAATTTGTAATTTTCATCGTAATTAAAAATTGCGAATGGATGCTTTGGGTCACCCAAATTTACAACAAAACCCTTCGATTATTGAATGATAAATTTATCTTATATTTACCAAAGCAGTAAAATATTTGCAAAATGAATATAAATTGTATTACAAAAAAAAAATCGTAAATGTGTTTCTGTGTTTTCATTAATGAACGCCGCATAAAATATTCTTGTCACTTGAAAAAATTAGGTGACTGTTGTCGTATTCATGTGACTAAAGTCGTAGCAGACGACTTCGATAATAGCAAAAATGAAGTGACGTGACTATTGAGAACTATAAAGTAGTGTTGCTTTCGCAAATCCGCTTAGCTTAGCTAAGAAATGTGAAAACAACAACTTTTGGATTTAATTTTTTAATGCGTTTTAATTTTTCTGTGTTGGTTCATTTTCTTAATATTTATTTTAGGTTTTTTTATTTTAAGAAATAGAATAAATTAAATTCGGTATTTTGCTATCAAATAACAAATGCTAAATTATTATTCAATATAATTTTTTTTAGAAAAATAGAAAAAATAACGCCTTGCGGTAAACACCATAACCATAAAATGATTTTATTTCCCCTAATCCTAAAAATTTTTTTCTTAACATTCTAAAACAATCGGCTTGAATACATTGCAATTGTTGTTGTAATCTTTTGAAAGCAACACAGCTTAAATGTCAGGGGTAGTGACATCTGGTGCATTAAAAATAAGCTGATTGGGTCTTTTTTTACATGAAATTTTAGCACGGCATACTTTATGAAAATAAAAATTAACATACAAAAAAAGATCCAATAAAGTTATTTTTTTCCCCGTCAGATCTACAAACAGGAGGCGAATTATGTAAGCATTATGCCCGGTTTACATGAGAAAATTGTTTTCTTCTGCAAATTTTTGCAGGTAAATAAGAAAGAATCCGCTATATAAAAATAATGAATGTGCCAGAAAGAAATAAACATATATAGTAATGGCGTAATTTTTTTTATAGGATCATTATTAATTTACTTTTAATGAATTCGAATGCGAAATTTACATTTTTATCTATGGCGTCTGTTTTTATTATGAATCCTCAACATTTATAAATGCGAAATAATTTTTTTTCTTGTTGATTTTAAAAATGTTGCCATAAAAATACTCGAATCGAATATATTTTATGGCAACATTATCATTTTTATGGTCATTTTTGCTCAAAAATTCTTCTGCAAAATTTTGTTGGGATATATTGCTTTTCTTGTCTCTCATGTGCAAAAAGTCAATGTTATATCTTATTCATTTTGCAGAAGAAAAATGTTGGTCTTATGTAAACTGGCCATTACGAGTTACGGGTTACGACAAATGACGTCAAAAGGCCTTTTTATTTAAAGCATTTTGAGTTGTCGTAATTTCGACGCTTTGTTGTTGTTTTAATCGTACACATTTATAAATTCGAGACAAAAGTCGTACTATCTACTTTTTTCTTGTTTTCATTGATAATTTGTAAAAATAAGTTTGAGTCGAAACTCGTAAATCGAACTCGTAATGCTTACATAATTCGCCCCCAGTTCTCTATAGTCGTCTAAAATGATGTGAGACGACTTCGATAATTGGGGTGATAACTGCTTCAATTTGAACTCACACAAATTTATTTACACAACACAATAATTATACAACATAAAATTAACAATTAATTATTACAATTATAACACACTTTTTAATTATCACTTTAATAATCGCTTTAATAATCACTTTAATAATCACTCTATTTAACCTTCACTGTATCACGTTTAAAATAAGACTCCTTTCCACGTCAATGTACGCATTTATATCTCTTTTTCAACCAAGAAAACAAAAAAATGGCTCAATTTTAGTCCAACCCACACAAATGTGTGAGTAAAAAACATAGTATGTGATGGCGTTGTTGTTAAAAAATTGCGCTTGATTTGAAGTAAAGCCAACATAATTATGTGTAAAGATATAGTGTTTTTTTCGGACGAAAATAAGTTAAAAAGGAATTAACAAATGTGTAAGTTGGTTGAAAACACGTACAAAATATTTTTGAGATGGTACTTTTGCCCTACCCTCACAATTGTATTAGTGAAACACAAAAGGGATATACCAAAATATTTGTTTCTAGAATATTCCTAAATGCGCATCGAGCAAATATGTTAGTATACAAATGACGCCTAAATGTTGACCCGAATCACAAATACAATTGAACAATTATTGAATAACTTATTCTATTCTAATTCCTTCCTTGATCCGTGTGAATTTCCATCGGTACACCAAATCTGCTAATCCAATTGTTGACCACAGCATCAGCTATTGTTTTTGTCTCCTGATTGGGTATGGGATACACTTCCGGCCATTTGCTGAAATAATCCATTATTACTAGCACATATTTATTTCCACTCTCGGTGGTCGGAAATGGCCCCACCACATCCATTGCAATTCTCTCAAATGGTGCCCCGACAATATATTGTTTCATGGTTCCACGGCTTTTTCGTGCTGGTCCCTTTACTGCTGCACATTGGTCACATCTTCGACACCACTCTACTACTGACTATCTACATCCGGACCAGTAAAAACGTTGGCGAATTTTGGCTAGTGTTTTATTAATCCCTAGGTGACCTCCAATTGCTCCTCCATGATACTCCTTGAGGATTTCCGCTATCCGATCTTTTGGCACCACTACCAACAATTGTTTTACTTTACCATCCCTGCTTTTCCACTTTCTTTTTAAACATCCATTGAGCCCAATAAGCTTTTACAATGGGAGTTTTGTCGGCTATCTTATTCCATGTGGGTCGGTGTTCCTTTTCCTTATGTTCCATGATGAATGACAAGTCAGCATCCCGTAATTGCTCCTTCTTGATCATTTCATCAGTCCATTTCTCATCTGGTAGCACTTGCATAAGCCGAATATCAATGATATTTTCTTTACCTTCCACACGCCCACAATGCTTGCATTCCACGGGACATGGCCTTCTTGATAGTGCTTCGGCATTTTCATGTGCGCTTCCCTTTCGATGTTCAATATCGGCTTCATCTGTCAAGCTGTCACCGCCTCTTTCTACTCTCGAAACATGGATGTAGCTTATGGGGCAATCGGTTGGGGGATCCAGCTTATGCCCCTTCAAGCTGACTTTTTTTAGTTTAACGACTCCGTTGTCGTTTGACCCTCCTTTCTGGATTCTATCTGCTCCTCGTTTGGTCTACGTTTCATAGGAGATGGTGACCTTGCTCGTTTCTTCTTAATCTCCCAACAGTCCCGTGAGATGTGACCCATTCTATCACATACCCAGCATTTAATCCTGCCACTTCCATTTCTGAACCTTAGCGTAGCCCGCACGGTGTCTATTCTGGAATCAATCTCCACTGGGTGAATTTCCATTGTTGGTTTGACGATGGCCTGAACAGTTTCGTTTGTTAACGCATACACGATGGTTTCCGTAAAAGTTGCCTTAGGTGACAACATCACCACTCTGCGCGTCTCGGTGACAGCAGTGGGATTGTGAATAATAAGGAAAATGATTCTCTACGAATTAAAGCTTGCGCAATTAAAGGAGCAACTGAAACAGCGAGGTTTGGCCAGTGAAGGCACAAAAGCTAGTTTGGTGGAGCGACAACGTGAGGCCATGGAGAAGGAAGGTTTAAATCCAGACGTGTATGATTTCGAGGAGGAAAAAACGGATGAGATCAGTGTGGACAAGAAAGAAAGAGACGTACAAACGATGGTCAGAACAACACAAAACCCATCAGGAAGTTTTGATTTATCGCAGTTAATGGCTGCTATGAATCAAATGATGGGACAACAGTTGGGTGGAATTAAACAGCAGATGGAGCAACAAGGGGCGGACATTAAACAATCGAACCAGAACATGAAACAACAGATGTTACAAGTGGAGCAACAAGGAGGGACATTAAACATAAAATGAAATTGTCGAACCAGGACATGAAACAGCAGGTGGAGCAACAAGGGGCGGACATTAAACAATCGAACCAGGAAATGAAACAGCAGATGGAGCAACAAGGGGCAGACATTAAAAACCAAATATAAGATGGCCAAAAGAAAATGGACGACAGGTTTCTGGAGTTATCTTCTACACTACACGGTAAAGTGGAAAAACTGCAAAAGGAAGTACACACAGAAATTCAAAATGTTAAAGGGACGGTTCAACAAAAATTTGAATCGATTAAACAAGATTTTCAACGTCTTGAGACGGAGCTCCAAGATGTCAAGGCGAATGGAACGACACATCAAGTGATCCAGACGGTTAATGCAGTTAAGATAAAACCACCAACATTTGATGGAACAACATCCTTCAGTATTTTTAAGAATTCGAAACGGCGATTAAGCAAAATCAGTGGACTGAAGAACAATGTCTTGTCGTACGGATGCTGACTTGTCATTCATCATGGAACATAAGGAAAAGGAACACCGACTCACATGGAGTAAGATAGCCGACAAAACTCCCATTGTAAAAGCTTATTGGGCTCAATGGGATAGCCTTCACATAGAAAATGGATGTTTAAGACGAAAGTGGGAAAGCAGGGATGATAAAGTTGGTAATAGTGGTAATAAAACAATTGTTGGTAGTGGTGCTAAAAGCTCGGATAGCGGAAATCCTCAAGGAGTATCATGGAGGAACAAGTGGAGGTCACCTAGGGATTAATAAAACACTAGCCAAAATTCGCCAACGTTTTTACTGGTCCGGATGTAGACAAGTCAGTAGTAGAATGGTGTCGAAGATGTGATCAATGTGCAGCAGTAAAGGGACCAGCACGAAAAAGCCGTGGAACCATGAAGCAATATAATGTCGGGGCACCATTTGAGAGAATTGCAATGGAGGTGCTAGTAATAATGGATTATTTCAGCAAATGGCCGGAAATGTATCCCATACCCAATCAAGAGACAACAACAATAGCTGATGCCGTGGTCAACAATTGGATTAGCAGATTTGGTGTACCGATGAAAATTCACACGGATCAAGGAAGGAATTTCGAATCAGTGGTATTTCAGGAAATATGTCAGATGCTTGGTATCAATAAAACAAGAACGACGCCTTTACACCCGCAGTCGAACGGTATGGT
The DNA here is from genome assembly GCA_947310385.1 of Nephrotoma appendiculata. Taxonomy (NCBI): domain Eukaryota; kingdom Metazoa; phylum Arthropoda; class Insecta; order Diptera; family Tipulidae; genus Nephrotoma; species Nephrotoma appendiculata. The sequence continues at coordinate 106,740,117 of OX371225.1, forward strand.
GGAGAGATTCAATGGCACATTGGAGGAATATCTTGCAAAGGTTGTAGAAAGGAACCAACGCAACTGGGATCGACATATACCGATGTTCCTGATGGCCTACCGATCAGCGGTACATGACACAACAGGAGTGACACCAGCTAAAACCATATTTGAAAACAATCTGCGATTACCGGGAGATCTAAAGTTTGGAGCTGTTCTTTCAGCAGCTCTATGCGGACAGGATTACGTCGACCGGATGAACTTAATGAAATACATCAATTTGTACGGGAGAAAATTCGGATATCAAGTGATCGAATGAAAGCTCGATATGTCATACGAGCAAACAATCAAGGCTTCGAGGAAGGGCAATTAGTATGGCTTCACAACCCGCAACGGCAGAAGGGATTATCACCGAAGTTGCAACCCACATGGGAAGGACCTTACACTGCCATTAAAAGGTTGAACGACGTAGTTTATCGCACACAGAAAGGACGGAAAGGTAAACCAAAGGTGGTGCATTTAGAGCGTTTGGCGCTCTACAGTGGAGGTGATCTGGATCCTGTTCGCGAACAGGCTTAGGCGGGGGGTAGTGTTACGGTGACACCTAGAATAGTAGAATAGAATATAATAAGTTATTAAATAATTGTTCAATTGTATTTTTGATTTGAATCAACATTTAGGCGTCGTTTGTTAACTAACATATATTTGCTCAATTCTTGATGCGCATTTAGGATTATTCTAGAAACAAGTATTTTGGTATATAAAGCAGAGCCTCCTTAATATAAGAGCCGTAAGATTCCGCCATTTTTTTCCATGTGCTTTTCATAGAGGGGAGACTTTTTGTACTTTTTCATACCAACCAGTGTATTTTAGTATTTTTTTAGAAGCTTTTTTGTATATGAAAACACAAATTCTTTGTTTGAATTTTCAATGTGAATGGTTAATTCAATGTTCAGGAAAAGCATATTTTAATATTGAGTCATATTATGTTGAGTTAACGGAAAAACATTTAAATTAGTCTAACACAATTTTTTTTTTGTAGAAACAAGAATTTGTTTATGTGTATGTACAGAAAATCAGAAATTAGTATAGAGTGTTCCATAAAAAAGTTCACCATTATTTTTCCAAAACAAACGTTCGTTAAAAAAGGGTTTTAGAGTAGCAATGTAATATGGGGATTATTGTGTTTTGGGTTCTATTTCCACATTGTTGATGACAAACTTCGAAAACTGTTTTTTTCGTTACATGTTAAAAATTTATTTTTCATCGCAACAAATTCGCAGCCTTTATTGTTTCATCCTGTAGTATAAACAAAACAGAGCTTCACCAAATAAAAATATTGTAATTTGATAAAGCTTTTCGCAATTACTAAACCAGTTAAAAGATGTCGGTTAGTATAAATTTAAAAAACAATAGCGACAAAAAATTGCCTGCATAGACAGCTTAGAAATTAGTAGGATTATTAGCTACGCTGAAAGAATAACGCTTGAGCCTGATATTCTTTCAGTTTTAATTTACGTGTCAGGCAGAAAAATCACTCAAAAATTGAACTGTGACGAATGTACTATCAAATTATTAACCAATGAAGATCTTGATTATGATTTACCACCGGAGACAGTTTTATATTTGCGTGACTTAGATCGTGGTGGGCTAAAATACCCTACCGAATTCTTGACATCATTCGAAATATGTGTACACCAAATTTTTGAAACACTAACGTCTAAATCATTTCTAACGTCATTTTTAAATTCATGTAATCATCATGAATATTTTTATGCTGCTGTAATAGAATATATTAATAACTGTTATTTAAACATAATTTGCAATAAATGTGGTGGAACCGATTTTAAAATTTTGCAAAATTGCGCAAAAATTTGGTGCAACATTTTTTTGAATAATTATTGCAAAAAACAAAATAACTCAGTTCAGTCATTGAATCTTCTTTCCAAAAAGCGTAAATTAAATGTTTTAACTGCATGAACTTATTTTTCTTTAGTTTTATTTGTTAATTGCTATTGTGATATTTTTAAGAATTGTTTAATAAAAAAGGTTAGTTGGAATTATTCTGATTATGACTGTAAGAAACGTTACTAAATAAGTTTACTTATCATTTTTGCATAATATGTATATTGTTATTGTTACTAAATAAATATGAATTTTTATTGTGAACATTTTTTTTTAATTACATTGCAATACGAGTAAATCTAGTAATCAAACAAATTCTTTTTTAAAAAAGTAAAGAGTTTGGTGCTCAACGGAAGCTTTAGCCAAGTTCCTTTACAAAGATTTTACTTCTTTCTCCTTCAGAAAATTTGAGAAATGAGACAATATATCTTTCATTATTAATTTATAAGTATTTATTCTATATGAAATAACAATGGTTTGCATTGTGAAAGTACAAATGATTTTGGACCTGTAGGTTTATTGCTGTAAAAATAGAACCATTTGTGTAATAGTCATAGTTTAATTTTTCAACTTCCGAATTTATCAGCAGTTTGTACTTCTAATTTTCGATATGTTGAAAAATCTACATGACTTTATGTGTATGTTTTGATCAAAAAAATTTGAAATCCATTATTAATTCGTTAAATGATAAAGTTATAATGCAGACAATACCATAATAAATAATACATATCGTTATTGTATTAGGTGTGCAAATAGAAACTCGGCTCCGAAGTTATGGTTGTTTTAAAATATTCTTGAACGATTTTGATAATCTCCCGCCGTTTTGGATATATGTAGCTTAGTCCTTCCTGTTTTTATGGCAAGTTTTTATTTCCAGGGCCGCGCCTAGCTTCTCGGCGGCCGCCTGTGTGCTAGGTGAGATTTAGACACTCACCAAAAATTTAGACACCCATCACCCATTTAGACACCCATCACCCCAAATCATTTTTAGAAATATTAATGATACCTAGGATCAAATTCCTAAATTAGTATCTCGATGTTGAAATCTTGTATCTCAAAACTCATTTATTAATGAATCTGTTGTACGAATTTGTTTTCAAATTTTTTTTCAACCACAGACCTAGACTAAAAATAATGGGGAAGATTTGTTCAAAATCGATTAGTTAGTTTCCGAGATTAGCTCGGTCAAAGAACCAGACTAACTAAGGTATATGTATATACATAGATAGATGGTAGAACAAACGAAACATTTGCTGTGTTAATGTGAGCTTCATATAAAATAATCGGTTAAATTATCGACCTAATTATCATTAGTATATTGACGGTCTTACACCATTACAATTGATAAAAACCAAAGTAAAATTAGTATATGGTTTAGATGGAGTCCACCCAGATCGCCGATTGCAAGCAATCATTGCTACAATTAGTAAAAATTTGAATGACCGCATAAGAACACAAAAAAGAACTCGCAAAAATGGAATGAAATAGTAACACCTATACCCTGGTATGCCAGTATGCCTCGCCGAGCCGATGTGGGAACTTGCTGAAAAACTGAGTATGTAACCTTGGAACTAACAAGGACTAATCCCTCTATGGGATGTAGCGCCAGCCAAATAAAAAAAAACGCAAATCGACATAACTATACAACGCCAAAATCACCTAGCCGACACCCACAACAACGAAATAAATATCGCCGAAAACCGGATAACACGCCAGTCAATAAGTTTTGACGCTAACTATAAAAAACATTTTTCTATTAAAAATTCGACTTTATTCATCAACAACATAGTTTCCTTCAAGAATGATACATTCATTCCAACGCCTCTCTAAGATTTCGACACCTTTTTGTAGCAAGATTTTTCTTTGGCCTCAAAATATTCGTTTCTATCGCAAAGAGCCCTTTTTCTTTTGCATTTGGGCCCGTTTTTTTCCAACTTCCTTCTTTAAATGCGCCCGTAACGCCATTTTATGTTTACTGTTGACGGTCTTCCTTCTCGCAAGATAGTCGACCATCTAATAAAATACCTTGCGCATCCCAAAATACGGAAACAAAAACCTTACCGGGCGACATTTACGTTTTGGTCGCTTCGGACGCTCTTCACCGGCTGCTCTGCACTCAGCTGATTGACGATTGGATTTCGAAGTGTAGTAGTGGATCCATGTTTCATTCATTGTCACATAACAGCTCAAAAAATCCTTTTTATTAGTGTTGAACTGTTCCAAACTGCGCTCTGTATCAGAACGCCGATAAGCTACTTTGCTGACAACCAGAATTATGGCCGACAAGTCCAATTAGAATACATAACTCGATCACCGCAAACCAATTCTCAGAGGCAACCAAATCGCCGCCGACACAACCACATTGCTAACAAGCTATGTTACATTACAAACAAGCACATGACCGATATCCTCATCAACAACACCACATCGCAGACATCCACTTCGCCGCCGACCACATCGCTGCATATTTAAAATAAATTAAATTAAAAGAGATGACTAAGAGATGACTGCCTGTACGACTTTAGGAATGTAGAACGTGTCATCTCAGATCAGATCTATCTCAGGTACAGAGCCTATAGCAACATATATACGCACACCTAATAGGTTTGTTGCACACCTAATAGGTTTGTGTTGTTTGAAGCTTTCAAATTCAAATTAATAAATTAATCCAAATTACCCGTATAGAAATTGTTACACAAATTGAAAGAGGGTCTCCAGGTTAGGACTGTTGTAACGGGCGTGTCTTATAGCAGGCACCTCGCTGTATAAACGAGTTCAAAATACGACTTGGTGCTTTAAGATTTTGTATCCGTATAATGAGCCAACCATGCAAAAAGTGGGTAGAGCCACGTGCCGTTTACATACTCACAAAAACCATTAAGTTATTAACAATATGGTTATTTTATTGAATTCGACCCAACAACGATCCCAGAAAACGCACACGAACGATGCTATAAAAATGAAACATGAATCGAAATAAAAAAAACAAAAATTTGGAAAAATTGTGACATTTTTCTATTATTGTTTTACAGCGCGCAGCAACTATGATGGTGAATATTTTACGACGAAAAGTTTTATTTACGCCAACCGAATAATAAATAAAATGTATAATTGTTTTGAGTTTTATTAATTATGTTAAATTATTGTATTAAAGATTTCGCACTGAACTTACAATAATAATGGTTTGTTTTCGTAAATAGTTATTTAATTATTTTACACTTTTCTGTAATTTCAAGTAAATTTACTACAGAGACATCTGTAAACGGATTTTCAAATTACAGAAAGCTCGATTTTGCAATCAGATAAAATTGAAGTTTTTACGTTTTGTTCTGTTTTGTAATAATATAATCATGACATCGTTGATTTTTTGTATACAAAAATAATTTTCGTAAATAGATTTTGATGTAAAAATTTTATTATATGAATAACATTATTGTTTCTACATGGTGATTCATAAAATTTCGTTTCAGCTCACGTTTTCTCTTTAATTTTGTTATAAATGGGGAATGTTTGGATTGCTGTTAAGTGCATCGTTCATCTCAAAAATTCTGATGTGACCAGAATTTACCAAATAAGTTAAATTTTTATAAAACTAAATTTTAAATTGGATGTAAGAGAAATCCGCGGAAGCACCCTTTATTATCTTACTATATAAACCTACACAACTAAACGGAAAGCTCATTTTTATGGAAAATTAATAAATTTATGCTCCGCTTTAGTTTAAATTTACCAAATAAATACTACATTATGATGGCTGATTTTCAAATATGTGTTCTTTGAATAGTTTATTAAAAATATAAAATTAAAATTTAGATGATTTGTTTAATTTTTTATTCATAAATTCATGTTCAAAAATTTTCCAATTACCACGGTTTCTTATAGTAATTCAATAAAAGCTTCCCCTCTACTGAAAGCTCTCTTTTTAATATTACGGCTCTTCAAAATCATAGATGGCTCTGTATAAAGGCGTACATTGACGAGGAATGCTGAGTTTTATTTTAAACGTGATACAGTGAAGGTTAAATAGAAAGATTATTAAAGTGATTATTAAAGCTATTATTAAAGTGATAATTAAAAAGTGTGTTATAATTGTAATAATTAATTGTTAATTTTGTGTTGTATACATATTGTGCTGTGTAAATAAATTTGTGTGAGTTCAAATTTGAAGCAGTTGTATTTATTCACAATTCAGTGATTCGAACCTTGAATGACAAGGGAAAAACGTAACATTATGTTATATTACAGGGTCGCATTTTTTTATTACTACGTACATATTCTACGTGCTTTTCTTACTTTTTATTTTGGAATACTATAAGTACTATTTTTTTACCGAAAATAAAAGCAATTAATGCGTACTATATTGGAATAAAAATAATTTTGAATTTGTGTAGTTTTGAATTTCGATTGAACAAATTCTAAATACGACCCGTTGATTTATATGCTTTCTCTTATACCGTCCGAATTTGACTCACTTGACAGCTGCCATCATTCATTCTATTTAATTTAATTTAATTCTATGGTTTATACTTTGAAAGTTTGTACTTTAATTTTTCTGTCACTAATAATTTAATACAAAATTGACAAAAAGAAATTACAAAACTAGCGTGCTTTTATTTTTGAATAATTTATTAATTTTTTCACTGGCCAGTGGCCCTATTCTGGTTTTCCCCGGGAATAGGGAATTGGGAATTAGTAACGTATTACTAGCAGTTGGGATTTTTTTTATTGGGAAAAGGTAATTCCATTTTATAGCAGTTTTGACGTTAATGTTTCCCTATTATTTTTTTTTGGTCCAATTTGGCCGTATGGGTGTCAATTATGGCAATCAACCTCAAATTCGAATATCGACATTGTCCAACGAACACAGTCAAAAATTCTGGGAATGATTACAGGAGCACCCTGGTTCGTAAAAAACAAAAATATACATAAGGACCTTAGCATCCTAACTGTCAAAGGCGAATTACAAAAGATGCGGATAAGCTATGCAAGGAAACTGGTATCTTATCCGAACTTGCTGGCGCGAAACCTAAAAGATATACCTACACCTTTGCGATTAAAGAAGAAAACGATGGCTGTAATAGCATAAATTATAAAATTATTAAGTTTACTTATTTATACGAAGTAGATTCTGCTCCCGCAGATTTACATAATTACCTTAGTTATAAAGATTTGAAAATTTATTGTAATTTTCATGTTTGAAAGATTCAATAAATAAAGAAAATTGTAAAAATATTTTTGGGGAATTTAATTCTTTCATTTTTGAATTTTTATACCTTATTTTTGCTAGTAAATATGTATATAAGAATAAATTAAACTTGTAATTAGGTCATAATACATGTTTTAGTTTATAAAACTCAAAATAAAAAAAATTTTCCCGAAAAATTATTCCCAGTCTACCAGAATATACATTTGGGAACGGGAAATAAATGTTTGGGAATTTAATGGAATTCAAAATTACAGCAAAAAATATTCCCAATTCCGCGGGAAAGCCAGAATAGGGCCGAATACATACAAACGCAGACGATTGTCATAGTTGTTTGTTTCTATTTTGGTTCCCATTATGCTGTTGTAGTCCAAAAGTTTCACATCATTAGTATTTAATTACAAAATAATTTTTATTTATGTATTTTTAATAGTTGACGCCATTTTTATTGCTAAAATATTTTTGTAAGTATATTAAAAATAAGCAAGTACTGTCTGAACTATTTTTAACGTTTATATAAAGTGATAAATGACAAATGATATTTTTTGTGACTTTGTACTAAAATTGTAACTGCAACCAAATGACAATTTAGTTGTGAGTTCTAAAAAAGCGATGCTAGTGAGATGACTTTTTCAAACTGTGACGTAAAGTTTTGTGACAAATAGTACAAAATTGTCACCTATTTAATTTTCTGTGACTTTTTTTTTTTTTTTTTTTTTTTTTTTTTAATATCCTTTTCAAATTGTATTGTATTAAATCGAAATTATAGAATTCAAACTAAATTATTAAATAACAATTAATTAAAAAATTTGTATTAATGCAAATTTGAAGTTTTTTTGACAATTTTCACGTAATAGTGGTGTGTTTGGCCAATGCCTTCTAGTACTATAGAAGGCACTGGTTTGGCGAAATACTCGTATATTAAAATTTGGGAACAATTTAGCAATGCTACTGTATAACTACTACAAACCACTGTAAAAGTCATAAGTAATTTCATTAGAATTGGAAATTTTCTATGACAATATTTTGTTCTAATAAAAAAGTCATGAAAAATTGTCACTATCAGAATCTACCGCCAGTACTATAGAAGCGTGCACCTGGAATACTACCTGCCACACTGCTTGCTTTTTCATCAAATTTATGTCTACAGTTTTTTCGTTGAACTGTAGACAGCAGTCATGTTCATAAAAAGAAACAAACGAAAATAAATATGAATGTAAAATATTTATACGAGTGCTAAAAGTAAGGTTATGCCTTCTCGTAAATTACACGAAAAGGAGGCACATTTTATACGTGTTTTGCATATTTAACACAATTTTATAATAATATTATGAATATTTTTACAATAATACTTACCAATAGCTTGTTATTAAATTTTAAAATATATTATTAAAATATTTTTATTGTTTGTTTACAATTTTTTTTTTACATAATATCTCTGATTTTAATTGAAAAATTTTCCTGAATGAAAACAAAACGTTTCTAAGTGGCCCTACTGTTGCCCGATTCTGGTTTTCTCGGGGAATTGGGAAAATATTTTGCTGTAATTACAAATTGCACTAATTCTCAAATATATATTTCCTTTTTCCAAATGTGTATTCTGGCAGACAGGGAATAATTTTTTGGGTAAATTTTTTTTTATGCAGATATTTATAAACTAAAACGCGTATTGCGACCTTAGGTTATTAGGTTTCAGTGGTTGACACTTAGGCTAATTTTGGTCCATTGTGATATCACGCATTCACGCCACATCATTAACTCATTCACTTATTCACCTACTCACACAACTACAGTATACCACCTGCACATTGCAAGCTCCATGTCAACCTGAACATTGACGTGGACGGTGGATCGGCGCTAATTTTCTGCACTCCATCAGAGGGTCTTAGTTGTGTTTATTAACATCACCGATTGTAATCGATGATGAAAATTCGATTTGCATCTGGCCTCTGATGGGATTCGAACCCAGTACCTCCCGGTCCAAGCGCCGAAGCTTTAACCACTGCACCACTTGTCCGATTATTGTGACCTTATTACAAGTTTAATTTATTTTTAAATATATATTTTTTAGCAAAAGTAATGTTTAAAAATTCAAAAATGTACGAATCACAATTTCCCCAAAAAAATAATGGAGAAAAATTAACGCCAAAACTGCTATAAAATGGAATTATTTTTCCCAATAAAAAAATTTCCAAACGCCAGAATACACTTTGGGGAATAAATATTCCTAACTGCTAGAAATACGTCTCTAAGTCCCAATTCCCTATTCCCGGGGAAAACCAGAATAGGGCCACAGAATACATTTTGGGGAATTAAAAAATCCCAACTGCTAGAAAATCGTTACTAATTCTAATAGGCCCACTGGAAGGTAATCGATGAACTCATCGATTAGTTGAATCTTTCGATGAAGTGTCCCATGAACTTTCTTCTGTGCCTGGGACCAAAATTATTATATATTTAATGAAGTTTCACGTGATCTAACGAATGATGTTCATAGGGAATGTACTGCATATGCATCGATGAATTTATCGACGATTTTTGTAAAGAAGTTATTTAGATAGTAATAAGGCAGTTCTTACAGAAATTCATGTAAGTTGTGTGCTGCAATCTAACAAGGGGCATTTTGAATGGGTCTTTATGAGAATAGATAGAAAATTAGATAATTTAGCTTTTAAATTTAAAATAACATATATCTTCACTTATATAAACTAGTTTTAGTTCAGGTACACATATTGAGTTAGTTACCAGAAAGAAATTAAAATTGCGTGTTTAATCACTTCTAAAAATTTTACTATAATAACATGTTTGTGCAAGTTTAAAAAATTAAATGATTTCTCTGAGCGCAACTAGATTTCACCGCTAGAAAAAGCAGTAATTGCCTTTGCACTAATGAATTTTATGAACATATTCATTGGTTTATTCAGCAGAACGTCCAAATCATAATGTTAATTTCTCATGTTGGGAAAAATAATCGCCACATACCGTTTGATCCAGAATATCACCGAGAAGTTCACTTATGTTGTCATCATTTGCTTGACTTACAAAAATTCGGACACATACAATCAAATAAAATCTGACGATTTTCATTACTAATGCAGTCTTCACGAAGCGGGATTATAAAGTCAGACATGAGATTTGCGCGATTCAATGTGCATGCACTTAAGTCAATGTTTCCTATTGTATATAAATATACAATTTGTTGGATCCTTTCAATATCTGCGTGGTTTGCAAGACCATTGGCGCTTAATTTTAATTTGTTTAAATAAACTTATGTCTGAGCATTGGCTACAAAAAAGATGGTAACATGTGGCGGTAGTTGATTCCGTTGACCGTAACGGTCACACCGGCCTCATCTTCGAAGAAATACGACCCAATAATGCCGCTACGCCACAAGCCGCACAAAACAGTAACACTGTTACTGTTTTGTTTACGAACCCACCAAGATGAAAATGCGCCTCGTTCGAAAAGATGAAATTCCTCATCCATTAAATTTCCAACATTTCCCACTTTTATTGAAGCGTTAAGCGACTCATTTCGTGAACTAGAAATAATATTCTGAATTTCTGTCAAAGAAAGAATGTCATTAGTGTTGCCAGAGCCAAATTAATCGATAAGTCAAGTCTAAACCCATCATTGTGACACCCTATACAAATATAACCAACGATCATGTACATCCTCATGTACATTGTATAGAAACGATTTTTTCGTTTGTTTTTATTTGATAGTTTTTTATTTTCCTTTTTATTTTTTCATTTCGGTTTCAAGAACAAAAATTTTATGTAGCAGTTATTACTATTAAACTCTGTGTTTGGTTATATTTAGATGGCTCGTAAATATATAACGCATGATGAAATGTTGGCATGAAGACAGTGACAATCCTGATGATGCGGAGGAGGGGCAAGATGAACCAATCTGTTTTTGGGATTACGATAATATTCCGGAACTTTGTAGCAATACAAGTACCAATAAAATACGTGCAACAATAATCGAAGTAGAACTACAGGCGGTTGGTGAAGATGACGAAAATGCAAATACCGATCCGAAAACAGTGGCTGCAACTATTATTGCAGGAGTATCAAACGAAGGAACTGTAACAGTTTTGGAAAATATTGATTTCAAAATTATAGATAAAATGCAAAATGCTGCAGATTATTTTACAAATATAACTGATCGAACTCGAATGAAATGGAAAAAAGAGAATTTGTTGAAATCGAAATCAAATACCAAATGTCTGAGGAACCAGAACCTATTGAAGAAACTCCAGGTCAGTATTTCATGAAATATTTTACTGAGGAATTATTCGAAACTATGGTAAACTTTGCAAACATATGTATATGGGCTCCAAAATGACCAAACTTTTAAATTGACGAATTTATACGAAATTAAAAGATTTATCGGAGTTCATAATATGAATTTGATGAATAAATTATATTCATCGGATGTACAAAATTTCTCCAAATCAGAATGTACTGGAGCATATTTATAGGAATCGAACACACGCGTTATGCGAACTATAACCAGGGACCAATTTTGTCAATTGCGAACTAATTGCTGGGACACAAACTGTATTCGATAATTTTTGTTACGACTTACAATTTATTAGAAATATTAAAAAATAGAGGGATTAATGCAATTGGGACCTCTCGAATTAACCGATGTCACAAGCCAGATTTTTTGGAAGACCCCCAATTTAAAATAAGAGGGCAGCGTTTATTTAGAGCAATGTATCAGAATGGACGACAAAAATTATTGTGGTCAAATGGTTTGATAACAAACCTGTTTATCTAGCATTCCATTTTATGAGAAAGGTTGATATAAATACAATAAAAAGATGGACCGCATCCTTAAAGTGATATGTTGACGTTTCACAACCGGATATTGTAAATTTATATAACAGCGGTATGGGAGTAGTTGATCTTTTAGATCAACTAATCCAATATTATAGGACGTTTATCAGACCCAAAAAATGGCCATTACGAGTAATGACGCATTTTTTAGATTTTGCGATCAGCTCTAGTTGGATTAATTATAAACTACGTATGCAAAAACAAAGCATACTAGATTTGTTGAAATTCCGGCTACATGTATCACTCTTTCTGATGAATTCTTTCACCAATTCACGAAAACGAGTTTGTTCACCAGTGGATATTACGAATACCGGATTTCCATCTCATTCAAGAAGAACATAGAGCGAATTTCTTCTAATATTGGATATTTGGTATGATTGTATTGATCATGTTCCTGAATTTAGTGGAAATAAAAAGGCAACTAGATGCAAGCTGAAAAGCTGTACGTTTCGCACGCACGTGTACTGTGAAAAATGTTATATACATCTTTGTCTACTAAAAGAAAATAATTGTTTTTTAAAATTCCATAAAAAATGAACGTGTTTTAAAACTGTGAGACCGAAATATTTAAATTTTTATTTATTTGATGTTATTTTTTATTTTTTATATTTGTTATACTTTATTATTAGTTACTTTTGCTAGAAGCAATTTACGAGTATGTATTTATATTATTTTTGCATTTTAAATACACATTTTTAAGTTTGAATTTGAAATAATAAGTTTATAAACTTTTTCCTTAATACAAAAATAGTTACTCTTGGTTCGATTTCTACATGTGCGTAGTACATTAAGTAAAACCTACCCTGAATTATTTTTAAATTTTTTTTTTATTTTTATTTATAATGGCACCCAAGCAACCCAAAACATGTCACAAGAAAAATCTAATTGGTCCAGTTTTAAATCAGGACTGAAAGGAATAAGATGTATATTTTCAATCAACGCTACCAACAAAATACAAAGTGGTTTCCATCACATATATAACCTTCTTTGAAAATATTTAAATCAATTTAGGTATATTACCTAGTAAATAAGTCATAAAACCTAAAATAAAACCCTAGTATGGTTTTTGGTTCTCTGATTGACTGTCTGTTGTATCCGTCAACCCATTACCGGCAGGCTACTTAGGTCAATAATTTATTTTCTAAGTTTTACGTTACGTGTTCTTTGTAAATTTTGTTAGGAATCTAAAAAATGATAAACTTTGTAAATAATTTGTATTCCAAAATATGTTTGGAGCCTGCCAGTAATGGGTTGACGGACACAACAAAACTTATTCAATCAGAGAACTATGTTTTTATTTTAGACTTTATGACATACTTCAGTACTATTTTGATATTTTTGTTAAAAAATTTAATTAAAAAAAATTACTTTCGTGTGAACATTTTTAACTTTTAGCTTATTCACCCACAGCCTAGCCTATATATTAGTTGTGTACCGAAAATGTACTAATTCCCGTTTTCATTAATATTGTGTAGTTTTATCGTAAACCATATCAAAACATATTCGATTCAAATTTCATTTGTACAGTACAGATTTATGAATGTAATTGTTCATTAATATAGAATGAATCGTCTACGCACAACACCAATACTATCTTATGTAATCAGTTCATTAATAAACTCAACTTACACTAAGCTACGTAAATATACGTGGAAGCAATTTTCTTTATGGATTAAGATAAATCAAGTGATAGTGTCAGTGTATTAAAATAAACTCATTACGATACACTTCTTTGTGATTCGAGTATTATAAAACATGGCAGTTTGTTTATTAGCTCGTAAGTTATGTTAGTAATGTATATTCGTATGTATGTGGTTTGTACATATCCAACTGCAAATGCATAAATGCATTCAAATGCACAAATTTATCATTCTATAGTATAAACGATTAGTTATTACATAAACAAACATAGGATCTTTTCCGTTTGTTCACAAAACCGTACCATTTAAATTAAAAACGAATCTAACATAATGTAATACTAAAACATAGACAATTACTATCTAAACAAATTCTAGCGTAGTATAATGTGTAGATATAATGTTTAGATATAAGTGAATCACCTTTTCGGACTACACATATGAGTCATGTTTTATAATCGTTCAGCAAAGAAATTAAACGTCAATTAATAATTTTAATTTTGCGACCAGAGTAATCAATTGCAAACTGTTTATTATTACTTTCTTTTACCTAGTAAAATAAAGTTATTCACCCAATCCACATTAGGATTTTTGAGTCTGGTCTCATTCTTCATTTTTCACCCTTTACCTATAAAACCGGACAAATGAAAATCGGTTTTATAGGTAAAGGGGGGAAAAACGAAGAATGAGACCGGACTCAAAAGTTCTAGTGTGGATTGTGGCCTTGAGCATTTTCGACCTTGAGATTTCCCTTTCAGTCTATGTCCTCTGCAGCGTAGACGGATGAAATATACGTTGTTTCGTCGTTTTTCTCGTTCCTCGCAAATACTTATTTTAAAAAGTACAGCGCCTACGAAAAATTGATTGAAAACACGAAGCTTGTAAATCAGATTTTCAGTAAAAATTGTCAAATCATTTTCCCAATTTTTATGCGACAATGACGATTTTTGAGGGATTTCCACAAATGTTAATATTATTATTATAATCTATTTCAAATAAATAAATACAAAATTGAACAATTTTTTATAAATTAACAATTTAAAATTTGAAATAAAGTACAGCTCTTTTAGACGTTATGTCTGTGGTAGAACAATTAAGAAAAATTATAATTAACATTTAAATAATATTCTTTGGTTACAATTAAGAAAACATTAGTGAAATTTGACGAAAATCAATATACCGGAAGTAAGGATTACACCATTTCATATGGGCTTTTAACAGTCCATTCCTTATACTGTACTAAGATACAAACTTGCAGTTCCATCTTCTTACAACAGGGAATAGCGTTCACTGCGTAATCAAAGAAATATAAACTAGAAAAAAAAATGTAAAGACGAGATTGGACTCGGGTTACTTAAATTATGTGAACGTTTACAATAAATATTCGAACTTGTCTCATGAACTCTACAATAATTACATCGGTAAATGTAAAATGCAGTCGGAAATAATCGCTGACCCAAAGGGTTTTTGGTAATTCATAAACTCGAAGAAGAAATCAAATGGATATCCTTCTACGATGAAGTCCAGTTGAAATGAAAATCATGAAAAATACCGCTCTAACATTTCTGGTTTCTATTCAAATTGGTTTTAACACTGTGGGAGCATTAACAAGCTAAACGATGATTTTCCCGCGCAGCCACAATCGCGAAATTATCCTATATCCCTAAGTTATTTGAAAGTATTGTATATGATTCCCTTTACTTTCAATGTTAAACATTGTTTTCAGTGCATCAGAATGGCTTTCTTAGAGGCCGATTTACAACAACCAATTTAACCAAGTTTGCATCTCGTACACTCAAGGGAATATTATGAGGTAAAGATTAAACTACTAACCGATTCATGGATCTCTCTTACATACAATCAAGATGAGATATTGGAAACGCAAACGAAGGATGCTGAATAACCAATAACTAGCCATAACAAGATTATAAGTTCCGTAACGCTTTAATTACCTTCGTCCACACGCACAAATGCCAATATAACAATACATCGGATTATCTTCCTGTTGTACAGACATGGAGGTAATTCGACACATTATTATCGAATTTGTGGGTGTTGACTATAGATACAAATCCAATTTAAGAAATAAAAGAAACAGTATATATATGAGAAAACGGCCAATTTTTGTTTTCTCAAGTTAAAAATTTAGAATGAAACGTTTTTTGTAAAGAATATATTGCAAACGTCATTATCACTGCGTAATATTTGACAAAACGAAACGAATTTAATGGCCCGTTCCATACTGCGTTTGTTTGAAGCACTGCTTCATGAAAAATTAGTTGCTATTAAAACTGGTTTCATAGGTAAACGCGGAAAGAGACGATGATGAAGCTGCCTTGAAGATGCACAGCGTGGAGCCGCCCAACGAGTTAAAAATAAAATTCTCGTAAACTCGTGGGTTGATTCTGGTGTCTTTAGAAAATAGGAATTTTTACCTATTTATGAAAAAATTTGGATAGCAGGTTTTTCCTAAAAAATCTTTCCTATGGTTTATTTTGGTACACATAGGAATGATTTTTTCCCAAATTCTTGATTAAGTTGAGTATTGAAAACCATGACTGAATGTCAAACTTACAATTTTTTTGTCTTATCTATTATATTAATACTCTTAATTTTTTCATTGTAATCCCTTTTTAACTTATTTCCCGTGCGCGTATCTTAATGAAACATATATCAGGTGAAAGGTATTTTTTCATATATGTGCAGAATATAGATTTTGTTAAGGAACGTGGACGGAAAATAGGTGTAAAAGCCAAGTAAAGTTTTACCTATGCTGAAAATTGTTTTTAATCTCATACGCTGTGACAAAATACTGTGTCCGCGCTGTTCATCAAAGTAAACGGGGACAAAATTAATTTTTTTTCAGTGCAGATGTTACTTTCTTCTTTATTCTGCTTTTGTTACTTGAGCTGTAAAGTGCAAATTGCAGCAACAAATGTCGGATATATCGAGGCTCGTCTTCGCCGTTATCTGGTGGCTAATCGTATTTACAGATGGCGATTTAGAATGACTCCATCTACCACTACATCAAGGTATGTGATTTTAAACTATCAAATATAGAAATAATTTAATCTTAATAATAATATTTTGTACAGCGGAGAATGGCTGGGTACCATGTGTCTCAAATATATTCAATTTCACATCGTGCTTCCTATTCTCGATCGAGACACAACACACGATTGGTTATAGTTTTCGTACGATGACAGCAGAATGTCCCGTGGCCATATTTATCATGTGCCTACATTCTATATACGGGGTTATTGTACAAGCGTTTATGGTTGGTATGATTTTCGAGAAAATGACACGGCCCAAACATCGTACCCAAACACTGCTATTCTCAAAAAATGCAGTGCTATGCCAAGGCGATATTGAATAGTGCTTAACGTTCCGAGTGGGTAATATGCGTATAAGTCATATTGTCCGAGCGAATATTCGGTTTCAACTCATCAAAGCAAAATCATCGAAAGAAGGTGAAACAATACAACAATACCGAGCTCGAAATTGGCTCTGATGCCTGCTCATCAGATTTATTCTTTATATGGCCACTCATTGTGGTGCATCGTATAACGCCCGAATTGCCACTATATAATTTATCCGCGTCGGATATGATCTAGGAACGGTTTGAAATTGTTGTGATACTCGAGGGTACGGTCGAGTCGACGAGACAAACGTCTCAGGCCCGATCGTGCTATTTGAATACGGAAATATTGTGGGGATATCGCTTTGATCCGGTTGTGTCATACTATAAAGATCGGCAGGGTTATGAAATTGACTATTCGAAATTCAAGGAGACGACCCAGGTTGATACACAATTGTGCTCGGCTAAGGAGTTACACGAATTCTTTAAAATACATGATGAACTGCGAAGTAATAATAAGTCAATTGTTCGATTTTTACGGTACTCGAACCGGATAAACTTGCTTATTTTGTATTCATTTTATATTTATATTGCTTAAACTATTATTTTATGGGTTTTTATTTATATTTTATAGCGACGCAATAAGTCAAAGAATTAAAAATTAATCACGTATATGAATTTACTTTATTTTTGATAAAAGTGCATCAAATTTACATCTTAAAAAATCTTTTTAATCATTTCTTAACCAAAAATTCAATAAAATGTGTTCACGTGACTGATTATTCAGTCACAGGTCAGCTAGTTAATAATTAAAAGAATTAAATTAAAAGAATATTGTATGTATTGTAAAAGAATATCTTTCCGTATCCAAAGTAGGTGCGGAAAGATAAACTTCAAAACTGTGATAAATAGATTAGCTAAGGCTTTTGCCTTAGCTACAATATAGCAATATAGACTAGCTATAGCTACAACTTAAATTTTCTAAGACCAATGTGGACTTACGGTATTTAGTTTTTTGGCTGTACAAGAAAACCAATATGAATATCTCCAGTCATTCCAAGGCAATGTCGTGCATGAAATAGTTAATGCATTGTGGTACATAATAAATGATAACTTTCACAGAGCTCTGAAGATGTATTTCATCCGTGGAGAAATATACAAACACGCGAGAAAACACACATGCAACGTATTAGTCTACACCAAAATGCTGAGATAAGTCGTATGTTGGTTGATACCAAACTAGTAAAACGACTGCCAAGGAAGAAACCTCTTGATCTATCAGATCCAATTCGGATTGGCTAAAATTACAATAAAACTCTAAAGGGGACTAGTCAAAGAGCTACAACGCTCGAATCAAGAATATATTTGAAAGATAAATTACTAGATCATTTGTAATAAATAAATATACGTATATTAAAAAAATATATTAACTTGTTAAAATTCCTTTATTTGCCTTTTGAGGCCATCCAAGTTTGAAGCCAATTTTCAATTTATTCGAAAGCAGTGAATCGGTGACCTGCAAAATCGTGTTGTATCCGTCGGAAGGACTTTTGTAATGAGAGGCCGAGCGTTGTCATGCAGAAGAATAAGTTTATCATGCCTTTACTCATATCCCGCTCGTTTTTCTCGTCATGCAACGCTCAAACGGATTAATTGTAGTCTGTACCGCTCACCCGTAATAGAATCGTCAGGTTGTAGCCGCTCGTAGTACACAATGCCTATTTGGTCCCACCAGATAAACAGCGTAACCTTTGAACCATGAATGTTCATCTTTTGATGTTGAGGTCGATGACAACGATTGGCCGGGCAAAGCTTAGTATTTTTTCTTCTTGATGTTATCGTAGAAGATCTATTTTACGTCACCAGTCACTATCCGATGTAAAAAAAACCTTTCTTGTTTGCCTTTGAAGCAGCTGCTCGCAATAAATAAATCGCTTTTCTACGTCTATTGGTGTCAACTCATAAGGGACCCAATTGCCTTGCTTTTGAATCATGACCATAGATTTCAATCGTACGGAACCTGTTTTATGGGTCACCCCCAATGTACCGGCAAGCTCTTCTTGTGTTTTTTTGGCTGTCCTAAGCGAGGATTATCTCAACACTGAAATTATCATTTTTAAAGTGTCGCAACTATTCCCTACATGATTTATCGGTTGAAGCATTGTCACCGTTAACTTCCACAAGCATTCGATGTGCTTCAGCTGAACTTTTTTCCAATCAAAACAAAAAATTAACACTTCCCGAAAATGCTGTTTAGTTATCACAAAATCCAATATATTCAACACCGTACAAACACGTTTTGTATGAAACTCAAAGCAATACAAACTGAAAGTTAACGGCAGATGTCTAATCTGTCTGAAAGAACGGAAATCAGCTGTCACCATCAAAAAATTATTATAGTCAAAGCCTCTTTTTGAAAACGGACCGAATTAGTTTATATTTCCAATACATAATATGTACTATAAAAAATAACAACTACTATTGGGAACAGTCTAAAACAGCGGTAAAATAAAATTGGAATGTTGTTAGTTTAGAATTCTTAGGGTTTGTATCTAAATTAATTACATAAAAATAATATTGGATGTAAGTTCAGAATAACATTGATTCTAGCGGATTCTTTAGGTGAAAAATGTGATAAATTGGAAGTTGATAAATAATGTTACAAAAATATATTCTTAAAATTCTCTTACAAACTACAATAATATGTAATTTAGAAATTTAAAAATATGACATGAAGATAAAAAGGAGGTCGCTGTTAGAAGAACTGAGTTTTGCAAAAAAATTAAAAAAAAACCTTAGATATAGGTGTATTCCTCTCAAACGGTTTTGGAAACGAAATACTCAGTTAGATTTTATTTATTTATTTATTTATATACAAAAATTTTGAGAACTACACACTACATCTTGAGCCTATAAGCTCATTTATAATGAAATGTGTGGTTCAAACGATATCCAAATTTCTAGTCCTTTGCTTGGTGTTTTTCAGATGTATGCTTAACTGTCTAATGTCGCGGAATTGTTCGGAAAAGGTTTCCTCCAAAATATGAGCTCCACTGCATTCATTTATCTATTTTACAATTGCTGCATGGATTATTTTCGATTAGTTTTCAATTTTATTTTTAGTTTTTTATAGTAAAAATCCTGAACAACTATTTCTACAGACTTTGTGGAATTACAATTAAAAATTATATCAAATTTAAAAAAATAATTTTTTTATTTAAAATACAAAGAAAAAAAACATCTTATTGACACGAAAATAAATAGAATAAAAAATAAAAATAAATAATAATTTGAAAATAAATAGGTTGGATGACTTCCGATAAATATTTTGAAAGATTAAATTTAACATTTATGTGCAAAATTTCTTCAACGTTTTGTACTCGTTATCATTAACATCCCAAAATGGGACACTCTGTATAATGCAATCTATACATTACAGAATCAATAAGTAGTGTTAGTGAAATTAGTTGAAATATTTAGAAATTGATACATGATATCAGACAAATATAATATGTAACTATAGTTAAATTAATATTTCGCTAAAAATGTTTATTTTTCTTTCTCTGGCAAACTCAACAACATTGTTCATACTATTGGTGGATTTGCTGGAGACTGAAACAATAAGCATTTGCAGTGAGGTATTTATTTCAGTGTAGGTATGTTTTAATAAATTATGGATAAGTATGTTAGTATGAGAATAGAAACAGATGAAATATATAAATATGTATGTACACACGTAATCTGTACTATCAGTAATATCTAGCTATGTATATATCTTCAATTAATTTAAAGTACCACTGAATTTTACTGTTTACAAATACAAATTTATAATCCTAATTGGGAATAAATGCATTTATTAGTTCTTATTATCTAGATGATCCACTAGCCAAGATGAAACACTGTATCAATACATAATCACATTATATCATAAAATATATTGTCGTAAGAAAACTACTCATATATACAACGTAATCTTATTCCGTTATTACCATTAAGTGCATTATTGCTTAAAGGAGACTATGTAGTGCGCTAGTGTCACGCAATCCATATCGTAATTTAAAGGTGTTCCACTATATGCAGTAAGAATCACACATATAAACATCTTTAACAAAAATATTTATACGTGATATTTATAGGTTTTCTTATTTTTGACGAAAAAATTTTCTATTTTTTATTGTTATTAAAAACTGAAAAAAAAAACTTAAGTTGTATTTGTTAACTGTCTAATTTGCACACCATTGACTGTGTGAAGTAAACTGGAAATTCCAGTTTTTGCAAAACAGTATTGGTTTTGTATCTTATATAGATATCGTTGCTTTATACATACAAACGTCGACATAATTTTCATATAAATAATAAATAAGACACAATATTTAAAAAGGCATTGGCTGCTTTCTTTGTTTGTTTTGTTATATTCCGTCCCAACACATAAACAGTTTAGTTGTTGATGAACCTGTTTTATTTTTTCTCGTCTCGTGTGTACGGGTTTGAAGAAAATTGCTTAGTTCTTTTTAAATAAGAAAATAAAGTTAAAATTAAACTCTTTACTAATTTATTTCATACCAATTACATATTATTTTGATAAGACGACATCATTTAATAGATAGCTGGTAGATTTTGATAAATAAAAAAACAAACAAGAATTGAATGAAAAAAGGAATTTAAAGTGTATAATATCTACAAATATGTACGTAGAATACTTACGTATTATTTAGTAAAAAACCGCATAGTGTATTGTAAACCTATTTATGTTTACATATATAGATACATATACTTGTACAAATCAAAGGAAAACAATATTTTCAGTAAAATCAATTCGTGTTAAAAAAAATTATGAACAATTTTCACGTACTGAAAAGCATATGTGTAGGTACCTGTAATTTATTTTCGAAATATACACACGCAACTACATTCTAATACTGTAAGTTTTTAGTATATTGACCGCTTGTTTCTTTTGCATCGTGAAAGGAAGTAAAACTATTTTTTAATATAGAATTTTCCGTTTCCGTATCTCTTGCAAGGTCTTTGAAATGTTCTGTACATTGAGAATATAATATATACATAGGTAATTTATGATTGTCTATTTATATTTTGTATTTCCTTCATAATCCATCCATCATTTTTGCAAGATTAATTGCCACTATATAGAGTTGGTAACAAACCCTATTATTTACCGCCTTATCTTGACACTCAATGGGTTACTATTTTCTCACAGTTTATTAGCAATATTGTTTGCATTGGATTTTGGATCTTGCATGTAACATAAAGAATTGTTTATCGGCAACATACGTTATAAAATATTTGATATTCTTTTAAGATTACTAATGCGATTTATAATTATAACAATACAAAATAACAATTTTCACTATTAACAAGTAAATCATTCATTTTAGAATAATTTTTTCAAAATTATATAGTTGCATTTCCTTAAATATTACTTCCCAGCAGGAAAGCCGTTAACGACACACTAATGAGTCATCGGCGATAGCCAATCGCGCCTGTTTATTTGTTTATGACCAGGCTGAGACGAATCGTTTATGACATGGCCAAGATGAGGTGAGAAGTCATAGACGAATCGCATGTGACATGTCTGAGATGAATTGTGTGTGATATATCTGAAATGAATAGTGTATGATATGTCTACCATAAATTTATGTACGTGTGCATATACTATATAACATTTTATTTAAATGAAGATTAATGTATTTATAATTTATTTTTATAAAAATTGAAGCACATATAAACAATTTTATAAGAATATAGGCTGCCGCCTTAAAAACTATTCTCTCTCCGGAACATGTGTTAGTATTTCAAATGGTTGCACTTTGCATATTTGTCAAATATAAAGAAAAAAGAAAAAAACTTTGGTTCTGTTAAAATTGTCCAAATAAACAATTACAAAATGTTTACCTACAAATTCGACAAACAAAATATTAAAACAGTATATAAAAATTAAAATAATATCAATGATGCGCCATACTTAAAAGTGAGTAATTTGATGAGAAACATCGAAGAATTTTCATACATGTTTCGCTTAAGACACTGACATGAAAAAAGAAGTGTATTTGACATGTCTCACACTTGTCGTCGAATATGGATAGTCATTGGACGAGTCATTTGAGAAACATGGCAACAATAATTGTTTTATTATTCGAGCACTATCCGGTGCCGAATGGGAAATTTCTACTAAAACTGCAGATATTATTCACTAGTGTCGCTATACCATAATAATTAAAAATAAATGCATCCATAAAACAAACATTTATCACCTAAAATTTACTAATTCACATTTATTTTGACATGACGTTATAAACAAGAATTCATGTTGCTGCGTTTTAAATTTTTATTGTAAGATTAAGTTTCTAATATGTTCAGGGGTTTTCCAATAAATAGGTAGAGCAAGCCGATAGCGGCTCTCGATAAATACGTAGAGCAATCAATTTTTAATTGAAAAGTTAAGTGAAAAATAGTATTTTGGAGTTAAATAAATTAATTATATGCAAAAATAGCGCGCTAAATATAAGTTTTGACATAGAAAAATGGGTGTTCCGGATACATCTATCCGGCGCTAAAAAAAAATACGGCTAAATGTTATTTATCATAAATAAATAATTTAGTCAACATACCATCAAAAATCGGCAGAAAACTATTTTTATACATTTTATACAGATTTAGAAAAAAAGGTAAGAAATGGAAAGCCTTTTGTAAACAATAGCTCAGACGCATGTTGCCTAATTTCAAACAAGGCTATTGCAGTATTTATGAAAAGTATTCTAGATAAAATTTCAAATAAAAAAAAAACAATTGTAGTTGTCACTAAGGCCCTTTCCCGAACATCGACTTATTACAGACTTATTGACTTATTTGACTCCATCTTACAACACAAAAATCAATTTCTATTCTATGGAAGTAAAAATGTTCGTAACATGTTATTGGTCGTTGTCACTAGATTTAAAAAAAACTGAATTTAGTCAAGACACATTTCTGGAGACATTTCTGTGTAGACATACTTATTCAAATAAGTCTCCTCGCAAGGTGACTAATTTGAATAAGTCGGTGTCCACAAATAAGTCGGTGTTTGCGAAACAGCCTAACTATCATTTTCAATAATTATATTGAAAGGCCAACATCGTTCAAAACATCAAGATATAAAATAAATTTAAATATCATCGACAAGGTATAGTATTATTGTTATTATTCATTCGGATGATTTATTAGGCGTGCAAGTAAAAGCTCTGCTTTTTTGGTCAAATTCTACTTTATTGAAAATATAATTGTTACAAAGATTAATTATCGAAATATTGCCATTACTATCTTGTCTTTTCTTTTGCCATTTATCAGGTAGATGGTAAATGCCTTCGCTATAGAAACTTGGTGGTTTTGAAGGAAAATGGTAATCTAGTCATTTTTGCACATCTTCAACTTTCGTGCACCGCTGGTCTTTCAAATATGATGAAATTGATCTTAATAAGTGATAGTCAAAGGAAGCCAAGTCTGGAGAATACGCCGCATGCCATAAAATTTCCAAGCCTTAGGAGACGATATATATGGACGAGCGTTGTCATGCAGCAATATCACCTTCTGTCTTCCTTGGCACTTGGTAACGTTCAGCTGTAACAGTTTGACCAGTTTACAGAGGCTCGTAGTAAATGACTTCTTTCCAATTACAGCAGACACGCAGTAACACTTTTTTTGACATGAACATTCATTTTGTAACTAATGTTGATGGCTGGCTTGGATCAATCCATGAGTTTCTGCGTTTAGGATTATCGAACAAACTCAACTTTTCATCACCCGTAACGATTTTGTGCAAAAAATGTCTTTCTTTTGTACCGAGAAGGCAAATTCATGCAGACCTCAACTCTTCGGTTTTTGTTTTCCTAAGTCAGTTTATGAGGAACCCATTTTCCTCCGTATTTTTTCCATTGCATGCAATCGAAGCGATATTGCTTGGTGAGTAACTCCTAACTGTTCTGCAAGCTCTTTTTGAGTTTGACCCGGACTTTTATCCAATATAACTCTACGTTCTTTGTCTTCTAATTGTTTTGCTGCTGCTGGACGTTGATTGTCCTCAAGACTAAATTTGCAATCTTGCAAACCATTTTTTTACTGCTATTGAATTACTCACAGAATTGTCACTTATAGTCGAATTAATCAATTCCATAGCTTGAGCAGCATTTTTTTCATTTGTCATTGCATCATTGCATTCTACACATAATGCAATGACGTAAATGTTGTTTATCGACATTCGTCTGCAACTAACTTCAGAACCGAGTTTCTACCTGCGCACCTAAAACGGCCCGTGTTATTAATTTCATATTCGTATGAAAGCAGCCAGCAAATAGATACTCGAAATAAAACTAATTGGTGTTAAAAGCTAAACTAAATTTTTGAATAACTTCATATAGTGTACAAATGGAAAGGCGTAGAAGTAGTCTAATACGCCTTCCATAGATTTTTTGTTTGTTGTTTATTAGAAATAAGTTTCTCAAGAAATAAATAATGTTTCTTATTAAGTTAATTAAAACAGTTTTATAAATCCAATTTATTCTCGTATAAAGAACAAAAAAAAAACAAAATAATATAACAAAAAAAACGGTAAGCAAGCGAACTACAGGTGAAGTTAATTATTTACTTACGATATTTCGTTTACGTGTCGCTTTGGTGACAGTCACAAACCTATTGTACCATAAAAGTAAATGTTAGATTAAGAAGAGTGAACAAAGAAACTTAGTGTTGTACTTATACATGTATTGCTCCTTCACCGAGAGTTCGTGTAATCGGTGTCTTTATTTAACATCAGAACGAAGCTCGTACCTAATACTAAAGTGGTTTGTTTAAGAAACACAAAAATGATGCAACAAAATTGATCGATACATTTCTTTAACAAACTTCTCTTTTTAGTACTAGCGAGCTCTTATAATTACGATACTGGCTTTTTTCCAAATTTTTCAGCCGCTGAAAAATCCAATTGAAGGGAGTAAAATAATAGGTATACATAATTTTAATGAAAGTGAGTGTATCCATGCCAAAAAAAATGAAATGTCAGAAAAAAGTTGTTGCTAAATATAGCTGCTTGCTTTTCTAGCAGTTAATCGAGCAAGATGAATTCAATTTTGATTCTTTTTTTGATATCTCCGACTTTTTTTTATAAAATACAGTCAAAAGGAATATTTTTATGCAAATTAAACAAAAACTTTGTATTCTAAAACTATTTGAAGTGATTTGATAACCGTTTCAGGTAATTTTTAACATTTTTATTGGTACACAAAATGTTTGTTTACCAACAAAATGAACATGACATTTGAAAAATTGTGTTGTCTCATTCGTTTTACTTGTTTCTGTCCTTTTACCTCTTACCCTTTACTTTTTTTACAGCACTTTTTCCAAGCCAGTGTCATAATACCATAAATGTCGTAGCTCAAAATGGATGGTTGCGATTTTCCTGCAAAGCAATAACACTGTTGCGTTTGAATTCAGTTTCGATAATTTTTTTAACTGTGACGTAAAACGATATACTTCCGTAGGCTTGTAAATAACATAACAGACTGACGCTTGTCAAAAAATGCCGTTTGTTGGCAAGTAGGCAACACTTTGACCCCTGTATGGAAAACATTTGCTGAGATACTGAATACTCAATAAAGTTTTGCAAATTCACTATGATATCGCACAATTTCGTTAGTTCTGAATGTGATTATGGTTGAATATCGAATGGTTTCTTTAATTGTGGTTTGACATTTACGGTTTTTTTCCTTTACTGAACAAGGAGAATTAATTTTTAAAAATAAAAAAAAATGCGTTGTTGTTCCCTGGTGGTCATCGTTTTGCGGAGTGTGTGGTGGTAGTAGTATGGTGGAAGTATCTCCTAAACCTTTAAAAAAATAAAAACAAACATTTTGTGTGACTATTTGGCAAAACTACTCAATAACGAATATTCATAATATCCCAAAGTTCATATAATATTTTCTCTGACAAATTTACTAAGATCATCTTAGAATAACAGGTCAACCCGCTTAACCAACACATACTTTCCATGTCAGTTAAAATCATAGCATACAGCAGGTGTTGATAATATAAGAAATGTACGCTAAATATTGTGTTTCAGAATATTAACGGTGTACTTGGTGTTATATCACGAATCGCATGAGGCAAAGAAAATTTATTTTGAAAAAAAATCCTTTGCTTATGTACGATTTACATGTTCCAATTTTTTTTCCAGTAAAAAATGAAGGGTTAAGTATATTACGATTTTCGTTTGCAAGAGGAGCACGAACAAATTTCAGTAAAATAAAATTCGATTTTTTTCTTTTTAATTTGAGCAAATGTTGGTTACATATGGCTGACTCTTTTTTACTAGTAACTTTTTGTTATTTGCATGCAGCTCTACTTTTCAGTAAAAAATTTGTTGGGGAAAAAAATTGGAACATGTAAATCGTGCATTATAATGAAAACACAGTATACAAGTACATAAACACAGTAAAATATTTAAAAAATGGCAGTTTGATTTCGCAGATTTTATAGAGGTGACGATAATACACTGCGCTAAAAAAACGGAACAGAATTTTTTTTCGAAAAAATACCCAGATTTGAACGCTTGTATCATGGTGAAATAAAACTTTTAAAAAAAAAATTATTTTGCTTATAATTGAAGGAAATTTTGTCTTCTTTTCTATACTGGAATCCGTTTTATTTTATTTTGTTTTGTATGACTTTTTGCGCAAAATAAAATTGTCTAAAAGAAAATCATATGCTGCCGTTTGAGAGCAAAGAAAATTTATTTTGAAAAAAAATCCTTTGATTATAATGAAAACACAGTATACAAGTACATAAACACAGTAAAATATTTAAAAAATGGCAGTTTGATTTCGCAGATTTTATAGAGGTGACGATAATACACTGCGCTAAAAAAACGGAACAGAATTTTTTTTCGAAAAAATACCCAGATTTGAACGCTTGTATCATGGTGAAATAAAACTTTTAAAAAAAAAATTATTTTGCTTATAATTGAAGGAAATTTTGTCTTCTTTTCTATACTGGAATCCGTTTTATTTTATTTTGTTTTGTATGACTTTTTGCGCAAAATAAAATTGTCTAAAAGAAAATCATATGCTGCCGTTTGAGACTGTAAACGAACTTGCTCGATATTTCATTCCCAAACCCAAATTAGCCGTTTTATAGAGAATTTAGAAACCTTGAATCAATGCTGTAGAAATTTCTTACGACGACTCCTTGTCGATATAATGAAGTTTTAGCGAGAAACATATCAAAAAGTGTATAAACATTACTTTATTTTATCTTGCAAACTAAGCACATTCTCAGCAGTCTCTCTTATACATTTGCAGGAACTCCGAGATGCTTTACAGTAAAAATGGCAACAATTCACCATGTATATAACAAATACTCAATGTTTTTAATATGCAACGGCGTATTTATGAAGTAATGGGGGCTAGAGAAGGTAGCACGTGATATTGAAAATTCCATTTTGTTCGTAGATTTTAGTTTTATTACGTTTGAATAAAGTTTAAAAAGATTTGTGTGCAATATACCTTTTGAAGTAAATCAGATATTTTAGTGTAAAAACTTATTTTCTCCTTGATCTTGAACCACCAAAATTACGCCTGATATGTGTGCCTCATTTTTTGGTTACGTTTTTTGCTAAAACTTCAATAAATCAACAAGGAGTCATCATAAGAAATTTCCATAACATCGTTTTCAAGGTTTCAAATTTCTCTATTAAACGGCTAATTTGGATTTGGGAACGAAATATCCACCAAGTTCGTTTACAGTCTCAACCGGCAGTATATTTTTTTTCTTTTAGATAGTTTTATTTTACGCAAAAAGTCATACAAAATAAAATAAAATAAAACGGATTCCAGTACCGAAAAGAAGACAAAATGTCCTTCAATTATAAGCAAAATTATGTTTTTTTTAAAAACTGTTATTTCACTAAGGTACAAGCGTTCAAATCAGGGTATTTTTTCGAAAAATATTTCTGTTCCGTTTTTTTTGGCGTTGTGTATAAGTGAAAAGTTGTGTGAAAAATGATTAACTCGTATAGCACTGGAACCACTCATACAGGAGCAAGAATCGGTTGCCTTGTATATAGAACCTACCCCAACAGAAAAATATTCATATTATGTACATGAAATATATGAACCTTTTAGTTGTTAATTAATTATAATTAATGAGTTTTCCGCGATTTTTCCAAAGCTCAAAAGCATGAGAGTAAAATACTAAGCGAGAATAATAATTGTGAAATACTAAAATAATAATATAGATAATAAAACAAATTTGAACTAATTCTACAGGGTTATCCAATTCGAGGTTGATAAAGTAGAAATCTGTATACCGACATTTGTCAAAGATAAACGTCAAGTACGCTGTCATTTATTTAGTTGACATTCTGCCATTTAAGAATATGGAGCAACATACGCAGCAGAACATACGCAAATTGGGTGTTGGAAAAACAGGCCGTCGATGCTGATTTTTCGAACAAAATTTTCTTCAGTGATGAAGCTCATTTTTGGCTTGGTGGATACGTTAATAAGCAAAACTGTAGAATTTGGGGCTCAGAAAATCCACAATTGATTGTAGAGAAGCCATTACACCCGGAAAAAGTCACTGTTTGGTGCGCATTGTGGTCTGGTGGTGTGATTGGGCCGTATTTTTTTGAGAACAACCATGGACGAACCGTTACCGTCAATTCTGAGCGCTATGGCCGCATGTTAACCGATTATTTTTTTACAAAAATCGAAGATTATGATCTTGACGATATGTGGTTCCAGCAGGATGGAGCAACCAGTCACGTAACACGAGCAAATCGAGATCTTTTGCAAGAGAAATTTCCTGGACGTTTGATTTCGCGATTGGCTGATGTCAATTGGCCTCCAAGATCCTGTGATTTAACGCCTTTGGATTTCTTTTTGTGGGGCTACGCGAAAGATCGTGTTTACGCAAACAATCCTCAAACTCTTGACGAATTGAAAACTAATATTCGTAAGGTAATGGCCGAGATACCGCCCGAAATGTGCCGAAAAGTCATTGAAAATTACCTCAAAAGAATCAAGGCCTGTAAGAAGTCCCGTGGAGGACATTTGAATGATATCTTGTTTAACTAAAAATGGCAAGGATCAATCTGTAAAATGAAATAAAAATTACAATACATTCCGAATATTTTGTGTGCTTTTTTTAAGTTTACTTTATCAACCTCGAATTGGATAACCCTTTATTTAACTGGTGGTTTTTCCATTTTTTTGTGCTTTTTGATTTTTGTGCTCTTTGATGATATCTTTTTCTTCATTTTTCTAATCAATTTTTAATTTAACAATTATTAAATATATAGGATATACGCTCTGAAGACGAATAGGAATCCTGTTCGAAACGTCGGTAAAATAAATAAATAAGGTTTTATTTATACATAGGCTAATCCAGAAAAAAGATTTATTTTTACAAAATTCGACAAAGGATGAATTCGACAAAGATTGAAAGAAACTTAAAAATTAAATTTTCAACCAGCAAAGATTGACCATGTTGGTTATCTGAAATTTAAGCATTGGTAATGTTTTTTGATTATACAAGACAGCTTTACCAAAAGTCTGGTATGTTGTATTTTTCGGATTAGAGAAGTATGATGCATTCGACATTTATGTACATTCGTCGTAAAAGAAAGTTGGGTATTGGACACAACATATACACCCCACAACATATACATCCATTTTTTTCATTGAAGAACATTCAAATAAGAATTCCCTTACAAACAAATTGAACATTTATGAGTTAACAACATAGACATGCAGCATTCTGGCAACCACTCTTTTTCCCTGAAACTGATCGCAGACAATTTTTTTATGTTCAGTATCTCTTACAATAAATGCCATTATATAGTTGGGGTAGAATTACAGAAGGTTGTTAGAAAGGTGATTTATCACCTGTCACATAATCGGTCATCACAATTATCACCGTAATTTAATTTTGGTGATAAACATTTTGAACAATCACTTCAAAATTCTAAATAAATTTAAAGACAATTAAAAAAAATATTTTAAGGAGTTGCGACGATTTATGCGATGGTGTACACATTAGTACAAACTACTTTTCCGAACTAGCACTTAACTATAGTTCCGGTAGGTAAGAATGTTTTCCTTTTACATTCTTAAGTGTGTAAGAGTTTCACACTCTTTTGGTGGGTGGCCCATGTTAGACCACCCATCTTCAGATGTTTAAATCCACTTTCTTTAAAAAAATATAATAAAAATTAAATAAAAAGATACACAGAGTACGTTTCGAAAAAATACTGTTTCAGACTTCGGCGTTATAGCGAAAAAATTTTAGGTGGTAAACCTGCAAAGATCCTAGGGTCAAATATTTTAATGATTACTGTTTGGAGAAGCTGTGCAATGGTAACGCACTTATTACAGTGGCACAAAACGAAATATTTCTGGACATTGTATTTTATTTTCTGTAAACGGAATTCAGAAGATGTTTCGTCTTCTGCAATTTTATTTTGTAATCAATACTCAAGTATCGCTACTTCCAAGTTATTTCGATTTTTATGGAACAGTTGTTGGAACTAAGTTCCACAGTCAAGTTATATTTTATTACAAGTTTTACTATGAACTGTGGAACAAAAACCCATAACTCATCGAACTGGATATTTTTGAGTTCCATGTTTTCCATGAAATATATCAAGAACGTAACGAAAGTTGGAACTGTCAAAATGAGTTCCATTTTATTATACTTGGGTAGTTGGCTACAATTATGGAAGAAGTTAGTACCACACTTTCGTGTATGGTGAGGATGAAAACGTATTTATTTTAAGTTTGTTTTATTTAAAACCTAATTTGAAAATGAAATAAATATTTCTGTAATGCATTTTTATAGGCATTATGTAATAGTCAAAATAAACCATACCTTGTGTCACTGTATAATTGGGTGTTAAACAGTGACCTAGTAGGAGATACTCGAAAACTATATAATATTGGTTAAAGAATATCGAAGGTAATTCGCTAGACGTAAGGCCTTTTGCATTATTATTGTTGATTTTATTACTTTAAAAAAAGTGTATCATTTTTAATGAACTGCTTTATTTTAAAAGAAAGTCAAATTAATTATTTAGTCAGTTGCAGATAAACTCGTATACATTACACTTTCATTTGTAAAATAAAATAAATAGTAATTACGAACATTTTCGACCTCGAGGTTTTTGCAGATTTACCTTTCGCTAACCTTAATCTAAACGCCAAAGAATGAAAAAAAGTTTTTCAAAAAGTTATCCATGTGGGAGTATCTTAAGTTGTTATATATAAATTAATGGTTTAAATGATTTTTGGCGGAATTCAATCCATCGCAGAGTAGGTGTGAGCTTCTATAGAAGCGTTCGTTTTTCACGAATATTTTGAAAAATAGCTCTTTTTATTTATTTATAAAAATTTATGAAATAAAGAAATACGATTAAAAAAGTTCGAGGTGAAATTTGCAAACCATCAAACACTAATAAAATCACAATGATTCCCATAATCAAACTAAATCAGCCGGAATACTAAAACGTTTCAATATGCGAGGAAACCTATAACTTGCAGTCAAATTGATTGTCTGGGAGTTTCAACTCAGGAAACTAAAGTTATTATATGTAACGACTATACCCAAAATTTCACGCGAATCCTCACCTGCCCCGGCTTGTGGGACTGTCTACACAGCCTCCTGTCTTCCATACATCATCACAGCCTCTTTGTGTAACAAATGAGAAGATCAATATCGTATTGCTTTAATAAAAATTATGAAGAAGATAATCCAAATTTTTAGGTTATAATTTTGAATATCCATTTTCATCCATTATTTAAAGCATATTGTTTAATTATTAATTTATAATTAAAATTCATGCAAATATATAAAAAAGTGGTATACGGATCAAAATCTTCTTAAATATAAATCCTGCCAACTTCACAACTAAAGATGGATTGGTATTTTTTTTTTCTATAGTAAATTATTTTTTAAATAATTAAGCATAAATTGGTTGGTGTGGGAAAATTAGATGTTTCTGATTCTAATCTAGGAATAGTTTTTTTTTCTATTGATAACTATGCGATCTGTTTTGGAGCTCTAGGCTCACCCTGCTCTTCTGCGGTTATGCTTTTTACGTCCTTACTTTACGCCTCCCGCTCAACTTGAGGACGTACGGCTTTAGGGCTGATTTAAGACCATCTAGCACATTACAAGCTCCAAACCAGCCTATACTGGCATGGAAGATGGGTCGGCCCATGAGTTTTGCACACCGACAGGGGGTCATAGATGTGTTACATTTCACCACAGATTTGTTCTTACTAAAAGTAATCTGTTGATGAAATTTAACTTTGCATCCTGCCCCTTTCGGGATTCTAACCCGGTACCTCCCGATCCAAACGCCAATGCTTTAACCACTGTTCCATTTGGTTATTTTAAAATAACTGAAGAAGGAATATATCCGAAATCGCTCCTTTTAAGAATCAAATATTCAAATTTATTATCACTATAAGGAAGAATTAATAAATATTGTTAAAAGTAAAAAAAAGCTAGTTTTTATTTATAATTAATGGTCATAGTTTTAGTATATTTTTTAGATGGTTTATTTAAAATACCATTCTAATAGTGATAAGACTAAAGATAATTATTAATATATTCGAATTTACCTGAAATTATATGAATTAAAGACTTGTTTATTAATTAAGTATGTGAAGTAATTAAAAATTAATAAAGAGAACCAGCTTGAAAAGAGTATTTGAATTTTACGAGTGAAAATAGTTGTTTTATTTCAAGTGGCTTAATTAAAATACAACCACTGTATACAGAAACTATGTCACCATATACACAACCACGAGTGGTTCATACATCATTCAAAGTCCACGTCCAACGTAAATGATGTCGCAACATAAAATATTAACATTTAATCAAATGCCAATTATACATTTTTCATTTTTTTCACACTCATGCACAAAAGAAGGTAATTTAATACAATAATTTTAATTCATAGTCAAAATATAGTTAGCAACAAAAAGTTTACAACAAAAAGGAATTTTTACCCCACTTTGTACCCAACTGCTCAGTTGGTTAATCCACTCTCTAGCGAGGATGGCTCAAAGGATTCTGGGGTGAGCCAACCATTGCAATGACCATTCGATTGAAGTTCAAAAATATCTAGATCACCACCTAGACAAACATTCGCTACTCAGCAGGATATCGAACATGTTGAACTACGCAGAAGTGAAATGTGAAATGATTGAGTGACTGAGTGAAATAGAAAAAATGACGTCACAACTTAGCAACGAAATCGTTAAGCTAAAGAAAGAATTGCCTGTACTAACGCTGAGTTCAATACAGATGATGAGGAACTTGCAAGAGAAACTGATTGGATGCACAAATAGAAGAAAAGACCAAGGAAAAAACCAAGAGCAGAATTCTCGCTAGAAGTTGGGGAGCACTCTCAAGCAAAAGTTAATGAAACTGTCGAACCAGTGTCTGTACCTCAACATCACCAGCAACAAGAACAACGCAAGGTTGCAATGAAGAATAAGGCTCCACTTCCAATTAATGTGATAAGCATTACTGAGTTTGCGAATATCCAGAATCTGGAAACAATGTCCACAAACGATTATATGTAGACTAGTGGCACTAAACAATAATGTTTGGAAGATAAACACGAGAGATGCCGATGCATACAGAGCTTTAGCCGCAAAGCTCACTGAAGAAGATAAAAAGTGGTATACATATGAAGACAAAAATAACCGAGAAATTAAGGTTATGGCAAGAGGTCTGCATCCCACCAGCAAGAGGATATAATAGAAGACCTCAAAATGAAAGAACTGTAAATTGAAGATGCAGTAAATATGTTAAACGAGAGAAAGTTGAAAATAGTCAAGGCACAAAGATCATTAAAAGAGGGCTCCAGCTATTCATGCTGTAATTCAACAAAAGTGAAAATATTGAAAATATATTTAATATCAAAGCAATACTTAATGAGGGTTAAAATAGAACCACTGAAAAAGAATACGAGATTAATACCTCAATGCAAGAAATGCCAAGGTTATAACCACACCCAAAGATATTGCGGGAGAGACGTTAGGTGCGTAAAATGTGCCGGCAGACAAATCGCGAAAGGCTCAAACCGAACCCGCACGGTATATAAATTGTAAAGGACAACTCCCAGCCAACTACAGAGGATGCAAAGTAGCGGTACAACTGCAAAGATTAAAGAAATAAAACACGCCAATCGACTCAAAATAGTAACGTTATAAGAGACAGAATTCCAATTACAACTAGAGTGCCGACACAACCAGAGCCCATAAGACCAGAGAGGAGATGCCACTCGCAGATAACGCAGCAGTTATCTAATACGGTTAAAGAAAATGCACTGGAAAGGATATTTCGAAGTATAGAATGAATAAATCACTTATAGAATTGTTATTTGGAACGCGTAAAGATTACCACAGCATATTCTAGAGCTAGAGAAATTTTTCTAAACTTAGAAAAAATAGATATATGTCTTGTATCGGAATTTACTAAAATACGTGTCTATGAATGCTAGCATGCTATTCATCCATCATCAAATAATATTAAACATTATGAAGTGCCCGGCATTGAAGAAGATGAAGAATTATACAAGTTAAAACATTAAAAGTTGAATCAATCGATAAAAGGAACCTCACTATCTCCTATATTTACTGTCCCCACGCCATCAATTAAAAAGTGAGGACTAAAGTCGACTTTTTAAATCATTAGAACCAAATTTTATCATAGGCGGTGATTTTATTGCAAAGCATAGAAATTGGGGATCTAGACTTACAACCTCTAAAGGGAAAGAGTTATTTAATGCAGCTCGCGAGAACAACTGTAAATTTTTCTCTGGCGTTAAACCAATATATTGGCCTGCTGACCTACATAAAATTCCAGATCTTCTTGACTTATTTGTAATAAAAGGAGTTTTAGAGGACTACACGTGCATTGAAAATATTGAAGGACTATCATCTGACTACTCACCTGTGATCATGACTCTGAGTACAATGATAATAAAAAAAGATAATTCACCTAAATTAACAAACAATAAAACCAATTAGGATCTATTCAAGAAATTTAGAGAAGGTGCAGCGGAAGATCAACTAGAAGCGTTTCATAACAATATCCAACAAGCAGCTTGAGAAAGTTTCACGATTTATTATACCAACACTACAATGAAACATAACTTTCCTCTTAAAGTCAAAGAGCTACTTAAAGAGAAACGGAAAGCTCACAAAATCTGGCAGCAGACTAGCACCTCAACACAAAAATATTCTTAATTTTTTGTGCAATAGATTAAAACAACTAAAGGCGCCTTTAAAGCGATGCTACATACACATATCTACGGACGACTTCTTAAAACAGATTTGGCATTTATGAATTAATTACAGCATATTTTTGACTTAAATTAATGCGATAATATGTAAAATATCTTAAACTAGTAGCTAAAATAATAAAATTGCAATTATTTAATAATTTTAATTGCAAAATAATCATTTTTCTATTTAGCCGTTTCTAGAAACGAATTTGCTCTGGATGGTATAATTTTACACGTGAACGAAAGCACAAAAATCTAAAATCGATTTCCGAACTCATCAAAAAATTTTAAACGATTTTTTTCTCTGTTGTGTTTTTCTTTGATTGTCAAAAAAAAATGTCAAAAATTTCAAAGAAAAATTTATTTTTCATTAATTTAATATTTTTATTAAAAGCTCATCATGAATATGGTATGGTAAACTTATTTAATTTTAAAATGAATAGAAGTGGCGGTATAAACATTCAGCTCAAAACAAAATATAAAGAATTGTTGTTGTAAAAATCGTCTGTATTTTTTTCTTGTATGTGGCGAGGCAAAATAAATTTACGCACGAATCGTCTGTAATTAGATGTGTATGTGGCAACGCTTTTATGATTTTTGTTCATTCGTTCGCTTGCTCATTTTTTCGACCAATCACCTTGTGGAACAGTTCAGAAGAAAAAAATCGTAATTTTTGAGCAATATGATTGACCGAAAAAATTGCCAGAACGACAAACGAACGAACACCAACCATAAAGGCGCCATAATAAAGGAAATAAAGAACGAAAGCATAAATAAGCGACTTCGAGGATTTTCTGAACTAAAGGATGACGATTACTCGCTTTGGAGAACAACGAAGGGACTAAAAAGAATCAAAACGCATCTGTATCACCTATCAAAAACGTTGACGGATCCTGGGTTACAAGTGACAAAGAGAAAGTCTCTCTATTTTATGCTTATATACAAACAGCAATTGAAAATACAACAGTCGTAAACAAAGTAGATGATCTTAACATGCATGTGACCTAATTGGAACTTAAAACTGAAATCAATAATAATCTAAGTATAAGAAAAGCTCCAGGTTATGACTTAATTACTGTGCAAATTGTGAAAGCAATTCCTGAGAAAGGTTTGCGTAAATTAATTCAAATAATTAATCGAGCCTTCAGAATGATATATGTTCCACGACAATGGAAGGTGGCCGAAGTATTAATGATTCCCAAACCAGGTAAACCAGGAAACGATAAAATCTCATATAGATCAATATCACTACTTCCAGTCATAGCAAAAAGAGACTCACACCTATAATAGAAGAGAGACGCTTAATTCCACCACACCAATTTGGGTTTAGAGAAAATCACTCTAAAATTGAACAAGTTCACAGAATAACGTATGTCATTTTCTTAGATGTAGCTCAAGCTTTCGACAAAGTTTGGTACAGCTTGAATACTGCACGAGATCTGCCTAAGCAGTTTTATCAAACTCTAAAATCCTACATAGCAGATCGACACTCCAGAATCAAATTTGAAAACGAGTACTCTGAAATAAAAAGAATATCAGCAGTTATAACACCAGGTAGGTATTACAGTAGCAACATTTGCAGACGAAACAGCTATTCTAGCGGTGAAACGGTGAGCAACTGGACTAAAACTGGCGCATCTTATTTAACGAGATCAAATCACTACTTGTGAACTTTACAAATCGAAATGAAAACTGTATTTCCGTGGTTCTCAACTCAAGCCAAATTCCATATGCAAATACAGCTAAATACCTTGGCATGACCCTCGATGCTTAGCTAAGATGAAAAGAACACATAAAGAAGAACATCAAGTATAGGAGAATGTGCTGGCTCATGGGTCCAGCATGTGCTGGCTCATGGGTAGAAAATCTTAACTGGTTAATACACAATAAATTGC
The DNA here is from genome assembly GCA_947310385.1 of Nephrotoma appendiculata. Taxonomy (NCBI): domain Eukaryota; kingdom Metazoa; phylum Arthropoda; class Insecta; order Diptera; family Tipulidae; genus Nephrotoma; species Nephrotoma appendiculata. The sequence continues at coordinate 106,778,283 of OX371225.1, forward strand.
TTCTATACGGGCAAATGCTAAAACCAGTATGGACCTTTGGTATCCATCTTTGGGGCTGTGCCAAGAAAACCAATGTACAAATGATACCATGCTTCCAAAATAAAATGCTGCGAGGGATTGTTAATGCCTCATGGTACATTAAAAGTCACCACCTTCATAGAAACTTCAAGATGGAATACGTCACCGGTGAAATAAAGAGCCAAGCAAGGAAACACGAACAGCGATTATCTCAATATGAAAATGAAGATATCCGCCGTATTTTGGCCCCAACAATAGAGCGAAGAGACTCCAAAAGAAACCGTTGGAGCTGGGCAGTTCTAATTAGAATAAGAAAGTATTGCAAAATGAGTAAGCAATAGGTTACTCATCATAATCCGAGAAACTAATTTAAGACAGATAAATTATTAGATGATCTCAGAATCAGTTGTAATATTGAATAAATAAATAAATAAATTTATTAATTAAAAAAAAAAAATCGGAATAATCTGGCTAATTTTAACTAGAAATTAAAAGAACATCATCAAGAACTTCGCAACGATAAACATAACAAAATACGGATGCAGCGCTATCCAAACTGCTCAATTTATATAAATATACGCCGATAACAAAAAATCTTCCAGAATTCAAAGGCGACCAAAATGAGGTCTATTTTTTATAGAATCGGTCGACAAAACCTTAATAAATTGTGCAACTCTAAAACATTACCCACAAACATGTAATTGCAAATTTATAAATTATCGGTGACGCGAGCCAATTACACACAATATTCCAAGTGACGATCGGAATAAAATCAAAGTCCTTTTAACATCCCAATATGCGGATACCAGAGACGAACATAATTTGCAATTCGAATTGTTTTCTTTAATAAAATTAAACTTACAGCCACAAGAATTATTCGAGACAATTAAAGTGAAATTGCGCAACGATAATCCTGATATAGTTGAACACCAATCAGTACATTAGCAAAATATGGGGTTAACAATATTCCAAGCAGGAATCCGTGAACCCCTTGGTGGAAGACTAAGGGCATTAAAGCCAACAACATTACAAGCCGCTAAGGATTTTGTGATTAAGGAGCAAAATATGACAAGACTTAAATCCCAGAATAATTCAAACTCTAAATTCACCCCAAATTAAAACCAAAATACTAATAAAAATTATAAATTTGTCCCAAAATCTACCATGTCTCAAAACCCCGGCACCTCAAAAATAAATCATCTTAATCAAAACATTAGAGATAATTAATTCCTTTAAATTCCCAGGGAACACCTATACAAATAAAAACTACTATATACAGGTACGTCACCAATTTATGCCAACATAAAAAAAGAGATTAAAAAGGAGATTTATAATATAGAAACTCAGATTAATGATGAGGAGGACTTTCAGGCAGAAGCCTCGGAAATCTAAATAAAATCTTCAACATTACACATCTCAGTACATTACCATTTATCGTACTCACTTTCGGTACTCAAACTCTAAAATTTCTAATAGATACCGATGCCGATTTAAAAATAAAATGTCTTTTCCGAACCGCAAACATCACGAAGAAAACCAAGATAAAATTTAACGAGTGTAGACATTATGACATTACGAAACCTTAAAATCGCTTAATGCAAACGTGTTAGTGGAGAGTCATGTACTACAAAGCCCAACCTCCTCACATCATGCAAACAACCTTTTTTTATAAAACCACCAGGTGTTCGTTAAGCAATATCGACACCCGGAAAACCAAAAAGAGGAAATTATAAGAGAAATCAATAAACTTCAAAATAATAGCATAATTAGATCATCATTCAGTCCTTGGCCATCTCCTATTTGGATGGTGCCCAAAAAACCGGTAGAAGGGCCAAGAATACGTAGAATGTTTTGAAAAAAGTAAAAAATTATTATTAAATGATCCAGTATCCAAACCTCAGCGAGCCATTTAGCTTAACGACGACGATCTAACTATGCTCTAGGTGCGTTTTTAAGTCAAAGTTTTGATGGAAAAGATCTCCCCGATTCCTTATACGCGAAAAGTCTGAAAAACTTAAACCATCTACAGTAGTATCGAAAAAGAATGTTTAGCTGTAGTATGGGCAAATATTTTCGGCCATACTCATATGTAACGAAATTCTCAATCAAAACGGACCATAAACCACTAGTCTGGCTCTTAATTGCAAGAACCCCACGTCGAAAGTCGTTCGATAGCGCCTGAGATTAGAAGAGTACGATTACAAAATCATGTATGAAAAAAGGTACATCAACCACCACTAATTTAATAACCCCCGTAGGTAATACAAATAAATTAAATAGCGGCGAACTAGCTACTCCTATCGCACTAACGATGATTTCTCTATATTAAGCAATATTGATATTGAAAACAATATCGCAAATAATAGGAATACATATAATAGGAAGTTTTATACAACAAATAATAATTTATTTATTTAATTTACCAGTGAAATTCTTAAAAATCATAGCTCTTGTAATTGCACCACAATTAACGTATTTGTTCAATAAAATAGTGGAACATAAATATTATCCTAAAATCTGGAAAGTTAATAAAGTTATTGGGTTACCTAAGATTAAAGAACCTTTATCACCGTCCGATGTAAGACCTATTGCTCAACTGTCAGTCCTTTCTAAAGTCTTTGAAAGAATTATTTCTGATCAGATTAAACAGTATCTTAGCGCATGTAATTTATTAACTCCGCTGCAATCAGGGTTTAGGGAAAGACATAGCACTGCAACGGTACTAGTAGATTTGTTGGATTTTGTTAGCAACTGCTTGGATAAAGGCAATTATGCTTTGTTATGCTTACTTGATTTTAGTAAAGCTTTTAACTGTATATCATTCGTAAAATTTGTTGATAAATTGAAAACAGGTTTAATTTTTCAGATAATGCGTCAAATTTAATGGTGTCGTATTTAACTGATCGCTGTCAATTTATTAAAATTAATGGAGTTAAATCTGGTTACTTGCCTTTGCCTACGGGTGTTCCTCAATGATCTATAATCGAGCCCTTAATATTTGCGATGTATATAAATGATGTTGGGAGCTCTATTCGGCACTATTAGTTTCATTTGTTTGCAGATGACCTCCAAATTTTTTGTGAGATTGCGCCTGATGAATGTGATAGAGTATCAGCCATAAATGATATAATATCAAATATGAATAGTGATGTTGAAAATATTATTACATGGTCGACTGTTATTAAATTCGAAAAAGTCTCAGGTTATTATGTTTGCTCAGATGCGAAATCCTTTTATTGAAGATATGACCTCAGCTAGAGTAAGAGTTGGTAATGATATTATACCTTTCAGTGAAACAGTGAGAAATTTGGGTGTGACCTTGGATAAACACTTGAATTGGAATGCGCATGTGAATTCTATTTTGCAAAAAATGTACAGTGGTTTGCGAATGCTTTGGCGTAATTCAGCATTTACTCCAATTAAGGTGAGGATGCTATTAGCTGGGTCTCTAATCTTGAATAATCTATTTTATTGTGATGTGGTGTTTTCTGATTGAAGTACTTCCTTATTTACCAAAATTATAAGAGTATATAACTCATGTTTAAGGTACATTTTTGGCTTAAGACGTTGGGATAGATTAACACCTTTTTATAATAAAATATTTGGATGCTCTTTAAATAATTACCTTGATCTTAGAATATTGGTTCTATTATATAAAATTATTACAATTCGCCAACCGAAATACCTATATGATAAGCTTGTGTTTGCTCAATCAATGCGAACACAAAATTTAATATTGCCAAATGCTCGTACCAACTATATGAAAGAGTCATTTATGGGGTGGTAGGCTATGGAATACTATTCCAGCTAACATTAAATGTTTAACACGATTGGACAGGATCAGGGTGGAATGTGTGAAATATCTTAATAATCAATAGCTTATTAATTGTTATTAAAAATTTTCTAATATTATTATATTTTATGATTTCAATGTACTAATTTAGTTTTTTAAAATTGTTTTGTATGGACTAGTGTAGCTTTAGTGGATTTATTGCTATTTATTCAATGTAATTTCATTGTAAATTACATAAAATGACCTAGTTGTCATGTTGTAATAAAAATAGACTATTAAATAAAAATAAAAAACAAATATACTCGCAATACTATTAGGAATCTGTCATCTTAAACAGTTACACTAGCACAAAATATCTCACTACAATCTTTACAGATGATCTACATTCCAAATAGTACAAGAGGAATCTGGCAAGAATCCTCAATCTATAAGAGTATACATGCAACCACAAAAAAGACTGATGTACCATAAGAAGAACAAATGGTTATCGGAAATAATCCTCTTTACTTCCCAAATTCAAAACAGAAATTTTTTAAATTTATTCTAAACTGTGAAATTTGTAACAAAAACATTTACGACAGACAACCTGTCCATGCAAAATTTAAAATTTGACAAAACCTCCACGGTTGGAAATAGTCCATGCAGACACATTTGCTGTAAAAAGCAAAAATTTCCTAACTATCATATATAGATTCAGCAAATTTACCTCCATTTTTGAACTTCAAGACAGAAGATCTCAAACTATGATCCAGAAATTCCCCAAGTTCTCCTCACAAGAAGGAATCCCTAAATTGCTAGTATTAGACTCAGCAACAGAATTTACTTCTGAAATATTTCAGGAATTCACAAAAATGATGAATATTAATTTGCACATAACTACAGCAAAATCATCCACGGTTAACTCACCTATTGAGCGTTGCCATTCCACGTTAACGGGACTTACTAGAATCATATAACAACAAGATACGAAAATATCAATAACTCATGTGATGGATAAAGCGGTTTTCGCTTTTAATAACAATCCGTCCTCAACCAATCTGACACCTTTTGAACTTCACAAAGGTCATATCTTTATAAGGAATATACCTGAAGACATGGTCAGTCAATCAAAAGGAATACCTGAACGGACTTCGAGAGGATTACAAAAAATTATCAAAATATATTGCATCCCACAACGAAAAATCAATTAAAACTTTAAATATAAATCGCTCAGAACCTAAAACGTTCAAAACAAACGAAATAATTTTTGAAAAATCCACTACAAGAGATAAATTAGTTCCAAAATCAAACATACAAGTAACACAGAGGATAATGAAGTTACAGTAAATACGAACATATGTAAAGTTCATCCACTGAAGTACCCACAGAACCTCGAAATTGCCGATCTAACAACAAGTATAGGCCCGATAGCATTAAAATTAGAGGAAGCACGAGTAATCACAAGTTACTCAAAACTATATAACCCAACTTTTAAGAAACAATTAAATTATAAGTGCCATCACGGGTAACTTGGATGAAAATGACTACGAAACTATTCAAAATCCTGTAATACAATAATAGCCTAAACAAACTCGACGCGCGATACGCGTGTAACTGTCAAAGACGCGCGAAACAATTTATAAGGTTTTTTGTAATACAATTTCAACGCTCGTTTTTGACATTTTCTCATAACGTATTCAGTTTAATTTGATCTCAAATTGGTTGTTCTCGTAAAAACAATATTTATAAATTTTAATAAAATTAATTAATAAATTAATCATAATTAATATTCACATTATGGATAGTGAAGATATATGTGTGATGGGGCTAGCTGTTTGCAGCTTATATTTAGCTAATAAGCTGATAAAGAAGCAAAACACGAGGCGGTTTTATTCTCGAGCAGAAAATTTAGATCGTCAGATTAATGGCTTCTATACTACTTGTTTTCTGCCTATGAAAACTAATGAAGAAGAATTTTTTAAACATACGCGAATGTTGTTACAAGCGTACGAAAGTTTGTTCTCGCTTATAAAACCAAAATTAAGGAAAAGAAAGACGAAATATACAATATGTGAAGAGGCAAGATTTGCTCTAACTCTATCGTAAGTTCCTTCAAAATATTGATTAAAAAGTAATGTACGAGTATGTTCAAGTATGTCATTTTATACTTTCAGGTATCTTTCGCAGGCAGTTTCGAGTCTATTTTTGGGTTGGAGCTTTAAAATGGGGCATAGCACAGTTTGGAACATCTTATACGAGACATGTGATGCAATTTGGAATATCTTATCGCCCGAATACTGTAGAGTACCAAATGAAGCAGACTATAAAATAATTGTGAATGGCTTCGAAAATAAATGGGATTTACCTCACCGCGTTGGTGCCATAGACGGAAGGCATATGTCGATTATAGCCCCACCACATAGTGGCTCCAAGTTTTATAACTATACAAAAATTTATAGTATTGTTTTATTGGCAGCATGTGATTCGAACTATGTCTTTACCATGGTTGAAGTTAGCGCTTACGGTAGTCAAAGCGATGGAGGTAAATTTACTTTGAATGTTTGTATAGGTATCGTTGCAGTTAATAATTTACTTGGAAATTATTATTTCAGGAATTTTAGCTGAGAGTCCTTTCGGTAAACAATTGTTAAGTAAAAGTTTATTACTTCCACAAAACAAATATTTGCCAAACTTCAGCACAACATTCCCATATTTTTTTATCGGAGATCCTGCATTTCCGCTAAGACAAAATTTGATGCGACCATATTCTGGAAAATATTTATCTAAAGAACAGAAAGTGTTTAATTATAGAATATCTCGCGGTGGTGTCGTTATTGAAAATGCTTTTGGCATTTTGGTAGCTAGATGGGGCGTCTTACAGACCATCTTAAAGTGTATTCCGGAGAACACAGAAAGAGTATGATAACGTATAGTACAATAAGTTAATGGACAAAAACTTATGAATGATTTATATCTCTTACAGATAATTTTGGCATGTGTGGCACTACACAATTTCTTAATCTTATGTAAAACATCAGTTTCTGCATATTGCCCACCATCATTAGCCGATGCTGAATCTGCCATAGAAGACATTATTCTGGGGCAATGGCGAACCGAAGTTGCTGAAGGAGCCACTGCAGGCTTACAACGGTTGACGAGGCAAATGAGTTCCAACAATGCATCAAGATTAGCGTTTCATTTGCGAAATGCTTTTGGAGCATACTTTCAAATGGAAGGGGCTATTCCACGCCAACTAAAAATAAAATAAATTGTTTTATGGATTGTAATTTTGATTGTTTATTAATCAATAAACATTAAAAACTACATCGTTATGTCATCTAAAAGTCGTCGTTATTTAAATTTGCAAGTTGACATTTCCATAAATATTCCACCATTCGTCTTTTAGCTTTGTGCTGGTTGTGGTTTTGTAATCTCGATAAATATGTATCTATTATACGGAGATACTTTTTGTGTTCGGTGTGTTCTAATGCCATGTAGTTTTTGATTGAAGTCATTGTTTGAAGAACTTCATTTTCTACTGTGGTCGATCCTGATGTTGATCGCGACCGTTTTCGGTGAGGTACAGACTGAACTGAGTCAGTCATTGAATTCTCCTCTAAATATTCCTCTTCCATGACGAATCCGTTACCTTCACTTCAACTAATTTACAAACTGGGCGTTGTTGGCCCTGTTGGTTGATTAGGAAGGTGGTAGTTGCCTATTTTATTCTAAAATAGCAATGATTATGAATAATAAATTATGTATATGTAAAAATGTATCAGAAAGAAAAATTTACCTTCTCGGTGCGATGTTATCAGTTAAGAACAATAAATTGTTGAAATACTCCCACTCCGGTACATTTACAAATTCACTTCCTGAGGGTTGAGACTTCTACAAATTAAATTCTCGCACGAATTTGTCCCGTAGGCTTTTCCAGCGTTTAGAACAGTCACTTACTAGAAAACAAAGAAATGGAATTCGAAAATTTATTTCCAAAAATTGTGTGTTGGCCGGAAAACGTGGTGGACATTTTACCTAATTTTTATATAAAAGGCGGGTTTCCAAATGTTTGTGGATGTGTTGATGGTACAATAATTAATATTGATGCACCATCAAGTAACGAAGTTATGTTTGTTAATAGACATGGAAATCATTTACTAAATGTAATGATGAAATGCGGACCGAACAATTTATTTTATGCCGTCAATGCAAATTGGCCTGGAAGCGTGCATGATTCTCGAGTGTTGCATAACTCAGCAGTATTTCACAAGTAACTAATTTAAGAAAATTTAACTGATGTTATTTACATAGATTTGTTTGTATTTACAGATTTTAAAGTGGTTGGAGACCCTTTGAAGGAGCTGTTATTTTAGGCGATAGTGCATATCCACTCAAAAATTGGTTGATCCCACCGATAAATCAAAATTCAGGAGATACCTCTGTCCAGCATTTTAATAATGTACAAAAAAGAACTCTTCGTCTAGTTGAGGATAGTTTTGGAATTTTAAAAGAAAAGTTCTCTTGTTTGAATTATTTAAGACTACGTCCTAGAACCGCAGCAAAAATTGTAATCACTTGTTCTACAATACACAATATTGCTTGCACGATAGCTCGAGAATATAGAAGTGAGGATTATTGATTGTTAATGGCACTGAAGTAACAACAAACAACAATAATTTATTGCTGGAAATGGAAGCTGAACACGTAATGAATCTTAGTGCGATCGAAAAATTAAATAATATTTTAACTTTCTTCAGACAAACTGTATAATTCAAATTTTTAATAAAATAAAAATTAAAAATTAAAAATTATTTATTGAGCCAATAATAACTATAATAAAGTTGGTAACGGTTTAGGGCTCGTTTTTTATTTTAAATAAAATAAAACAAATTTAAAGACTGAGCTTTCGATGTCCCATCGACATCATTTTCAAAGCTAATGAAAATTTTTTATATATAAATTTCTTAAAAACAAATATAAAAAGCCTATACAGTAAATACAATTTTTTCAAATAGCAAATACAAAGTAAATTTTAAAGTAAATTTTACAAACAAGTATATAAAATATGAATATGATTTTAAAATTATTAAAAAAATATAAATGAAAATTGTATATATAAATTAAACAATGAAATAAATTTAGAAAAGAAATAAAGTAGACAAAAAACGAAATTAGACAAAATAATTGTAGCAATTGCCAATGTAGGCGCAATCACTATTAATATTTATAGAATTAATGCTAGATTTAATATATAGCATCTCTAAAATTGATCTTTTCCTAAAATTTCGTTCTTTTTCTAATATTTTAACATTATTTAGGCTAATTATGTGACCTAAATTCTTTAAATGTGTAGAAAGTGCACTAGTACCTTGTTCTTCATCTTTATTTACACCATTTTTATGTTGATAAATCCTTTTTTCCAAAAATTGTTTTGTTTGACCCGTATAAACAACATTACAGTCACATTTAACTTCATAAATTAAATTTGACTGCTTATTGAGTGGTATAGGATCTTTAAGTTTAGAAAAAAGACAATCATTTAAACAAGATGATGAATTACCGACAATTTTGAAATTATAATTTTTGAACAAGTGTTTTATTTTTTCAAATAAATGTTTAACATAAGGAATTGAAAAATAATTTTTATCATTGTTAATGGACCGAATTTCAAAATTTGTAATAAAATTTTTTTGTTTCCAAATACACTGATTTATTAATTTGGCGGGATAATGATTAGTTAACAATGTTTCTTTTAATATGTTAAAATTTTTATTGTGAAATTTGAGATCTGAAAGTTTTAAAATTTTTTGAACCAAAATGTTTACTGTATTAATTTTATAGGAAGTAGGAAGCCAAGAATGAAAATTTAAGTAACTACCAGACCAACTATCTTTGTGGTACCAATCAAATGAAATTTTGCCATCAGGCTCATGGATCAAAAGTAAATCTAAAAATGGAATTTTGTTGTCAACTTCCTTTTCCAAAGTAAATTTTATTCGATTAAAAATTTTGTTAAAACTGTTCAAAAATATATCAATTTTGTTTTCAGGAATAGCCGTTATAATATCATCAACATATCGATAGTAAAATGATGGCTGAAAATCTAAAGAATTTAATGCCAAATATTCCAAATTTTCCATTAATAAATTTGCTAATATAGGGCTTATGGGAGAACCCATTGGAGAACCAAAAATTTGTTTATAATTTTTATTGTCAAAAGAAAATTCCGAATTATCTAAAACAATACTTAAACCTTCAAGAAATTGGATTTTCGTCAATTTTGATTTTGCGTTCTTTTTAATGTCTCTCCAATTTTTCTTGATAATTTCCGAAACTATATGACTATCTACATTAGTAAATAACGAAATCACGTCTAAAGAAATTAACAAAAAATTTGGGGGTATAATGAAATTTCGAATTTTTTGTTTAAAATCTTCGGAATTTAGAACAAAAGAGTTAGTTTTTCCTACACTAAATTTAAGAATGTTACCTAAAAATGCCGATAAACCGTATGTGGGACCATCTATTGAGCTCACAATAGGTCTGTAGGGTATATTTGGTTTATGGATTTTAGGTAAACCATATAATTTAGGAACTACTGGAATATAACTAGTTAATTTTTTCTTTGTAAATTCATCAATGTTGCCAGATTTTTGCCAATTTTTTACTAAAGTGTTTATCGTAGTTTGAATTGGAGTAGAATTATTTTTTATCAATTGTCTATAAGTTGTGTCGTCATTTAATAGGCTATTCATTTTGTCAATATAATCATTACGTGTGGTTAATACGGTTATATTGCCTTTGTCTGCTCGAGTCACCATAATATTTGGATTATTTTTCAAAAACGTTTTTGCTTGTTTAAGGCAAGATAAAATACGTTTTTCAACTGGTGAAAGTCTCTGCAACGATGAACTATTTTTAAAATTAGTCAAAACATTAACAAATTGATTACGAATTTGGGTACGACTGTTTTCCGGAAAACTAAAAATTGCACTTTCAACACAAGATATAATTTTGAAATAAGGTACATAACTACCAACAGTTGGTGGACAAAATTTATTACCTAAACTTAAAATAAATTTAACTTTAATTGGAAGATCAATATTAGAGAGATTTACTAACCAATTTTCACTAGCATTAACCGAATCTTCTGTTAAAAAGTTGATATTGTCTACAAAAATATTATCAAATTTCGCAATTTGCCTTACCTTAATTTCATTGAAATGGAAGTTAAAAGTAAATTCCGAGTGCTGGACAAATTCCTGGATAAGATTGGATGGAACAATATCTTCTAAGTTTTGCTTAACGATTGCCAACATATTTTTTGTTGAATTGATGGCTTTTATCGTAACTTTAATTTCTTCATTCATTACTCCAAAAATGAATTGGTTTTGAAGTCGGGTAAAAACTTCATTGTTAATGTTGAACACATTTTTTAATTTTCTTGTTTTTGGATAAACAGGCTCTTTACGGCATTTTAGCAGGAAATGTTGTTTATTAATTAATTTAGCCAGTCTATATTTCTCGTTCATAAATTTTTTCATTTTTTGCACTGTGGTATTACCGTATTCAGCTTTTATTATTTGGAAAAAACCTCTAGTATAATTTCCATTAATTGTCTCCATTTTTTCAACCGGAGACGTTTATGTAATTAAAAATTATTTATTGAGCCAATAATAACTATAATAAAGTTGGTAACGGTTTAGGGCTCGTTTTTTATTTTAAATAAAATAAAACAAATTTAAAGACTGAGCTTTCGATGTCTCATCGACATCATTTTCAAAGCTAATGAAAATTTTTTATATCTAAATTTTTATTTTTAATAAAAATAAAAATGTTAAACATATAAAAATTTAATTTTCAAATTCTAAAACCTCAATTAAAATTTTAGAATTTATATCTGTTGTCAAATCACTTGTTATTTCTGACGGCGTTAAATTAAGTTCCCTTTCTAATTTTAGGCATTGTCACCATCGATGGTAAATTTCTACCTTCATCAGCTCAAGTTTTAATTGGTGATCTTGATTTTGAAAATCACTATTTGGACGTTTCCTTTCGTTTTTTGGTTCTTCGCATTTCCTTTTTTTTGCATTTTTTGAATCTTTCTTCAGAATCTCGCTCCAAAATGTCAAGTATGAAATAATCAATTTCATCAAGCTTGCAGTCCTGACCCCCCTCCTCCCCCCCCCCCTTCGACCCGGTGTTTTGAGCGTTATCCCGCTTTGCCTATTTAATTAACATAACTTAAATGATAGTACACATTATACAAATTATACAAATTTTTACCAAAGTTCGGGTTTTTCACAAGCCAAAGAGATTATCTCTAGCATATCTCCAGTCTTTGTTGGCAGATGCTAATTGCATAGAATGGGCGACGACTTAAACCTCTTTCCATGCTGCCTCCTTTTCAAGTTTAGTAGTATTATTGAAACTACCAAAAAGAACGTTTTTCCTCGTTTTTATTTCTTCCAATAATGCGAGTTTTTGTTTAATCAAAGCGCTGCGTTTACTCATCGTGTCGTTGTTTACGTGTAATAAATTGAAATATAATTCACGTGTACGTTTCACAGTAATGTATCGACTAATAAACAGTCATCACATTGTATATAATTCTGTATCTCGAAACAAATAAATGAATAGAAAAAAATCAAGAGGAACTTGTTGTTATGGCCGTTTTATGAATAAATAGTATATTGTTGTATAATTAGGAGGAAAAGTACTGCATTCCCGAACGATAGTGGAAATTGGCGGACGAGGCGATAGTCGAGTCCGGCAACCACGGGAGTCCGAGAATGCACTTTTCGTCCGAATTGTACATACTATTTTTTTCTCCGATCGTACTTTAAAACGAAAATAAACCCAAAATGATTTTTAAGTATTATTCATTAATTATCATATTAAGAAATCAAAACAAAATAAAATATCATAAGCCCGGCCTAGGCCAAAAAAAATATTCTCGTACTATTATTACTTGTTGCGTAGCAACAAATACAACATACTGGAATCATGAGCTTTTCGTTTCGAAAAAACAACGGAAAGATATATTTTTTCTACGATCGGAGAAAAATACATTTTTGATTCCAGTATGTTGTATTTGTTGCTATGCAACAAGTAATAATAGTACGAGAATATTTTTTCTGGCCTAGGCCGGGAATATATTCCCGTGTGGATTTTTAATTGTTTAGAAGAAATAAAAGTACACTTATAAGGTCAAACGCATTTATTTATTTTAATTTAACAGATGATAAATCTATGCCAAACTAATTATGTGTTAGGTATAGGAGTTTAATTTTACTTATTTGTAATATTACAAGAATAATATTATTAGATAAATCAGCGAAATATCCCAGAATGACGTTTTCCGAAAATGATTTGATGTGTTTAGATTGACGATAATCCATAAAGCGTTTATAAGCATTTTCGTATTTTTCCTTCGATTTTTGCGAGAGTAAATCACATGTACCTGAATTAGCTGCTTCCACTATATCCGGCGGGGTAATAAGAGATAAGGACAATTCACAAGAGAAGGATAATTCACTTTCACTGTCCATATCCCTTAAATTTCGTTCACACGTTTTTTATAAATCAAATAGGTACACAAACTTGACAACAAAAAAAAAAAAAAAAATGTTTTATGTCTTATGATGTCGTGGCTAACTAAGCAATAATTTTATGTTATTTTCGATTTTTTACTTTGTTTTGATTTCTTAATATAATAATTAATGCGAATAATACTAAAAATTATTTTGGGTTTATATTCGTTTTAAAGTCCGATCGGAGAAAAAATAGTACGTACAATTCGGAGGAAAAGTGCATTCCCGGACTCCCGTGGTTGCCAATTTCCACTATCGTCCGGGAATGCAGTACTTTTCCTTCTAATTATACAATATACTATTCATCTAGTTGGTCTTGAAAAAAAACACGTTAACGTCCAAGAGTATATTTCCTCTGAATTATACAGCAAATTTGCTAAATGTTTTAGTAAAAAAATAATTATCACTCAGCAAATAATATTGATTAGAAATGGAGTTTTGGAAAGCGTTAATTATATTTTAATGAAACATATTAATTTAAACCTATAATATTAATATCTAAAATATCGTTTAATATGTATTCTAAACTAAACATGTATTTGTTATACCATAACATTATATAATTTTCTCTTTATGGAACAAAATAGTTTAAATTATCAAAATAAATTTTTGCTTAGCAAAATTTTGAAAAGTGATAAGTGCTAAGTTGCAAAGTACGATGGTTAAATAGGCCCCAGTTTTCATATTGTTGACGAAAATTTCCTTAATATTAAGAAAACGTTTTAAATATCTTATGAAATGTTTGAACTGAAATCATATATACAACGAAACTGCTTTCAATAATATAATGAAAGTTTTCATCAGTTTTTTGCATAAAACTTTAAATTCTTAAATAAATATCACTAGCAAATTTCTAATTATGTATTTCTATGCGTTATTAAAGTAAATTGGTATAAATATTGATATGTATGTAGATTGTTTTTTTTATTCATTCCAAAGAAGGAATAGAAAGAATAGAATACTGATCACGTGACTTTTAAACATTTCAAACAGAATGTAATAAAAAAAACGATTTGGAAGGAATGGAATATATTTTTGACAGTCATTTCTTTAGTTGTTTAATATTTTTATTTTTATTTGCTACCACAACTATTTTTTATGTACGAGTACATTTGCATTCAACAAAAATAGCAATATGGCGGCTAATATTAAAAATATTCATTTCGTTCTACCTTTCCATCTAGTACGAAAACCATACTGTCCAATAAAAAAAAGAAGAAAATTTTCCCTTCGGAACAGAAAAATCCAAAAAATTGTATTCGACAATAGACAAAATCATTCAATCAAACTTCATTGTATCTAAAACACATTTACCAATAAATACGCAATTAAAAAAAATATCACGCAAATTTGGTGTAAAATCGTATTAAATACGAATCTACTCGTACAAAATAATTCCATTATTATAATTAAATTGTTTCATTAATATTTTGAAAAAAAAATTTTAAAACTATTTTTGCGAAAAAAATCATTATTTTAACACAAAATGTAAAGTAAAAAATCGTTTCATTGCATTAATGAAAATATTTCATTAGGTCAACGATTATATATATTTATTTGGTTGCAGGGAAGAAAATATTTCATTGGTTTAATGAAATTATTAATATTACTTCTGTAAATGTTATTTGAGTAATTTTTGCCAACAAAATAGAAGACACAGTGTTAATAATTTAAATTAATAAATTTGAAGTGAATTTAATAACAGTGAATTTAGTTTAGCGGAATATAAGAGAATTGTTGTCACAAATTACTCCAAAATTTGTATAAAAAAAACAAGTACGTAGAAGTACAGTGGGTAGTGATTAATTTATATTATTTTAATGAGAATTATTTTAAGTTGATATAAAACAATAGTGACGTCGTGGACTAGCGACTGGAGTAAAGAGGATTAGTTTACTTCTATTATTTAATTTTTCTGTAGAAATATTTCGAGCAACGAGATATTGTAAATTTTAATATTATATACGAGGTTTAGTTAAACGATTTTCTTAATTACAATTACAGCTGATGCTGATCGAGAAAACGCAAAAATAAAATTAAAAATTAGTTCATAATTAACATTATAGTTTTGCCACAATATTCAATAATTTGCTTCATTCTTGTGGCTCAAACGATGAAAAATTAACAACTGAAAAAAAAAATTGTTCTGATAAATAAAACAAAGTTGTTTCTCCTTGGAACCTATCAATGCTTTCTTGGATCATTTTCTAAAGTCGCCAGTTTTTGAGTTATTTATTTGTCTCAATTTAAATGCCTCACTTTGTGCAAGATACCCAAATAACTATTATTTATTGCTATTTGTAAAATTTAGATCGAAATGGACTTCAGCGCAGTCTTTGGACAAAATTGTATACCACAAGAAAATTGGGATATCCACTTAAACGAGATTTTAAACTTGGTGGTTAAAGATGGACAAGTAAAAGATAAATCGATCTAGGAACGTTTAAAAAATTTGCAAGAACTAGATGATATATCACAAGGTATTTTTAACCCAATTATTCAACATTCAGTTTTATAATTCCACCATGTGTTTTTGGCTCATTATGAAAAAGTATTTTTATAATTTTAATAGTGAATCGAAATTTTCGAAAGTAAAATTTTTAATTTGCGATTTAACCCTTTCGATCCTGTTGGGACACATATATCCCGGTCGACATTTTATCAACTCTAAAATCAAAATACACATAAGACATGATTGAAATTTGTCCCAGTTTGTAGTTTATGATCAATTTATCAATTAAAAGAAAAAAGGGATGCAATATTTTTATCTATATACCCTCTCTGTACCTGTTCAGTCTTGTTCAAATCGTGAATGTGATTACATTGCATGTATGTTTTTGTCAAAATAGTGGTGAAAACTAGGTATTGTTACTGCCAAAAGCTTCATAGTATCGTGTGTGGACATAAGAAAGAGTAAGTGTTATTATTTTATTTTACTACACTTGAATTTAAAAATTTTCCAGACGGAATACAGGTGTCCCACTCGGTATTTTTGGTATATGTTAGTTTTTATTAGTAGTTGGTAGTTGTATTGGTAGTTTTTATTTGATTTTTTTTTATTAGATTATAGTAACTATACATAAAAATTATTTTTTTAATATTGTAACAGCCACATAATGCGACGAGTCTACACCGAACATGAACTTCGAACCATTTTAGAAGAGTCAGATGACTCTGGAAATTTTTCAAGTGGCAGTGAAGATAACTACTCGGGACTCAAATGTCCCGCTAGAAAAACCGGTTGGGATTTATATGTCCCAGTCCTTACCGCTGCCTAATGTGCTTTATTTAACAGTTCTAGATCAGTCAAATTCAAAATCTACATCCTACTTACAGTATTTGTTTTCAGGGTCGAAAGGGTTAAAAGAAGCCCTTCAAGAAAACAACTAAAGATATTTTTTTGTCATACTGTCTTAGTTTTTAGCTTGGAACTGCAAAATGCCACATTTTATAATTTTGTTAAAATCGTTTATTGATTATTATATTTTCAATTAATATTTGTTGATATTTATTTATTTATAAATGGTGCCTACAGTGACTACAATCGGCACAACAAAACAATTGGTAAAAATTACGGCACATAAGCTCGACTACAAAAGATTATATAAAGCTTTCTTAAATGAATCTCACGACAAGTGATAATCAAAAGCTTCGTAGACCTTGTTAAATAGCCGCGATACCCTCGGAATTGGATCAGAACGGCCGTAGTTAATTACCGCTCGGTCGATGAATAAAGGTCCATCGCGTTGACGCATCCCACGTTCGGGAGCATACAAGTTGATACATGCTAATAATTCGATACAGTCGAAACTGGGATTAATGATATCACGCACAAACAGCGCAGAAGCTACATCTCGGCGATTATCTAGACGTTGCAGTTTCAAAAGATTGCATCGATTCTGATAAGGCGGAAGAACGTAAACCATAGCACACATAGATGGTAACCGTCGCAGCGCGAACAAAATAAACTGTTTCTGGATACTCTCAATCCTCTCAAAATGACATTGGTATGAGGGTGACCAAACAAGAGATGCATACTCAAAAATAGACCAAACAATTTGATTGAAAATTGGATATTTAAAATTGGAACTAACCTATTTTGGTTTTTAGCCAGCGTATGAGTTATATTTTTTTATGGGAAATCGTTGTGCTGGTCATCAAGAAAGTATTTGTTCAAACTTGTCGAAAACGTTCTTTATACTAAGAGAAGCACACAAAATATGGTACAAATCTAAAAATTTAAATTTAAAAAATTTAAAAATTAAATCAGCGAAAAATATCAAAAACTAAAATATACTACAAGGTAAAAGGTATGTTTCTATGTATCCAACTATTCATGGTCATATAATATACAACTTTATTTGATCATATTAGACGGACAACTCCTCATTAATATTATAATTTCTAGTTTATAAGTGTTGTAATTGTTGCGTTTAATCGAATTTCACTAAAATATAATGAAATAAAAGAAAATAAATAAAGTAAAGTTAAATGTTTTTCTAATTTACGCGAATGAAATTATGTATTAAATAGAACAAACCTATTCATTAAAGCAGTTATTTTCTTTTCATTAAAATAATGAAAGGTTATCGTTGTGTTTAATACTAAAATTCATTTAAGTAATTATTAAAAGTATGTTGAATAAATATAAGTAATTCGGATTCGGCAATCATACAGCATCAACATAATTTTCATCTGATGATTCCTTGGCGGATTGTATGTATACTCCCAACAAAGATGTCATGGATTATTCAGCCGACTCATCTGATGGCAATCTTGGTAAACAAAAAACATCCCAATCGGAAAATATCGTTGAAACGTCACCGCTAGTGAATATTTTTAAAGTTGTTTTTGTTAATAAACTGTGTAAATTGGAAACTGCCTGAAAATGACAATAAATTTGTCGATAAAAAAAATGTTTTATTTTTAACTGAAAAAACAACATCCCACTATAACAAAATTCCGTGTATTATTTTATGAGACCTCGATTGTTAAATGAGTTTAACAATGAGAATGTAACTAACGTCTCTAAACTGGCCAATATGAAATGATATACTTTTTCTTAGATCATCTAAGAAAAAATAAATGGGTGAAAAACCAACTTTATATTAAAAAGTGTTTCGTTTAATCAAAAATCATTATTCCCTTTAAAAATTCAGAGAAAATAAAATTAAAAATTTCATTAAATTTATTCGAATCTTTAATTCGTTGTCGTTTTTGTAAATTCTAAACTTTTCAACATCATTGCTAAAACTTATACGGAAGTGCACACTTCCGGTGCACAAATGTCGACCATTTCCGAAAAAAATAAAATGAAATGTACTAATTTTGTATTAAATTTAATTTACAACCTGTTTGATTTTAATAGTTTTTTCGTAAATTCGTAAATGTTATAAACTTTTAAAATTAATTGCAAAAAACGAGAAAGCTCCTATGAAAAAGGCTACTTTCCTTCAATCCGCCTGGAAGGTACAGAGGCCGATTTTTTGTTGAAAAACTGTTTTTTATCAAAAATGGTCAATTCTGGTTAAATTTCCAAAAACTGATCTGGAAGCTGCCACTTCCGGTAACCCTTTTCCAGCCAAAAATCAGTGGGATTTATGAAAAAAGATTATTTGGGCCGTAGATATGACAAAAACATTTTTCAGTCTGCAACACATAAACACAGCACACACACACAAAAAAAAAATTAAAACACTTCTTTTTAGGCTTTGGCCATATAGGGCTAGGTAAAGGTAGTTCATTTATAGAGGTATAGACAGGGAAAGGTATAAAACAGTAAAAGGTATAACATATACCAAATATTTCGAGGTATAACACAGGAAAATAATTTTAATGGCCACGAATGTGATTTTAGTTTAATAATAATTTTATGCCATTGATGTTTGGGTATGATTTCGGACATGTGGCTGCACGTACATAGCGTAATCTGAAGGTTCAATTTTCGGTCACTCTTCGCAACATTATTGGTCGTATTCCGGCAATAAGCAATAAGCAAAATTGTCGAATTTGGTGTGATGAGCAGCCATAGGCAATGCAAATACCACAAATGCACCCAGAAAAACCACTGTTTGGAGCGGTATATGGGCCGGTGGAATCATCGATGGGTATTTTTTCAAAGATGACGGTGGCCGCAACGTTGCTGTCAATGGCGCTCGCTATCGTTCGATGATTGCCCAAAATGCATGATCTGAATCTAGTCGATATGTGGTTTCAGTAAGACGGCACCACACGCTACACAGCACGCGAAACTATGAATTTATTGAGAAATTAGTTCGGTGAGAAATTTATCTCACGTTCCGGCCCGGTAATTTATCTCACGTTTCGTTCCGGTGCATAGGCCGCCTAGATCGTGCGATTTGACACCTCCTGACTATTTTGTATGGGGCTATGTGAGGTATCTCGCCTATACCAATAAATGAACAATAATTGCAGAATTAGGAGATCACATTAAACTCTTCATTAGCGAGATATCAACCGAAATGCCCGAAAAAGTGGTGAACAATTAGACGTCTCGCAGAGACCACTTAAAACGTAACTGTGGTCAACATTTATTGGGGTTACAAATAAGTTTTGAGGGATTTACAATAGATGGCGTGACTAGTATTAAATCGCATCGAGCTACCTTGTTACTTATATTCATGTTAAAGCGTCATCATTTCCCTCTATAACTCAGTATATTATGTCATTTCGCTGAAGTGTAAACAATATATTTTTCGCGGCCTAATCATGTCAACCTTTGTTCCAACAAAACAGAATTTGCGGGAAGTGCTGCGTTTTTGTTTTAATTTATAGAAAATTGTATCTGAGAAACATCGACTGCTGTGTGAAGCATATGAGGAACATGCTTCATCAATTAAAATATGGGAGTAGAAATCCGTCGTTGTGGCGGTTTTGACACCAGTAGCAAAGAACGCGAACGGATACCAGTAAAATTTAAAGAAACTGAGGTGGGCCGTTATTGGACCATGATTCATGCCAAGCTCAAGCAGAGGTCGCTGAAAACTTTGCGAGAGACTCAGCAAGCGAGTCAAAACCGTCTCAAGACCATGGGTATGGTGAAAAAACAAGGACATTGAGTTCCCTATGAACTCAAGCCAAGAGACGTCGAACGCTGTTTTTCCACGTGTTCCACGTTTTTAGTCGTCAACAACAACTGCTCCAAAGACAAAATCAGGTGGTGAACGAAAAGTGAATGCACTATGACAACCCAATGCACAGAAAATTATGGGGTAATCCTGGTCATGCGTCAACTTCAACCGTCAAACCAAATATTCATGACAAGAAGCAGTTGCTGCGCAATTTGCATCTGGTGAGATCAGTTCGGCCTAACGAAACCACAACTTGAGACACAACTTGAGTTCTTTCAGCATGACAATGCTCGTCCATATGTTGCAGGAGTCACCAAGGAAACTTAGGATGCGCATCAATGGGATGTCTTACCCCACTCGCCGTATTCATCAGACAATGTTCCTTCCGGTTATCACTGGTTCTGGTCGATGACCCATGCATGACCTGGCCGAGCAGCACTTCAATGCTTATGAATCAGCCATAAATTGGGTCGATTATTGGATTGCCTAAAAACATGAGGAATTTATCGACGCGGAATCACTACGGTGCCAGAAAGAAGGGAAAAAATCGTAGCTAATGATGGACAATACTTTGAATCAAATACATTGTACTAATTTCTCTGAATAAAGCTTCGA
Organism: Nephrotoma appendiculata; assembly: GCA_947310385.1. Lineage (NCBI taxonomy): Eukaryota > Metazoa > Arthropoda > Insecta > Diptera > Tipulidae > Nephrotoma > Nephrotoma appendiculata. Next base: position 106,799,372 of record OX371225.1, read on the forward strand.
AAGTATAAAAAGCCTGAAAACCTATTTGTACCCCCACCCAATACATGAAATAATCTTTAAAAAGTAAATAACAAACATTGATTTATCGATTCAAAAAACAATTGTAAATTTTTGCAAATTTACTGTCTTTTTTGAAAATTATAAACTAAACCCATAAAAAGGTATCCTTAATATTCGCAAAAATTTTGAAGTCGAAAATTTTCATACTACCTAAAAGACAGTAAAACGTCCATCAACTTTGATAAAGGGGAAAGGACAAAAATAACTAGAAATGGTATCTGGAATGTAGTGTGACGTCTTCGAAACTTGACACATTTTACACTGGATGAAGGCTTTTTCTAAAGAAGTCCTAGTACAGCTTTTAAGATTCGATTAATTTCAGCTCTGGTAATACCACATTATAAACAACTTGCGTTAGATATTATTCTTGCGCTGCGTACCAATGATTGGGTAAATCGTTTACTACTGTAAAAATCCGCTTTAAACCAGAATTGCCGATTAGTTTGACCAAGATTTTGTGCTAAATAATTAAATGTAACTCAACATTTACTTAAAATTAACTTCAGCCGGACTATTGGGTACGCAGCCAAAAAATGAAATTTCTACTGAACAAGACTATAATAGAAAACCTCAGTTTTTAATCTGTTAGTTTTATGAATGAAAAATGTTTCCAAATGTTGAAGTTTTATGAGGAACCGTGGGAGTATAATTGTTCCTCTCTAGATAGGAAGTGTCATTTAGAAAACGATAATTAAAAACAGTTCTTCCTAAGATATATGAATTAAAATTAAAATTACACTTCAAATAAATAATTTTGATGTAAACTTCAACAGAGATGAGGGAGAGGGAGTATTGGTTTTTCACGCATAAATAAGAAATCGTATAACTTTTTAAGAAGAAAAGAGAATATTTGAAAACTCTAAAAGTAGTTCTACCCATTGATACCCACATGTCCACATTAAAAATATAAACTATATAAGGGGTAGCCACCTTTAATTTAAAAGTAAAACATTTATTTAATTCAGACAATCAGAATACCTGCGACTGCGGGGTCTATGACTATGCCCAATTTCAATGTGCGAGATCAACTGATTAAAATATACGTTATCCTATAAATGTTCCTTTTATTTTTTTAAGTGCGAACTCCCAAAATTGATGTCAATTTCTCGTTTATCTAAGATGCTAAAACACCTAATTCAAATAATGAAACTTGTTTTGAAAACCATCCTTCCCAGTCTTGATTGGCTTTAACAAGACATTAAATCTACAAGGGTAGAACTAGAAATGCGCTTCTCCAATTGTAATAATAGTGGGATATATTCTAATACATTATTGCAAGTACAAGCAAAGATTGCAAAGTACACAACTATGTAAGTTACTTGTTGGCAATTTTGAATTACATTTCTTCAAAGCAATGTACTAATTGCACATATGTGTTACACTTGAACTTATACCAAAATTTATGAATGTATTTCGAGTTTTGTTTTTTATTTGTTCGTTCGTTCACTAGTATTTGTTCTTAAGTATAGTGGAATCTTACACTTTTAACAGTACGTTATTGTGTATAATAATTTTATTTACTATGTAGTTAATTCGATACAGCTTTCGGGTTTAAACGTGGATACGTATCCGTCCGATTTTTTTTTTTTTAAGTAAAAATGTTTTCTTTACCTAATTTTAAATAAATTTTTTGATTTTGTTTAAAAAAAAACAATTCTGTTAATTATTATTGTTTCTGTAATTTTTCTTGTAGTTTTAATTAAATTAGTAAAAGTTCTTAATTTTTTAAAATAAAATTTAACCAAATTAAACGAAGTGATTTGAATTATTTAAAATAAGAGTGAAAAATTAAAATCGTGCAAAAAAATATGTAATATTTAAAAGTTTTGTGTTTTAAATTTAAAATGTGCAATTATTGTTAAAATAATGAAAAGCAAAATTATGATTTTTTTAAATTTTTTAATGTGTATAAAAAAATAAGTAAATAAAATTCGATTTTTTTTAACTTTATAGTTTCAATTTTTTGTCGAGAAATTTTTATTTTTAGAAAATTGTTTTTATTAATGTAAAAGCAACCTTAATTAAAAAAAAACACACAATTTTACGACACACATTATGTCTACAGTAAATGCTCGATTTGTGCAACACATTAAAAACCAAGCCAATTGCAACGAGCGAACATGGCGCATCTATCGAACTAATGTAAAAAACGTGATTTAAAGTTCTCCATTTAGCAGAAACGATCTCTTAAATAGTAAGAGATCTTTATGTGCAAAATAGTAAATACATTTTTGCAAAATAGTAAATACAAAATTATTTAACAATACATGTACAAAATTTATAGTCATGCATATCCATATTAAAAAAAAAACAAATGAACAGAAAAGTAGCTTTTCCTAGACATCGCACTCATTCTTGCTTTATACAAAAACTATTAAAAAGAAACACAAGGAGCAGAGGCCCTATTCCTGAATACGATACGAAAACGAAGGAACAAGATTCTTTTTCAATTTTAAATAAGAATCGTACGAATTTGATTCAATTCAAATATGAATCTTGTATTTTCGTTTTCGTATCGTATTCAGAAATAGGACCGCAGGAATAGGGCAACAGGAGTCAGAAAATTGAGAGATGGTAATACATATATATGAACGTCAATTTTTACACCTACTTATTATATAGATATTCATTTAACAGCGTTCTCCAAACATTTTCAATACTTTTTCGGCTAGTAAAAACAAAATGTTGCAATTATCGAACTCAAAACAATAAAAATAGTGCATTTACCAAAATTTTAGGTTTCTTTTCTAGATTTGCACTTATCGAAATTTGCAAGAAGCAAATGTTGCACAAATCGAGCATTTACTGTATTATTATTTATATTATTCATTATAAAAAAGTGTGTTTCAGTAGTAATTAAGAATTAAATAACTTAAACAAGAAAATATAAATTTATAAAAATTAAAACAAACGATATCTTTGAAATAACAAGAAATAACTATATTATATGTATATTATATTGTATATATCCATTATACATATATTATATATTTATATATAAACGAAACAAAATGGCTTTGAATAGTAATAATGAAGCGGATGGGAAGAAACAAAATAAATTAGTTGTACGCGTAGATCAAGATTCTGACGATAATTTACAGGCATTATTCGATAGTGTACTAAAACCGAGCACAAATCGGCCTTTACAAGTTCCTTTGCGTATGCGTAAATTACCAAATTCATTTTTTAATCCACCATCAACTGGTTCAAAATCGTCATCGGTATCACATTCACGCGAAAATAGTGCTGATTCAGCATTTGGCTCGGGTTCAACTGTATTTAGTGGTACAACAACAATCCAGGCGAATCGTATCCCAATAGCACATTCACGTGCTCATAGTAGTCCCGCCTCATTGCAACAAACATACGCGGGCCTAAATCAAAGTAATAACAATAGTAATGCAAGTACGAATACTACTTCGACCACTACTAATAACAATAGTACAATGAATTCAGTACAACAAAATCAAACAAATACACCAGTCGTGCATGCCCATTCGAAACAAAGATCGTATGACATAAGTTCATCGATCCAACTAAGGGAACAGCTCGGTGATCTTCCATCAGGTTGGGAACAGGCTAAAACAGCAGCAGGACAAATCTATTATATAAAGTAAGTCACATAAAAATATAATTTTTATAATATCTCCTTGAATTTTTTAGATTTGATAGCTTATTTCTAAAGGTATTCGAGTGTATAATTCCGTATACATATATAATAATACTACAGGATCAGTTTTTGTGATTTCAAAAGTGCAATTTTCTGGCGAATCAACAGGGTTGATAAAATAAACAAAAAAAAAACAGTTTTAAGCATTTATGTTATAATAAAATGCAGTTGTTCGGTTTTACGTTTTGTACACTTGTACTTCTGAAAAATGCATTTGTATGTTTTGTACAATAATAATAATACAGCAAAATGAAAATAAAATACTTGAGTAAAAAAATTCTTGGAATTTTAAAACGTCAGCGCTATGTAATAGAAAATGTGTCTTAAAGTTTTTTTTTTATTATAAACATATTTTATTGTTTGTATAAAATATACATAGGTTTCGTCATTCTAAGCACTTTGGGTTTGAACAGTGGCGCCAATAATTTGTATTATTGATTATTCATTTTTGCAATAACTTCGTAAATAAATGAAATATTAATTAAACTTTCCACTTTACAGACAATTAGTCTAATTCTGAGAATTAAATATGTATTTGACTTGAGTACCTATACGTTGAAATTTAAGTACACATTTTTTTCCGTAGTAGTAATTAGTGAGCATGCTATCTTAAACGTTATCTTGTATTATTTCGCCATAACAAAAAAAAAAAAAAAATTATCCAAATTTCCTGATTAGATCGCAACCTGCGCGCATGTTTATCTTTATAAAAAAATATAACCCGGAAATTTAGATAATTTTTTATTTTGTTTATTGGTTTTAGTGGCATTGGTTTAATCTATGTTATTAAACAAGTGTCTACCTGAAACTTTCATTCGGTTTTCTACGATAATTTTTTCACTATCCTAATTAGTACTTATAAGTTTTGTAAACACTTTTATGTGAAAAATTTAAAGAATTATACAAAAATAAAATTTAAGAACATGCACGTTTATGTAATTACGCATTTCCGAATCAGTTATTTCACTTTTTGCATAATGCACATTAATGACGATAATGCAAATGTACCAATTAATCTAACACAAGCTGTATATAGTTCAGTCAGAATCGCGACAGAGCTATAGACACAAAATCGATTGTGAATACTACTATCAATTTGATGGTTTACAGCAACTATATAAATACCTAATAAATTTATACATCACTTACAGAATATTGTGCTATGTAATTGAAGTTTGTTCTCCGCTAGTAATTTCACCGAAATTTACTTTCATTTTAAATCCAACGCCTACTGAATCTTCACCTCTATCTCTAACTGCGTCCATCGTTCCACTATTTATATACAGAGATAACGTTTTAGATTTGGCTGGATTTATAAGAAAATACTCTCCATCCAACTAGAATTTATACGAGTTGTATTATCCAATCAGAGATATCAGTATTAAACCAAGTGGCCAACATACAATTGACGTAAGTCCAAGTGGTTAAATAATATTCAATAGACCAATTTCGGTCGTATTTTAGTATTGTATATGCTACGGTAAAGAATTGCCGTGTTTTTTTATTAGCTACCGGTAGATTGTATCTAGAGCACCCAAATTTCTGTGTCAAAACTTATATTTGGCACGCTATTGCTGCGAAGGCGAAGGGAGCGAGGTCCGAGAATCATACCTCCTCGCTGTGCTCTCTGGGTAACTCTAAATGAATCAGGCGGTGTAGTTGAGACGAGCAGCGGATATCCTGTCTATAGTCGTGGCCACTACATGCCAGGGCGAGTTATTGACCCCTCAAAACCTGCTATGTAAATTGCTATATAAATATGTTCAAGGTAGGACTGGATGCCTTAAGATTTTCACCAGTATGTGACCCACACACGTAACAAACGGGTTGACCGGCAGGCCAACAACCTGGTCTCATAAAAACAGTTAAGTTATGAACCCTAATCAAAGGCTCCGATATTACCATATTGGATTCATCACAAAATCGACCTCGGAAATTGTACACGGAAAACGCTTTAAAAATGGGAAGATGGAACGTGCATTTTGAACCATGCAAAGAAGAGCTACACATTAGACGTACTTGCACTACAAGAGCTAAGATGGTCTGGGAGTGGGTTCGATGACACCATCAATAGTTACGCTCTTCATTACAGCGGCAATCAGAACGGAGGAGAATTTGGTGTTAGCTTCCTCATCCTTCCTCCTCTCAGAATTTCCTCGCAAAACACTATCGGAAAAAGACCGCCGAGATCTCGCAATGATTGGTTGGATGATCAATGCCGCCAGGTCGTCCAAAATAAACGAAAGCTTCGTGAAAAATGGTTGGCTCGCAACACTAGAAGCACTCAAGCAGAATATCGAGCACATCAGGAAAGCCACGATTAAATACCTTCGACAAAAAGAAACGCGATCATATGAGATCATGCATTGAAAATATCAAGACATCCATTCAAGAAGTACAGCCATCAAAGATGGGAATTGAGAATTAAGAACAAACGTGGCTGATGTTCTCTCAGTATGGCAAACCTACTTTGAAAATCCGCTAAATCGGAATGACGACGTGACCCCATTAGAGCAATAGCTCCTCCAGGTGAAGAGGTCTTGGCGAATATCCCACTGTGGAGGAAGTAGATGCAGCTATTAGTCAATTGCAAAATGGAAAGGCACCCGGTCTCGATGGAATCCCCGCAGAATGAATTAAGCTCGGAGGCGCTACTCTTGCAACAATTCTATACGATCTCATCGTCTGTATTCAAATGTTGTACTTGCCAAACTAATCCCTTTCGCCGAAAACTTCATTGGCGACTATCAATGTGGCTTTCGTACCAACTGATCGACCACTGACCTGTGTTTTACCATAAAGATGATCTTGGAAAAATGTTGGGAGTACAACATAACCAAACATCAACTATATATAGACTTCCGACAGGCATATGACAGTATAAACTGCGATTACTTTTGGGCCGCGCTTATACAGGGTGGGCCATCTAACTTTTATTTTGAACTAGCGGTTATTTTGAGTATGGTAAGAGTTATGTCACTTCTGATTTGACAGAAAGTTAGTTTTATCCTTCCGCTGAACGAAAATGTTTGTGTAGTCGCTTGAACAACGCTGGGAAATATTGAAACATTACTTCGAAAATCATGGTAATGTTGCACCTTGTTAAAGTTAGCCGAAATTTGCCAGTCGAAAGATAATGCAGATAGTGTCTTGACTGATTCAACAGAAAGTTAAACTCTCTTTATACTCTCGCTCCTATCGATTTTTAAATTCCTATAAACTGAAATAATTTCTCCTTCACCCGAGGGATATAACCCGATCCTAAATTCATCTTAAATTCTAATTTATAACTGATGTTTGCTGTATTCAAGACACTATCTGCATTATCTTTCGACTGGAAACTTTCGGCTAACTTTAACAGTATAATGTTGCAGAATGTCTGCGAAAATTGCGTGCGGATTTCGGAAGAAACGAAGCGCCGGGAGCTCCATATGTGCGTTATTTTGTGAAAAAAGTTAAACAAACAGGCTTGCTATTAATAAACCAACACGAACCAAGCAGCCAACCAAGCGTACAGCCGAAAATGTTGATGCTGTAGCCGAGAATGTGCTGAGTCGCCGGGAACGTCAACTCTTCATCGTGCTCAAGAATTGAACATTTCACGCAGAACATTGTGACGAATTCTGCATAAAGACCTTGGTATGACACCGTATAAAGTTCAATTGGTTAAGGAATTGAAGCAAAGAGACCACCCATTGCGTTTTCGGTCGCTGAGTGGGTTTGCGATCGACTTGAAGAAGATGCCGATTTTGGTCAAAAAATCGACTTTTCGGATGAGGCGCATTTCCATCTTAGCGGCCATATAAACATTAAACAAGCAGAATTGTCGCATTTGGGGCACGGAGAACCCGCACGTGATCATAAAGAAGCGAATGCATCGTCAACGAGTGACTGTTTGGTTCGGATTTTGGTCCGGTGGCATCATTGGGTCATTTTTATTTGAAAATGAGCAAGGAGGCGCCGTTACTGTCAACTGTGAGCATTATCGCGCTATGATAAACTATTTTTTGTTCCCGGCACTTGAAGAGGAGGACATAGGCAACATTTGGTTTCAACAAGACGGCGCTCCGTACCACACAGCACTCGTTTCAATTGATCTTTTCCGCACTGTCTTCGAAGATCGAATTATCAGCTGAAATGCTGATGTGATTTGGCTGCCTCGGAGCTGTGATTTGATGCCGTTGGACTATTATCTTTGATGTGCCATCAAAGATAAGTGTTACGCCGATAAACCAGCACCGATTGACGCTCTCAAGAACAATATTCGCATTGCCATTGAAGACATAATGCCGCATATCATCGAAAATGTGCTCAAAAATTGAACCGACCGTATGGTGTACGTCAAGGCCAGCCGAGGCAGTCATATGAATGGAATAGTATTCCATAATTAATCGAAAGGATTGTTCTTTACAATGAAAAAATAAATTTGAAAAAATATTGAGATCTTTTTGTTTTATTGCATTTAAAAAAAAATTATGTGGCCCACTCTATATGCCTAGGTATTCCAGAGAAATTGTTTTTCTGTGTAAAATAAGAACGTCTGAATCTGTATGTAGAATTGTAATTAAAGGAACTATGCCAAATTCCTTTGAAATAACATCTTGTATTCGACAGGGAGATGCACTCCCGCCAGTGCTGTTCAATTTGGCGCTTGAGTACGTAGTGAGACAAAGCAACATCGAAACTTCGCTCTAAATGTTAAATAAATCAGGCCAAATTCTTGGATATGCAGATGATATCGTGCTTCTTGGCCGAAGACCTAACGATATCAAGGACAGTTTCATATCACTTGTTCGCTGCGCAAGAAGACTTGGTTTGGAGGTGAACTGTAGCAAACCAAACCAGGAACATCTCCATGATAAATCTCGGAATTGGCGAGTGGCGACCATAACTTTGTCTATCGTTGAAAAATTCAAATACCTCGGGTCAGTTATAACATCGTGAAATGATATGCAGACAGAAATAAAATCCCGAATCTCTGCCGAACAACGAGTTTTTTACGCCCAATCAAAATTATTACTATCTAAACAACTATCGCAGTCGTGCAAGCTCGCACTTTATAAAGTACTCATAAGACCTGTGCTGGCTTTGGGTAGGCGAGAATTGACCATAACCTTTAACGACAGTATGATTATTATCTACCTTCGAAAGGAATGTCATTCGCTCAATCTCTGGTCCAATTAAAGTTGCGATCATCGAATATCGGATTCGTATGAACCACGAAATAAAGCAACTCCTCGGAGGCAGCGATATCATCGGCTTCATAAAATCCAATCGAGTGAGATGGCTCGGCCACGTTACAAGGTCCCCACAACAACGGATGATCAATAAAGTGTGTCACCAACAACCAGCCGGAGTGCATCGTAGAGGTAGACCCGACTACGCTGGCGTGACGACGTCCAACAAGATCTACATATACAAGGATGTCGAAACTGGAAGACGAGAGCGATGAACCGCGACGGATGGAGGACAATAGTGCAGGCGGCAAAATTCCTTCATGGGATATGAAGCTAGAGAGAGAGAGAGAGAGAGAGAGAGAGAGAGAGAGAGAGAGAGAGAGAGAGAGAGAGAGAGAGAGAGAGAGAGAGAGAGAGAGAGAGAGAGAGAGAGAGAGAGAGAGAGAGAGAGAGAGAGAGAGAGAGAGAGAGAGAGAGAGAGAGAGATTGTTGCATATAACTAATTTATTTAACTCCAAATTAAGATTTTCATTCAATTTTTCGTTAAAAATTGATATAAAACTATTGTGCTCTATCTATTTATGTGGAGCCGCTATCAGGAGCAGGTATCCATTTCAATGGGAAATTAGAAAAGGCCTTTGTTTTGTACAACCCTTAAGCCGTACTAAACTTACAATGAAAATTGAAAACGCAGCAAGCTGAGCTGAGTTATTGTTTATAAACGCCATGTCAAAATAAATGTCAATCGGTATATTTACGGTCGTCAAAGATTATTTAATGGATGTGTTTATTTTTAATTTAAATAATACAGAGACAATACGGATAGTAGCGGAATTTCGGATAGATAATAGCGTTTTTCTGAAAAACAATCGGGGTTTTCACAGTCCCGATATTATAAAGAACTATACAGAACATCGATATTACAAGAAAACTGTACAACTTTTATGATGGATTTTTTTTTGTTATATTTACTTAGATTTTAGTAGTAATCTAAGTTATTTAATTTAAAAAACATTAAATTTTTAATTTTAAATTGGACAAATTTAATTAAAACTATCGCAAACTCAACCAGATTGTTTTTCAGCAAACGTGAATTTCTTTTATCATGCTGTATTTTTTTATTCTCTAGCCGGAGCGAGCTATTGAGAGCTGAATGGAAAATTATCTATCCGAAATTCTGCTACAACACAAAGACCTTTTCAAATTTGCATTGAAATGGATAGCGACTCTACATAAATAGGTAAAGCAAAATATTTCCTCTGTTTTTTATTTGCTATACGGAGCGGCTATCAAAAGCTGAATGGGAAATTACAGGGGTCGGTGCTCGAAATGCTGCCAACTTCACGCTACTGTAGCAACCAAACGGCTAATGACAGTGCGCTCATTTTTTGACAAGAGCAAGTCTGATATGTTATTTATAAGCCTACGGAAGCATATCGTTTTACGTCGCATTTAAAAAAGTCATCGGAAGAATTCAAACGCAACAGTGGTAAAGATAAATCAACAAATTTACCGGGAAAATATTTTAAATGATGCTTTGTTAGCTTGGGCACGTAAACAATTCTTGTTGAAACGTTCAATGGTAGAAACCATTGAACGTTTCAACAAGACTCGGCACCATCCCATATAGCCCGTGAAACCCAATTTTTTTACAAAAAAAAGTTCCCAACTTCATTTCTTCACAACAATGGCCATCGTATTCCCCGGACTTAAACCCTAATGAATTTTTCCATATGGGTCATTCTGGAGGCCAAAGTATTAAAAAATACCAACGGAACACATTCGTGCAGCGCGTGAAGCCTCCTCGGAAAGACTCGATGTTATTATCCGCGCTAAAGATGGCTACATCGAACAATCCAACATTTTTTTTTTGTTAAATTTAAAATGGTTTTACAATATACTGAAGTTTTGAAATAAAAAAAATAAAATTGACAAATTCACAGCATTTTTAATTGGTAACACTTCGTGTGCCGATCTCATTCATAAAATAAATTCATCCATAAAATAAGCTTTAACGACCTGCAGGTCGATTCTGGTTTTCCTATAGGAAAAGGAATTAGGTAAAATGTTTACATAGCGCTTTTGTGAAAAATATCATTTTCTGGCATACTGAGAAATCATGTTTGATCTAAAATTTTATAATTTAGGAAATATTTTTTCCATATCGAAATTGGACAGGAAAAATATTCCCAATTTAATTTTGTTTTTAAAAAAATTTACACTAACTGTTTGCTAGAAAAAAAATTTTTGTGACAAAAATACTATGAAAATATTTTTCCTAATTCCTTTTTCCTATAGGGAAACCAGAATCGACCTGGACATAGATTCTGATCAAATGACAAATGACTAATGACAATTTTTTGCGACATTGCTTTGTGACATCACTAAAAATACTGCTACAATTTTGTGACAAATACTTGTGACTAAATCGCGATTCTTATGCCATGACTTTTCCGAAATGTCACAAAAAATAAGCTGACAATTTTAATAATATTGTCATTGTTTCTTATTATCGAGACAAATTTATACAAAATATGTGTGAGTATTTACAATTAAAACAAAATAAATGTATTCTTTATTGAAAAGCAAATAATTTTGCAATAACTTAAAACTGTAGTTGCTGTAAACTGCTATAAGTGTCATTTGATCCGAATCGTAAATCTTCAGTGACTTCAATTTGTACCAATAAGCAAATGTCACGAAAAATTGTCATTTTATCGGAATCTACTCCTGTTGAAATATTGTACCAATTGATATTTATTTTGACATGACGTTAAAAGCAGGAATTCAGCTTGCTGCGTTTTCAATTTTTATTGTAAGATTAAGTCGGTTGGTTAAGCGCTGTAAAACACAAAGGCATTTTCAAATTTCCCATTGAAATAGCTCCACATAAATAGCTCGGGCAAAATATTTTTATGTCGATTTTTAACTAAAAAGTAGAATGAAAAATATTAGTTTGGAATTAAATAAATTAATTATTTGCAACAATAGCGCGCCAAATATAAGTTTTGACACAAACAAATTGGGTGCTCCAATCTATTGGGAGCTATTAAAAAAATACGGCGCATATTTGCTTCATTTTTTATTCACTATCTGGGGCGCGCTAATAAGAGCTGACTGGGAAAATTATCTATTGGAACTTTTTCTATTACCCGTATTGTCGCCTTATAATTGAATTTAAATGCATCAATCATTTACTTGTTAACTACCCTTTTCTAAGAACGAACTTGAACATAAAATTCAAAAGTATGAAAGAACTTTTGTGCAATTTAGGATAAAATGTCTCTCTAAAAATTCTTCATTACGCTCCATATTTGAAACAATCTCTTTATAATTACTAATTACAATCTCTTTATTAGTTGATTTGATATGATTTAATACGATTTGATATGATTTGATACGATTTGATATGATTTGATACGATTTGATATGATTTAATATGATTTGAGACGATTTGATATGATTTGATATGATTTTGTATCCCAGGATGGAAAACATAAAACGCCCCTTGTGAAAAGGTAGAAGCAATTAATTTCAAATCTAGTTCGTCCCTTCTGCTGGATTGAGGTGCTGGATAAATTGGTGTCAGATTTTTCCATGTAACGATATCACCAGTTAAATGCTGTTTTACTTTATCACAAATTGAGACCCATTATCCGACTTGACTTGCTGTAGGTCCTCATAACTCTGTAACATATACGATTACTGAGTAGCAGCTTAGTCTTGTTTAATTTGCTAGTCGTGTGCTTCTTAGTTTTTCAATGATTTCGCATGACTGCATTTCTTCATTGTATGTGCTATTTTACGAAAGTTCTATTTTTTGTAGGAAATGGTCCTTCCGCAGATGCATCTTCCATAGGAGCAGTTTCGACCGATAAACTCGAAACTACTGCACCGATTTCAATAAAAATGTATATAATATATGTTGTATGGGTCGCGAGGAATGATTCTGTAATTTTTGGACGAAAACGGTCGTTCGAAAATGGCAGCTTCCATGGGAGCTCCATGGGTGTGGTTTTCAATATTTTCGAAAACCGCTCCCATGGAGAAAGATGTCATTTTCAAGAAGAAACTACTAAAAACCAAAAGAGTCTAAATTAATTTAGCAACAATACCGGTCCAGATCGGTTTTTCAAAATTTAAGCGGAAATGACGATTTTTGACAAGAAACTGTTTTTCATATCGGCCCGTGGTTTTGGTTTTCTCCAATGATGTCTTTTTCGCATATGGTGGCGACCGTGTTGTTTTGGTACCTAACTATTACATTATACTCACTTTTGTGTTTCACCAGTTCTGATGGACGGGAGCGGTGTCAATTTCGGCTCCTACTTATACTATTTACGCCTATTATGTTGACATGGGCGTCATTTTAGGAGGAAGTTTTTGTTACTTATCTACTTTCTACCTATAACGCCGATATGGGGGTCATTTTCAGAGTACTGAATATTTTATTGCGTTTTTTTCGCAAATCAAGACGTGGGAGCAGTATCGTTTTTGGTACGATGATGGGTAGATAGCCGATATGCATGTCATTTTCAGAGTTCGAATACAAATATCACAGTTACGTGCAAATTGCACATTTTAAATGAGAAGTGAATAAAATCGATTTGTATATAGACAAGCAAGAAGCACATCAAATTCAAATAGATTAATATTTAATAAAATGGCTTTTCGTTATGATCATACAATTGATTATGCTTAAATAAAATTGTTACTGCAAGCAGTATGAATAACATTTGTGTACATTGTAAAGCTCTAATATTCAAAATTGAAGCTCATGGCTTACTTATATTGTGCAAATGGTAAAGTAAGTTTGCCAGTTTTAAATGATCCACCGAAGCCAAACATTCAAAAATATAATAACTCTTTTCAAATGACTTCTTTTGGTGCTACACATATTATAACTGATAATTTTAGACCTACATTCAAAGTTCGGTGCCAAATTTACCACTCAAGCAAGTTTTTTATTACCACTTCCAGATAATACACATAAATTTCTACAAATCTATTTTATTGGAAATTCTGAAGATGAATTAAATGTACGTTGTGAAATTACTTCAGGAACAAGACGAGAAATAAAAGAATCATAACAAAATTTGTTTCATCAATATAATATGAATTAATTAAATTATTTAAAACATCAATTGAAAAAATGCCACCTGCTAATCCCGAAGTAGTAATTAGAGCCGATAAAACTCCTGCTGGACAGCACTCTAGGAGATTCAATGTGCCAACAACTAATAAAGTTGCAATAGTTATTGTTGGAGACCAATTTGAATAACGAGACATTAAATCACATCGCAGAAATGATAGACTTTAACGTGTTTGCGTAACCCATAGATATTATGAAATTTATTAAATGAATATTTACAAGAACATTTACAAAAAATGAATCAAATACAAAATCATGTTTATAATACAATTCTGTCAAATTTAGCAACCCCATTAATAGGTTGTTTCAATCGTACAACATTATCGATGACCTATTTCACTTTAATTTATCAAATGGATAACTTCAAACAAAAATCCTGAAAAATTATTTTTACAATTTTTTAATGTTAAATTAAAATTTGTTTCTATTTTTGGTTTAAATTTTAAAATTAATTATGGTTTTTTTGTTTTAATTTAATCTTTGTTTTTAACTGAATGCCCAGTTTTTTTTAAATCCCTGCCATCTCTTCTGGGGCCGAAGCACTCCCCGCTCTTTCGCGGTTCATTTTTTCGTCCAACTTTATGCAATTACTGCCAAACCGAAGACGTATGGCTATAAGACCGATTTAAGTTACCATCTGCACATTGCATAGCTCCATGCCAGCCTACAGTACTGGGCATTAAAGATGGGTTGGCCCATGAGTTTTGCACACCGATAGGGGGTCGTAGTTGTATTCCTTTTAATCACAGATCGTAGATGAAAATTTCCTTTTGCATCCTGCCCCTATCGGGATTCGAACCCCGTACCTCCCGATCCAAACACCAAAGCTTTAACCACTGTGCCATTTGGTGGCTAAGCTCGGTTTTAATTTGAAATCATACATGTACTCTCAGAATAGATTTCTTTAGAAATAAATAAATAAATCAAACAATTAATCAGCTGTAACGTTTTCAAAACAATTATTAAACATTGAAAATGGAACTGGTTTAATTACATTTCCACAAAATTTTTATATTTTAAAAGAATCAAAAGAAGAATTAATTGAAAGCGTATACCCAAACAATGTACAACAATTGAAAAATCATTATTGGTTAAGTGAACGAGCAATATTGGCAGAAAGAAACACAACGTTAATGATATAAATTCTGCCATTCAAAATAAAAATTTTGTTGCATATACAAATCAATTGATTGTGTTATAGATCAAGACGCGGTGGTGAATTATCTTACAGGATTTGTAAATTCATTAGATTTGCCTGGAGTACCACCACGTATTCTTCAATTAAAAATTGGTGTACCAATCATTTTAATACGAAATATTAACCAACCAAAAGTTTGTAATGGTACATGACTTGCTGTTAAGAAACTAATGACAAATTTAATTGGAGCAACCATATTATCTTTCAAATACAATGGTGAAGAAGTTTTAATGCCACACATCCCTATAATTCCGTTAGATATACCATTTAATTTTAAAAGAATACAATTTCCAATACGTCTAGCTTTTGCTATGACCATTAACAAATCGCAAGGTCAGTCACTTCAAATTTGGAATATCCATGCTTTTCACATACGGTCAATTATATGTTCGATGCTCACGTGTAGGAAAACTATCAACATTATATGTGTTCGCATCTGAAGGAATAACAAAAATTGTTGTAGTTATAACAAAAAGCCTTGGAAAAGACAAAAAAAACAATTTTTATTTAACTAAAATATTTTTAATTTCATTTTGATTATAAAATTAAAATAAAATAGAAAGAGATAATATTGCATCTAAAATCACACGACTGGCAAAGCGGGCAGGGTACAGCTAGTTAACTATAATTCCATTTTAAGTTTTTCTATAAGAATCAATCATATATATACTTGACAGGTGTACTAGAAGTGTACTATTTCGTGTGTAATGAAAATTAGTTTAGAGACGCAACCCACAAATAAATATTGTCATAATTGTCACGTGAATTTGATAAGATAAACTGAAAGTTGTTATCTATTTAGTTATTGAAACACAAACACAGTTTAGTAAAACGCTATATTCTATTATCATATGAAATAAATATTTATATATATATATGTATATATATATATATATATATATATATATATATATATATATATATATATATATATATATATATATATATATATATATATATATTGCATTAACATTGCAATTAATCGCAAGACTAGTTAATTGAATCGTAAGAATATTTATACGTCTGGTCAGATTATCGTAGAAAGATTTAATCGTAAAATCAGTTAATCGTAATGTCGGCTAATCGCAGGAGCAGTTAATCGTAAGACCATTGAAGAACATCGAATGATTAAATTTCAAATAATTTTGTCGTAAAAAATGTATAATATAAAAATTGTACGTCTTACGATTAACAGGTCGGGAATGTCGTTTACGATTAAATGCTTACGATGATATGGTCGAACCAAATATAAAACAAAACTACATTGTTGTGTGTTAAAAGAGTACAACCACCAAACAATAAGTCAATGGTTGCTATGCATAGTAATAATGTTTATATGGTGCGTCTTTTTTTGAAACTTCACTAGTTTACATTTTTATCATTTTAGTAATATCATCACAGTCATCATCAACAAATTTGACCACCAGATTTTTGCAGATTTACCATTCGCTACGAATTATCGCCAAATGCAAAAAAGCAGTTTTTAAAAAATTTCTGTCGGTTTGTCTGTGTGTGTGATGGGTTCATGCAACCTAAATATTGTAATTTCTCTTCAGCCCAGATGGATCGACTGACTAATCGTGCTACAACTTCATACTTATGCTTTTCCCACGAATTGGGAGATGTTTTGGCTGAAATTGGTCCACCGGAAGAGCCAGCTTTCAAAGGAGCCTTTTCGTTCTTGCTCTTATTTTAAAAAGTATATCATTCGATTGATGCTCATATTTTGAAAAGTATATCGACGAGTTTTGACAAAAAACTGTTTTTCAACAAAAATTCGCTTTGCCGAGGCATCTGAGCCTCGAGGATTGATTGATTGCGATGAAATTTCATACTTAAGCTTTTTCCACAAAAATGGCAACGAATTAAATGCTCAAATAAATTTAAAGATTAAATTTTCAAAATGGGTAGACCTTGAAATAATACATTCGTGGTAAAAACACTCGGGTGTTGACCACACATTTACAACATTGTATACACGAGTAGAAAAAATCTTATGGTAAAAGTGATTTTATTACTTATGTTCAAAGAAACGAACTCTTCTCACAAACTAAACTGCCACTTTTAATACTTGTTCATAAATAGCTTTAAAATATTTTATTGGTTTATCATTGATAATTTGAAGGGGTTGTGCTATTTGTAACATATAATTATATTTCAATTCGCGGTTTTACAGTAAAACAAACTTTCTATCAATTCCTTTAAAATACAGTGAGCGAATTTCAGTTTTAGATAAAAAAAATCTGAAGCTCCTTAATTACACAATATACTAAAAGGAATAACAACTATAAAGAAATTATGTAAATTCTTAAACTAACATAATTTTGAGCCTTCATTTATTGACTGTTACGATACGGTATAAAAGTATAAATAGTAAAAACTAGAAACATTCACAAACTAAACGAAATAATTAAAAAAGAAATTTATTGAAATGATTGAAGAACCTCACGAAGGACTTATCACTCTTTTATTTTGCTTGATATAATTTAATATTGGTGAATATAGTTTTGAATCTCTTCCCGATTGTATAGTTCAAATATGTAGGGCGTGTAATCGAGTCAATTTCGACTTTTGAGAAAAAAGCCAAGGGTATGCATAATGCGTTTGCCAAGGAACGGATCCTTTTTAAGTTCCATTTCGAAAGACTTTGTATTGTAAGATTTGTATAATACAAAAACATTGTATTAAATTTATTTTGCATCTGGAAAATAATTTAATAATGATTGTTTATTAATTTATATTTTTTTTTAAGAATTTAGTGTTTTTTGAAGGTCAATTAACGAAATACCCTCTTTTTCATTCACACCACCGATTCACACAATTACAGTAGACCACCCTGCACATTGCAAGCTCCATGTCAACCTGTATATGTACTGACATGGACGGTGGGTCGGCGGTTAATTCTGCACGTCAACAGAGCGCCTTCGATAGAAAATTCGCTTTGCATTTAGCCTCTGGTGAGATTCGAACCCAGTACCTCCCGGTCCATGTTCCGAAGCTGTAACCACTGCACCATTTGTCCGGTATTGTTTGTAAATTAAGTTTAAACTTAACAGGCAATTTGATAAAAATACTTCCTACTTTTATTTACAAAGTATACTGTAATCATAAAAATACAACATAAAGTATTAAGTAATCATAAAAAATGTTGAGCTCCAGCGAGTGATGAATCGCTATATCGTCATAATTCGATAAATGGTGCAGATTAGACATCTGAATTCTATCCACAGTCCAGATGGATTGATTTTTTGATTTTTTCATACATTCAAAGATAATTGTTAGCCGAAGTCGTTTCGAATTTATGAGAATAACGACTATAAACAAAATAATTCTATATTAAATTTTCCACAAAACATGTCCAAAACTGTTTTTCCACAAAAATTCGGTCGCACGATAGCCCAGTCGGATTATTTTGGAATGAAACTCTATACTTAACTTTTCCATAAAGTAGAAAAACTTAAAGATATTTGGAGAAAATCTGTTGACCGGAAATGGCAATAGGAGTTTTTCCGTTTTTTGCTTAAATGTCATTTTGAATAGTCATTTACGAAAAAACAGGATTAAAGACAAGAAGGTTCTAAATTAAATTTACAACAAAATTGATCCTTACTATTTTTTAGAGTTTATACCGAAATAACGTTTTTTTGATTAAAATTATTTATTAAGGCAGTTTCGTTTTTGCAAATATTTGAACAAATATTCATGATAAAAAACGATATTCGAAATTTCATTCAAAGTAATCCGTGTTTGATTTTTCAAATTTTAGCAGAAATAAAAAATAGTTTATTTATCCTATTTCTTTCTGTTGAAATCAAGTGAAGGAAAATCTTGGCGCAGCTGGTACCGCAAGGTATTTGGATCAAATGTCGCCAGTGGCAGAATACAGAAGCGATTTTTTTTTCATCGATTACAATCGACCCTCTACTGGAGTGCAGAACTCAGATTTTTTTTTTCATTTGCAGTTGTGGAGGCGTTTCTAACTACCCTTACAGTATTATTACAGTTATTAGAGACAAAGGCATTGTATCCATCAAATATTTTAAATTTAAAAAAATGTAGCAATTTGCATTTTTATAATTTTTAAAATTTATTTCGTTTCCATGTTTTTGTTTATTTGTTTCACCTACCTTAATCATTCGATCATCAATACAGTATGTCTGTGGTTTCAAAACAATAGCCATGCATGGTCCTATGTCTTGCCTGCTGTATTTATTTCTCTAATTCTGAGATTGCCGCCATGAAAAATTGGATCTATATTGCTATTATGTGAAAGATTTATTTTATTTTCTAAATTGTCGCTTTTAACATAACAAACCCATATTTATAACTATTTTAGAAAGAGAAGGCCTTCCTACTCAATTCAATCAACTAAAATGATTGTGTTGAGTATGAAGGCCTTCTGTTTCTAAATATGGGTTTGTTATGCTCACTATCCCTGATTCTTATGATAAAGGACTAGACAAATCAAGTGCAGTGCGTCAAATACTTTGTTAGTTTTTTTAACAAATTTCCAATGTTGGAAATTTAAATTTTTTTATTGGAAACAATTGATTTTTTATTGTTCTTAAGATCTTGAATTGTTTGTGGATCATTGCTATACATTTTACTTGTCAAAAAACTTAAAAAAAAATTATTTAACGGTGTTAAATCGCATGGTCTTGGTGGCCAACTGTCATGTTTCACAATTTGTGTGATATTTGGCACTGTCTTGTTGAAACCAAATATCATCTAAATCAATTTCATCTAATTTTGCCCACAACAATTCAGTTAACATGCCACGATTGTTGCGAACGACGCTTCAAAGAAATGCTTGGCTCTTCACGAACATTTTTGACTGGATTTTGGAGGTCCATATTGACCAAAATGATCACGTAATTTACGAAATGGTTCGTGTTAGTTTTGACTTTTCATTTGTCAAATAAGTTTCGGGCTGCCACCAGACAATAATTTTTTTTTTTTTAGTTAAAAACCGATGGAATACCCTTTATAACATGTATTTCAATTTCAGATGGAAATTTCACGACGATTATAAACATGATACGTTACACATGAAAAACCTGCCAGTAACTGAAATATCTAGAATTTATTTTAAATTGCTACAAAACATGATATTTAATGAGTACTAAACGTATATATTGTTATGCACTCATCAATTTGTTTAATGTAAAAAATTGATATACCAAAATGTTCATATTTCCGATTTCGTATTTATATGTATCGTAAGCGAAATGTCAAAATAATATTTACTACTGATAGATAAGACTACATAGAGAATATGAACTAAAAGTCTACAGTCTTCGTTAAGACAAAAGTCTTCGATTAGACTGAAAATATGTCTGTGACTGCATCGAGCAGGTGAATCGAATCGAGGTGTAATGCTGCTTATCTCGTTTAAGACTTTGAGGATATGCTTTCATTCCCTAGCAAATACAACAACAAAAGGTATATTTGTTGATCAGCATCCATAGACATTTTAGTATCAAGTTCACCTGGAATGCAATATTGATTTATTCATCAATTCAATACGCGATTCTATATGAATATTATTTTTCTTGATAATGTCTTGGCCCGAGCAAGATGTTCCTGTCCTAGTAAGATCTTCAGAATAAACCGATTTACCAAATGTTACGAAAGAAACATGATTCAAAATCTTAAACTCATTCTAAATTTGAGACTAGGTGTATACCGGCGTATTTGACTTTTTATACAAATTATCATTATTATGTATTAATTCAACTAATCTATTAATTTTTAGAAATTTTGGCACGAAATAAAACGTTTTTAAAATTAATTTACAGTTTTTATCAATT